>VZTM01001349.1:32493-48785 GCA_013400555.1 Jacana jacana
AGGCCTCACAGCAGAGCTCAGCTTTGTTTACAGTGTATGTGTGGTTGAATTACACCACATACAGTAATTCTCCTCGCACTGCCAGTAATTTCACTGACTTACCAAGCAGGCATCATTTCCTGAAAGTCAGCCCCTGAGCTTAGAGGAAGTAGGAGCTCTCTCCTTCATGACTAAACGCTCTATGCAAATTTCCCCGGGCTCAGGACAGCCGTGCTGGATGGCTGTCCTTTTTTCCTCCATTTTCACTCCTTTCTTCTGCATGTTGATTTTTAAAAAACCCTTGATGAGCTCCCTTTCCTGGCTGTGGCTGCTCTCGTGGTCATGAATGAAGACCTTTCTCCATTCCACGCTGAAAAACCTCACCTCTCCGCCTCGGCCGCCTCCTGCTGCGCCGACACCACGCGCCGAGCTCTGGCTTAAAATGTCCCAAATGCAGTTCTGGCTAAAGTGCCCCTTTCTCTACAAGGTAATGCCTGCTTTCCCCCTTTTTTTTTTTTGCCCTTCCCATTTGGCATGCCTGGGGTGCTTTGTTTTTGCCAGGGCAGGGGGCTCCCCGGGGAAGGGCTGCGGGGGCTCAGGGGCGGATTTGCTGTGCTGAAAACCTGGGGTGCGTTTTGGTGACACACAGGGGACCCGGGACTTGGTGAGGAACTGCCTGACTGGGAGGAGGGGGATCGATCCAGGAGGGGGTTTATCTGGTTGTTTAAGGGCTTGAGGGAGTTTTATTTTTAACCCAAGCACGGGGGAGTGGCTGCCAGCAGAGCCCCGAGCCCTTAAACAGCGAGTTTATTGCCCTGAGTTTAGAAAGACTCGGGGTTTTAGCAGCTGAAAGTTTGTTGTTGGGGTTGGTTTTTCTTTTTCCTGTTTTTCTAGCTTACGTTACAGCTGTGAAACTCCTGGCTCTGTCTCTATCATCTAATTATCATCTCATCTGTGGTGTTTCCAGCCCCAAGCTCTCGGGGCTGGCAGGGTGGCTCTCTTGGTGCAGGGGGGGGTGTGTGTGTTTGTGCCTGCCTGGCTGGGTGCAGGTTTTGAAAAGAACCCACCCAGCCGCCTGCTTCAGCGGAGTGACGGGCAGAGGTTGTGCAGGAGTTGTTTCCTCTGAGCAAATAAACCATTTCTATTGATGGCTCAAGTGGCCCAAATATTTTGGGGATGTGTTCTCCTTCTGTATTTAGACTTCACCTCTTCCTTCCTTATCCTTCAGGAGGACTTTGTTGTGGCTGGAGGAACCGCTGGTTCCAGCGGCAGGAGAAAGGTTACGTGGTCGGGTGGTTTTACCCTGATTTTCTTCTGACCTTTTCTGGGAGCTAATTCTTGGGTTTGGTTAACTTTTCTGGGTTGGGATGATGACAGAACTGGTGTGCCACGGCAGCAGCCGGTTGGCACTCACGCTGTAGAGACTCAGCAAACGGTTGTCCTTGATTTATCAATGCACTCGCTGGAGCATCCTCTGCTGTGGAGAGCAGGCAGTGGGTCCTGATCCTCCAGCTCCTGCTCTGGGCTCTTGAGGTTATTTCACTGAGCAGCATCTCAAGCACGTTGGAAAAGCAGAGGCTGGCTCTGCCGGCCCCCAGCACCCCTGCCCAGCGCCCACTTGCTGGAACCTCCTCGTTCTTCATGGTCTCTTGGGCCTTTCCTCCTCCCCCTGCTGCTGTTGTCTTGTTCTCACCTGCTTCTGGCTGTGCCCTGGGGTCGGTGCCTTTGGGCTGAGGGTCTCCTCTGGCTGGGATTGACTGTAACCAGTGTCAGAGCGTTGGTGGGTCCGATAGTGACTTTACCCCCATGAGGGAGGGGGGTCTTTCTGCTCCCTCCGTTGATCCGTGAGCCGAGGGTTGAGGTGATGATCCTTCCTTTCCCTGGAGGAGACTGAGGCAGCAGCTCCTGTCTGCTCCATGTGAACCAGGGGAGCAGTTAGGCAAGGTTTACAACGGCACAGGCTGTAGTTATCAGTTTGGTCTTCTATTAAACAACTCTGCTGCATTTTACATGTAAACAAGTCCCATCTACTGGGGTTGCAGGTGGAGCTCTTCAGGGTGGGGATCCGGCACGTTCCTAGTTTTAGTGCTCTTTAGATAATGGGATGAGAGAGGCTGAAGTTTGGCCCTCATGGCCAAGAAGGCCAATGGCATCCTGGGGTGTATTACAAAGGGGGTGGTCAGTAGGTCAAGAGAGGTTCTTCTCCCCCTCTGCTCTGCCCTGGTGAGACCCCATCTGGAATGTGGTGTCCAGTTCTGGGCCCCTCAGTTCCAGAAGGACAGGGAACTGCTGGAGAGAGTCCAGGGCAGGGCTAACAAGATGCTGGAGGGCGTGGAGCATCTCCCAGAGGAGGAAAGGCTGAGGGAGCTGGGTCTCTTGAGCTTGAGAAGAGGAGACTGAGGGGGGACCTTATTAATGGTTATAAATCTGTAAAGGGTGAGTGTCAGGAGGATGGAGCCAGGCTCTTCTCAGTGACACCCAATGACAGGACAAGGGGCAATGGGTGCAAGCTGGAACAGAGGAGATTCCAGTTAAATATGAGGAAAAATCTCTTCAGGGTGAGGGTGAGGGAACCCTGGCAGGGGCTGCCCAGGGATGTGGTGGAGTCTCCTCTGGAGACATCCCAAACCCACCTGGAGGCGTTCCTGTGTGACCTGCTCTGGGTGTTCCTGCTCCAGCAGGGGATTGGACTGGAGGAGCTTTCCAGGTCCCTTCCAACCCCTGAAATTCTGGGATTCTGTGTTTCTGTGACTAATGCCTGGTGATTCTGCAAGAGGATGGGCTCACACGTGTCATTTCCAGGACTGACATTGTCCTCCCTCTGCCTGGGAGGCTGATGTCCTCTTCCCTGTTGCAGCAGGGGGTCCCAGGCAGCAGGATGGTGGTGGGGCTGGAGCCCTCTCGGGGGGAGTGGGGGGCTCGGGAAGGCAGAGGGTGGTCCCAGGGTATCCAGGTTGTGTCCAGTCCCTTCTCCCCTCCCGTTGCTGTCCCAGCCCAGCACTGTCCACTCTGTGGGACCCTCGTGTCTGTCTCCAGGCTCTCCACAGCCTCCTCGCTGCTGTGCCCAGTGTCTGCAGACACCTCCTCCTGAGCCCACGTCCACCTCTGGAATAAAACTGTGCAGAAATGGCTCCTGCAGAGATGAGACCAGGCAGGGGCTGAGACCACCCAACTCCTGGAGTGGCTACTGCCCTCCCTGAGGGTGAAGCCCCCATGTGAGACACTGTCAGTTAAATGCCAAAATGGGTCTGTGGGACAAAGGGACAAAGTTTTTCATAATGAAAAGAAAGACACACACACACAGACACACACACACACACAGGCTGCACAAAGCTGAGCTCTCCCTGTGGCTCCAGCCTTTTGGTGTGGCATTGTCCTCTCTGTAGCACAGTATCTCCCAGGTCTCCTTGTCTTTGAGAGAGGAAGAACACGCTTCCCCCTCTCCCCATGCAGGAGGTACCGAATGCCTTCATCCTTTTAGATTTACTGTCAAGGATGATGATGGCTCCTGTTGCCTGTTATGAATAGAAACTAGTTCTGGCACCTCAATTCCTCACATGAGCTGAGCTCTGAGGGCTTGGTGGGGACCAGCCCCTGCTCTTCCTCCCACTGCAGAACCTCGTGTGACCCAGCTGGGCTTGTTGCAGGTTTGCCTTTGGGATCTCCCCAGGTGTCTGTGAAAAGCAGCAGGTTGGGCTCCGGGGACCGGGTTCCAGGTCTGTCTCGGGAGCTGTTTGTGTCACTGAGTTGTGGTGGGAACTCAAAGGAGATAAGAACTGTTTCTTCTTGTGCTGGGCTTTGAAAGTGACTTCAAAGCAATTCTGATGAGCCTCTGTGTTTGTCCCCTGTGTAGTGTCTGGACTGGAGGGGAGCTTCCAGCCGCTTTGGGTCTGGCTGCTGTGTTCACCCAGTGTGTCAGGTATCACAGCTGCTGGTGAAGGACCAGGTTGTACGTATCAGGTACTGGAGTGGATGGGTGAAGGACCAGCCCATCTGCCTGGCCATCACCTCTCCATCCAGTTTGGAACTGAAGAGGGGCAGTGGCACAGAGAGTGGTGATTGTGGTGACGGTCTGGAGGCAGCTGAATTCCTGCAAGGCTTGTTCTTGGGATCTGGAGAGCGGAGGCAGGAGCAGGAGGGTGGGGAGAGCAGCGAGGGAGGTGGTGGCTTGTTCCAGTCTCTGCAGGGGACCAGAAGGTTGAGAGGGGCTACGGACCTTGGCACGTGAGAGTTGATGGGAAGAGTCTCTCAAGAGCACGAACAGCGTTAGCTCGAGTCCCACACACGCTGCCTGAACCGTGCTCTGCAGCTGGAGCTTGGGCTGTGGGAGGCAGAGGCAGGTTCCTGCAGGATGCGCCGGGCGCTTCGCTGGCCAAGAAATGCCACGGTTCTCCACGTGCTTCCATCCTTTCTGGGGCGTGAAACGGAGTCTTCTTCCCAGAGACCACTTAATTCCGAGATGATAAATCTCAATGCCTGCTTCGGTCTCTGAAAAGCCTTAGTTTTTGGGTAATCCTAAAATAGCCACAGACACAGCAAGAGTGAGAGCTGCACAGGAAGCTCTGCCCATCTGCTGCTGGGCAGGCAGCGGCGGTGTCACACCAGCAGCGGTGTCACACCAGCAGCAGTGCCCAGAGCCAGCAGGAGGGTATCCTGCCCAGCAGGAGGGTGTCCTGCCCAGCCCAGCCCAGTAAAACAGCCCTTTCTCCTTCAGCCTCTGGGTCCCCTCAGGGAGTATTTGGCAAATACAGATTGTACACGTTGTACACCCCCCATCTCTGTTGCTGCTCCTCTTTGCTTCCCTGCATCGGGGATCCCGCACCTGAGCCTTCAGAGCAGGGACTGTCCCCCTCGGTCACCAGATGAGACCAGTCTAGGAAGCAGAAGGGAACATGTCCTGATGGTTTTAAACACTGCAACCCCCTGGCTGTTGACAGCCACCCAGGGGCAGCCTGGCCCCTCTCTCGGCCCAGAGCCCTTAGGAAGGCGCAGGCGGGCTCAGCTCTGTGGGGCTGTCTGTCGGGCAGGGCTGGGAGACTTTTAAATCTCTTTGGCTGCCTTTCTGCCTTGTAGTAGGAAATGGGCCCTTTACTGGAAATGAGCGGCCATTTCTGCTGGTATCAGACACTGCGGCTCTCCTGGCAGCCGCGCTGCGGTGTCAGTGCACCCCTGTGGGTATCTGGGCTTGTGGAGAGCTGGGGCCACTCTTCTGCCAGCCTGGCCCTGCCCAAGAGCCACAAAACTGGGTTGTTGCCACCAGGACAGGCCTGTTGGACTGTCTGTCTGTCCATCCCCTTGGGACAGAGGCACGTCTCCAGCAGGGCCTGCGTGCTGGAGTCGGCGTTTGGAAGCATGTCCCTCTGCAGTCACCAGCCAACAAAGCTCTTCTGCTTTGAAGAAGGTTGGGAGCAGTACTTGGTGTGGAAGGAGAGCTGTGGTGAGGGGCTGGAGGCAGCACCCAGCCTGCCCCAGAGCTAAGGCTGGAGGGTCAGGCAGGCTTTTCAGCTGTGGGTTCTTGCCACCTGAAGTTTGAAAACCCAGATGAGGAATTGAAGGTAGGGAGGGGACTTGAAGGGTCTTCCTGGGCCAGAGTCCGTGTGACTCACAGCACCATCATCTCTGGGCTGGCACACAATAAACCACTTGTGAGCTGTGTCACTGCCGGCACCAGAAAAAGAGCAAGGGCAGAGCCTGAACCTCAGCACTGAAGCGTGTTCCCTTCTTGTCTGGGCTGAGGTGTGTCCCTGGGAGAAGGATCAGTGGATTTGCCAAGGTTTTACCTAGAAGCAAACCCAGCTGGCACTGGTGCTCCTGCTCCCAGCAGCCTCCTCTGGGCAGAACCTGGCACAGGGGGACGAAGCCTTTCCCAAAGCCTCCAGGTATCGTGGTGTTATAAAGGCACTTAAGCAGCCCTGTCACTGTAGGTGCAGCTGGTGCTCTGTGGGCTTCTGGGCACGAGTGAGGTACTCCAGGCTGAGGGCTTTTCACCCCTCACCCGTCTTTTGAGTCAAATATGAGGTTGAGGTGACTGATGTCTCTTCCAACACTCCTCTTGCATGTAGAGGTGTCTGAGTTGGTCTGGAGCAAGAGCCAGCACTGCTGTTCTAGAATCATAGAATCATAGAATCATTTAGGTTGGAAGAGACCCTTGGGATCATCCAGTCCAACCATCAGCCCCACTCTACAAGTTCTCCCCTCCACCAGATCCCTCAACACCACATCCAATCTACTCTGAAACACAGTCAGGGATGGGGACTCCACCCCCTCCCTGGGCACTGGCCCAGGAAGACCCTTCAAGTCCCCTCCCTACCTTCAATTCCTCATCTGGGTTTTCAAACTTCAAGTCCTGTCACTGGTTTTCCTGTGTTTTCGAGAAACAGGTTTTAAACCAGCTGCTTAGAGCACATCCTCATTTACAAGTGGATTTCAAAGTTTTGGGGAGCAGGAAGGAGCAGAGCTGCTCATTTGATGATGGGAAGGAATTGAGTAGGTGTTAGAAAAGAGCTCTCTGCTCTTCTCATCCCACCCTCTCTCACTGGCCCTCATTTCTCCCTTTCAGGATTCCTCGTACCTCGATGAACTCTCCAACAACAACTCCCTCTTCTCATCCCCCACCGATTCCCTCTCTGACATCGCGGATCCCAAGAACTTCTTGTCCAACGACAGCCTGAACCACGTGCCAACACTATGGGATGTCAACACGCCGCAGCAGAACCAGATAGAGGTAGGGGCTTCTCCTCCTCCCCCCTCCCATCAGCCAGGAGGTACCTCAGGCTTTATCCCCCATGGTGTTTTCACCAAAGAGTTAAGAATCCAACCCGATTCCCTGCATGGGGGGGGAAGTTGCAGTTTGATGATGGTTTGCTGTTTCCAGCTTCACTCGAGGAGGGAAAGAGGGAAGTGGTGACAGGCATTTTAGTCTCCTGGAAAGCAGGGGAGAACCTGGCCATCCTCAGAGGGGTTTGTGCACCCCTTCAGAGGGGTTTGTGCACCCCTTCAGAGGGTGCTGCAGGCACTGGCTCTGCTGAGAGCTGTGGCAGGGGGGGTGCCTTGCTGGGAAGACGTGTCCCCGAGCCATTCTGCAGGTCCAGAGTGGCCTGTGACGGGGGGGGGCTCGGGAGTGCTGAAGAGACTGGACCCAAGGAGAAACACCCTGATGTAGATCATTAACTGCCCCAGCAGCAGCAGCCCCCGTTTGTTTATTCTCCACGGCAAATATTTTAGTAACAATGACTAAAAAACAAACTCTGTCTCAGTTTAAGACTGACCATTTGTGTTTACTTTGTGAGTCCAAGTCCCTGCAGGCTTTTACATCCCCTGCTATTCCTGGGCTGGGGATCTCCTGCCGGTGGTGCCGCTGCAGCCTCTGGTTCTGTGCCTTTTGACCAGCCTTTGCCCTCTGTTTTCCCAGGGCCCTGGGACTCCCTGTCACACAGCCTGGAGCCACTCACTGTGGTAGCCACAGCTCTGGTTCTTCAGGTCTGTCTGCCCTGTCTTTGGGTCGCAGCTCCTGGTGAAACCCAGCAGGTTTGACCTTGTAGGTCATTCTCCTGTGACCTTGTAGGTCATCTCATTGACCTTGTAGGTCATTCTCCATCCTCATGTCAGAGCCCCAGTGCTGAACTGGGAGAGCAGGGATTGGTACTCTGAAGATTGTGTGATGCAGAACCAGACCAACCTTAACTTTCCGCTGCTGGAACTGAGAGGAGCTGGTCCCACCGTTCCAGCAGGTCCAGGCCTTTCTCTTGCCTTCTCCTGATATTGGGGAAGAAGATGTCCCAGGACGCAGTCTGGCAGATGGGGCTTTGGTCACGGTTGTGTTTTGTGGTTCTGTCGTGTTTTTAGAGGCTGTGGTTAGCAGTAGGTAGTGTGTCTGACTGTATTTCCATGGCAAAAGCTGGCTTTTGGTCACAGCTCGGGACTAAGTCCTGGCAGCAGTTCTGCTTTGGTGCTGCTGCGTGGCCCAGGGACAGGTTGGGGGTTGAAGGACCGTGGCTCGGTGGCCAGGGCCTGGCCTGGGCCCTGGGCAATCGAAGCTCCTGTCTGCCTTAGGTGACCTCTGTGAGGTCTTGGCCCCATCACTCCGATCCTCAAAGCGGGCACCTGAGCTCTTGCTGAAACCACTGAGATGTGATGAGCTTTTCAGACCTCTGCAGTGCCTGCATGGTCCCTGACAGCTCTGTGGTTGGAGGCAGAGGACACATTTTCCTCCTTCCTGGGGCAATGTCCTGGGGATCGAGGGCAGCACAGACCGTCCCCACGCAGCCCCAACTGTGGCTCAGCTCGAACTCGAGATCTGGGAGGGTTCACAGGGAGGGCACTCAACTGTGGCATCCAAGAAAGGGCTGAGGGAATCACAGGCTTGTAAGCCACGTGATTAAAAATGCTGGCAAACAGGTACAGAGCCCAAGACAGAGAAGGCACAAGCCTTAGTACTCCTGGTCTCCACTTATTTTGGGGTGTCGTAGCCTAAACCGCTGCGGGAATAGCCGTGCCGTGCCCTGTCTCTGAGCAGGTGAGCTCTGGCTGAGAGGTCGGTGCCTCCTGGCTCTGTGCCTGCGCGGTGCACAGCGAAACCCTGCTGGGAAGAGCTGCTCTGAATCCAGCACCGAGAATGCAAATGAGAGAGGAATAGGTGTGAGTGTGAACCGACTTGTCTGAGCACTGGGGAGCAGCCGCTCCGCTCCCTCCGTGCTGCTCCTCACGTCCCCCTCCTTCACCCCCCCCTCCAGCCTCCTTCACCCCNGGCACCGGGGTTCAGATAAGGCCAATTAACTCCTGGGAATTCCATTTATAAACGACTTGCTTTTGAAAAGAATCCTTAGCTATTTTAAACCCGTATCTTATCTGTGCTTTCTGAAAACAGAGGGGGGTTGGGGGTGTTTGGGTTGTTTTTCTGTTTCTCCTCCGAGTTTGACATTTCCTGAGGAGGTGTCAGTTAAGCACCTCCTTGGCAGGAGATTTCAGTTTCGTTTTGGCTGGCTGAGGTGGTGACTCCCAGGACACTGGGTAAAAGGACTGTCAGGTTGAGTCACGATTGATTGGCAACTCTTCTTATTACCTGGATTTCAAATGTGCTTCTTCTGCTGTTGGTAAAAGGAGACAAACAAGCGATCCCTTGCAAGGTCTCGGGGCAGTGCTGAGGAGGAGGGTCCGTACTGAAGCACTTGGGACAGGATGGAGGCTTCACTGGTGTCCTAGAATCATGGAATCATAGAATCATTTAGGTTGGAAGAGACCCTTGGGATCATCAAGTGGGGTGCCTGTAGATGAGCAATTTAGATAATCTTTCCCTGTCCCTCCCTGCATAATTTTCCCTTAAAAATGCAGGAATTCTGGCTTTTGAGCAGCCAGAGTGGTTTCTGAGCTTCAGGCCAGCACTACTGGGGGGTGGGTTCCCCCATGTATACCCGAGGCAGATGCAGCCCCCCCTCTGTACTGTCCAACCAGTCCTACCCAGTGCCAGCGGCTGCCCTCGCACCAGGGTGGCAGGACAGGAGTTTTTCCAGGATTTCAGGCTCTTGAGGTCCAGGTGCAGCAGAATTGGTGACCTACAGCCCAGGGGGTGAGGTGTTAGAAAGCAGCCCTGAGGAAGGGGACTTGGGGGTGCTGATGGCTGAGGAGCTGGCCATGAGCAGGCAGTGGGCACTCGCAGCCCAGAAGGCAAATCACATCCTGGGCTGCATCAGAAGGTGATCCAGAGAGATGCAGAGATCAGCAGATCCAGAGAGGGGACTCTGCCACTTTGCTCTGGTGAGACCTCACCTGGAGCTCTGTGTGCAGGTCTGGAGCCCTCAAGAGAGGAAGGACATGGACCTGATGGAGCGGGTCCAGAGGAGGGCCACCAAAAATGACCAGGGAGTTGGAGCACCTTTGCTACAAGGACAGGCTGAGAATGCTCAAAGGCCTGCAGGGACAGGACAAGGGGCAATGGCTTCAAACTGGAGAGGAGCAGCTTTAGATGGGATATTAGGAAGAGGTTCTTCCCTCTGAGGGTGGTGGAGCACTGGGACAGGCTGCCCAGGGAGGTGGTTGAGGCCCCTTCCCTGGAGATCTTGAAGGGGAGGCTGGAGGAGGCCCTGGGCAACATGGTCTAGTTGGGGGTGTCCCTGCTGACTGCGGGGAGGTGGGACTGGGTGACCCTAGAGGTCCCTTCCAGCCTGGACCATCCTATGATTCTATCTCTGGACGTGGCTCCGATGTGTGGGACCTCTTGGAAGCAACGCTGGATGTGTCCTGCCCGTGGGACCCAGATGTAGAAACCAGTGGAGTGTCTTGTGTCCTGTGGCAGTTTGAAGACACGTGGTGGGAAAGAACTGGTGTCTGTGTTTGGGCTGTGTCCCCCTCCCCTTTCCATCCGCTGTCACTAGCGCCGGGGTGGCGGGTCTGTAGGAAGGGGAACAGAGCACGACCGGGAGTGCACAGCGCTCAAACCGGTTGAGAAACCCTTCCTCCCAGTGCCCTGTGCTGGAGCTCCAGGGGCAGTTGGTGACTGAGGACCATGGGCCACGTGGGGGGGATCACAGACACGCACAAGACGTGGCCGCTGGTCGTCTCGGGGACGGGCGCAGCGGGAGGAGCTGCTGCCCAGAGCTTCGCTGTTGGCAGGATTAGCAGGAAACCACGCTTGCTTCCTTCGCCATCAAGCTGTGAAATGCCTTTTAAAAATAGTTCCTGTGATCCATTGTGTTTTCTCACAACCATTCTCACCAGTTGACAGTGGGTTTAAGACAGGGGGGACGCTGCCGCTGCCGCCTGCGAGCTGCTTGAGGGAGCGTGTTCTAACTCGCTCACGGCACTTGGGAGATGTGGATCCCCTTCTCCTCACTCAGCCCATGGGGAGTGAGGTTCTGCAGAGGGGAGGTGACTTGGCAGCCGGAGGGGATGGTTCCTCCTGCCATGGAAGTCGGGGTGAGATGGGGCAAGAGGGAGTGAGAAAAAGGGAGTGAGAGCGAGTTGCTGGGCGTGCAGTTGTCAGCGGCTCTGCTGGTGACACCAGTGTTGTGTGTGCTGCGTGCGCCTCTTCTGGCAAGGTTTTTAGATGTGTAGCATAGAGGAAGAGGAAGATGGAACTGGGAGGTAAGAGCAGAGAAAGGAAGGAAGGAGGGAAGGAGTTCCCCAAGCTCAGACCAGGGCAAGGTGACCTGTCCCCGCTGGAGCTGCTGGACGGGCCCTCCCAGTACGTTAGTTCCACCATGCTCCAAACAACCCAGGTTCCTGCCACTTCCCATGCGATGCCCGAGGTGAAACGCCGTGTCAGAGCCCCAGTGCTGAACTGGGAGAGCAGGGATTGGTACTCTGAAGATTGTGTGATGCAGAACCAGACCAACCTTAACTTTCCGCTGCTGGAACTGAGAGGAGCTGGTCCCACCGTTCCAGCAGGTCCAGGCCTTTCTCTTGCCTCAGAAGAAACCCTTACACTGAGCTCGGGTTCGTAGGTGGAGATGTTTCACCTGCTCTCCAGATTTGTTGGCACTGAAAATAGCTCTTCTGTCCAGCTTCCTTCTGGTAATTCTGACTCAGGCTTCCAGTAATGGAGGGTGGTTGGTTTCTTTTTTTTTTCTCTCTTCTTCTTTTCTTTTCTTTTCTTTTCTTTTTTTTTTCAATTAAAAAAAACAAACCCCAACAGCCAAACAAAAAGGAAATAATCAGAGTGTTTATGCTTTGGACCTTCCTTCAGTCCTGCTGGTGGAGCGTGGGTCTGTGGCTCCTCGCAGGCTGTCGGCGTGCAGTGGTGCTGCTGCTGGTGGTGCTGGTGGTGGTGGGTGCCACGAGCTGCTGCCTTCACCTTGCTCTCTGCCAGGAAATTCCAGTGCCATTTTATTTGAGTGGAGGCAGAAAAGGATCTCCTGGACTGTGCCCTCCCAGCTGGATGTGTCTCGGGAGCAGTCCTTGCTGGCTGTGGTGCCGTGGGCTTGGATGGTCCCAAGCCGTCATTAACTCCGAGGCAGCGGCTGGTGCCTGGGGAATAGGCCCCCCAAACATCCCATCCAGCTTCCACCCCCCAGTGCCAGCTGGGGGCAAAGCTGTGGGAGCACTGGGAGCTCTGTGGCTGGTTCCTAGAGGGGGTCTTTCCTCAGCAGTTGGTCCCATGGGAGAGAGGGGAGCCGTTTCTCTTCCATTAGCAAAGCCCACCCAGAGCCCTCGGTTGGACTCACCAGCTCAGGATAAAACACAGGACCCCACCATGAGAATTTGTGCAGCTCCCTTGGACAGGGACCTGCTCTCAGGGAGGGCAGAGCAGTTTTATACACTGCTCCCTTCAAAGCATGCGGGACACCCGTGTCTGCCCACCCTGGGCAGTGCAGAGCGGGACCAGTGCTCCCAGAATAGCCTTCTGGCAGGTCTGACGGGCTGCTGGCTCCTCAGGGTTCTTTGGCGGTTGCCCAGGGAATTGTCAGTGCCCACGGGAGCTGTGTGAAAGGTGGGTTTATGTCTGAGATCTCGTGTTTTAACAGCAAAACGTGCCAGTTTGGGATGACCCACCTCAACACCACCTGGTTTGGCAGAAAGGCTCCCTCCTGTCCTGCGGGTGGGGGAGGCCACGGGTCCCCTCAGGCTTCCCTCACACGTGGGCACACGCACAACACCTTCACACTCCTTGTGAGAACGTGTTTACCCTGGTCAGTCATTCCCTTTGTGTGTGTGTCTGACAAGGCAGGGATGGCATTTCCAGGATGTCTTACTTGCCAGAACTATTGCCCAGGGCTTTTCTTTCCCAGACAGAGAGT
The DNA here is from genome assembly GCA_013400555.1 of Jacana jacana. Lineage (NCBI taxonomy): Eukaryota > Metazoa > Chordata > Aves > Charadriiformes > Jacanidae > Jacana > Jacana jacana. Next base: position 45,204 of record VZTM01001349.1, read on the forward strand.
ATCCAAGTCCACTGATACCATCGGTGTAAGGTCGGAGTCCCTTTGCTGCTGCCTGTCCTTTCGTGCTGGGGGTGGAGGGTGAGGGCTGCTTTCTCACCCCCACCCCTTTCTCTTCCAGCTGTTCTCGCCCAGCAGATCCTTCTCAGGCTTAAACAGTTCAAATGACCTCGTTCCTGCTGTCCCCAACACCCCGCTCCTCACGAGCTTCCAGGTGAGAGCCAGGGGCAGCGTCGGGGATGGGACTCCAGGCTCCTGGCTTGGGAACGCTGCGGGGTGGAGGGGAGCAGTTCTGCCCCATCTCCCTTCAGAGGGAGCCAGACAGGGAAATCAGGCAGAAACCAGCCACTGCCCTTTCCCAGAAGGGTCTTGTGCTCCCCTTGGTGGAGCCTCGCTGTGTGGAAGGGTGATTTGGGCTTTCGTGCTGCTGGGTACACGCCGAGTTCCAAGCTGGCCTGTGTCCCTTGCACAGCTGGGTGGAATTCACACTAGCCCACAGCCTGCCCAAGGAGCCAGGCAAACATCTTTCCCTAATTCAGTGTGGACTGAAAGCCAGCTCCTCAAGCACTCGCTGGGCCCTCGGGGTGGGCTCTGGCTGATGGTTTTCCTTGGGTTGCTGTAGTCTGTAAATGAGACTAATTGCACGTGGAGGCTCTGTGGATCTGCGTGGAGCTGGTTGAAGGGGTGGTTCCTGTCACTGTGTCCATAGTTCAGCCACAGCATCAACGTGTGGTCAGTGCCGTGTTTCTGTTCAGTCTCAGGCTCCTGCAGAGGAGGAAGATGAAGGCGAGGAGGAAGAAACAGAAGAGCTGGGACAAACGGAGACCTATGCAGAATATGTCCCTTCAAAGTGTGAGTGTCCATCGCAGGAGTGTGGGAGCTTCTGCTGACTCCACTGTGGACCAACCTGATGAACTGCAAGCTGTGTGTGGTGCTTCTGTGGCACAGCCCAAGCTTGGCATTTCCTAGAGAAGCTTTACCGGGGACTGGAGCTTTGCTGGTGCTGTGCTCAGTTAACAGACCCTTTTCTGTTGTTGCTTCTGGGGGAGGCACAGAATCATAGAATCATTCAGGTTGGAAGAGACCCTTGGGATCATCCAGTCCAACCATCAGCCCCACTCTACAAGTTCTCCCCTACACCAGATCCCTCAACACCACATCCAATCTACTCTGAAACACAGTCAGGGATGGGGACTCCACCACCTCCCTGGGCAGCCCATTCCACTGACTGACCACTCTTGCTGGGAAACAGTTTTTCCTCCTGTCCAGCCTAACCCTCCCCTGCTGCAGCTTGCAGCCATTCCCTCTCCTTCTATCACTCCTTGCCCCTGAGCAGAGACCAGCACCAACCTCTCTCCAATGCCCTTTCAAGCAGTTGGAGAGAGGGATGAGGTCTCCCCTCAGCCTCCTCTTCCTCAAACTAAACAATCCCAACTCCCTCAATNTGTCCTCAAGCAGATCAACACTCCCACCCAACTTGGTGTCATCTGCAAACTCCCTGACAGTGTTTTCAAGGCATGACTCGGGTCTGACCATCTGATGTTTCAGTGGAGCGGAAGAGTGAAGGAGCAGGCGTTGGGCTGGTCTCTGTCCCTGAGCTGAGGGTGATAACGTGAGTTACCTGTTTCATTGTCATCCTTTAGCCAAGATTGGGAAGCACCACCCCGACCTGGTGGTTGAGACCAGCACCCTGTCCAGCGTCCCCCCGCCTGACGTCACCTACAGCCTCTCGCTGCCGTGCTCCGTGGCTGACAAGGGCTCCCTCTCTGCACTACAGCTGGAAGCAATCATTTACGCCTGCCAGGTACGTGCCTCTGCTGAGCCCCGCTCCCAGGGGTGGCTGTGTGGGACAGAAACTGCCTTTGGTACCCACAGATGCTCCCATGCCTTCTAAAATAACCTCTGGCAGAGGTGGGGATGCTTTGGGAGCTTTGCCATATGGCATTTCAAATGCCTTTTTGACAGATTTATTTGAAGCTGGGGACTCATGTGGGGTTTGTTTCCCAAGGAGGCAAAACCCTTGACTTCGGTTGCAGAAGGGAGTGCTTCACCTTTTGGGGCTGTGAACTGCCCCCTTGTGAGCAGGAAATTCCCTGGCACCACGGGATCTGTGAAAGGTGCTCTCAGAAACTCACATCAAAGCCGTTAGCAAAGGCAAATCTAGTTTAATTTCCAGTGCTGCCCTTGCTTTTGCAGCAACATGAAGTTCTGTTACCCAACGGGCAGCGAGCCGGGTTCCTCATCGGGGATGGTGCTGGAGTTGGAAAAGGCAGGACAGTTGCAGGCATCATCTTTGAAAATTATCTGAAAGGGAGGAAAAAAGCTCTGTGGTGAGTTGTTGTGGGTTGTTTTTTGTGGGTTTTTTTTTTTTTCCTCTTTTCCCGTAAGACCTTGGAGTTAGTTTGGATCTGGGAGTAAGGAATTCCTTAGTGCTGATGTTGCCTTTATAGTTGACTCATGCTGTGGCCTTGGGTAAGTCGTTTCCACCTCTTTTTGCCTGTGAAATGGGAATATTCCCCTGCAGCCTCCCTGGGGAGTGAGTCACTGTGAAATGGAAGTGCACCACGGGGCCTGTCCCCGCTGCCTTTGAAGCCGGTGGAGGGGCATTTGAGGGCTTCCTGGGTGCAGGCAGGAGCCCCTGGAGCGTGGGGTTTTACTTCAGAGCACACAGCTTGTCCGAAGCAGCAGAGTGGAGCCTGCTGGGGGGTGGTGTGCTGAGTGTGGGCCGTGGGGAATGTGAGGGTTTTGCACACCCACAGTTGCCTTAGTCAGAGCTATTCATCACCCTGCCTGCCCTGGCTCTCTCCGCTGGAGATAACCAGCCCCACGTCTTGCTTTGCAGGTTCAGCGTCTCCAATGATCTCAAGTATGATGCTGAGAGAGACCTGAAGGACATTGAAGCCTCCCACATTCCTGTGCATGCTTTGAATAAGGTAGGGAGGGAGGCTGTAATGGTGTTCTGGAAAGCCAGCCCACGGCAGCCGTTACACGGACCTGCCTCGGTGTGGAACACAGCAGCCTGAGTGGTGCTGGCAGAGCAGGCAGCAGGCAGCCAGTTCTTCCCTCTCCTGGCCAGCTCTTCCCTCTCCTGGTGAGCTCTTCCCTCTCCCAGCGAGCTCTTCCCTCTCCCAGCGAGTTCTTCCTTCTCTCCTGGTGAGCTTTTCCCTTTCCCAGCGAGCTCTTCCCTCTCCCAGGGAGCTCTTCCCTCTCCTGGTGAGCTCTTCCCTTTCCCAGCGAGCTCTTCCCTCTCCCAGGGAGCTCTTCCCTCTCTNTGGTGAACTCTTCCCTCTCCTAGTGAGCTCTTCCCTCTCTCCTGGTGAGCTCTTCCCTCTCGCGGCGAGCTCTTCCGTTTCCCAGCGAGCTCTTCCCTCTCTCCTGGTGAGCTCTTCCCTCTCGCGGCGAGCTCTTCCGTTTCCCAGCGAGCTCTTCCCTCTCTCCTGGTGAGCTCTTCCCTCTCCCAGCGAGTTCTTCCCTCTCCCAGTGAGTTCTTTCTTGTCTCCTGGTGAGGTCTTCCCTCTCTCAGGGAGCTCTTCCCTCTCCCAGCGAGCTCTTCCCTCTCTCCTGGTGAGCTCTTCCCTCTCCCAG
>VZTM01001350.1:0-18359 GCA_013400555.1 Jacana jacana
GAACAACTCTCCTATGAAGACAGGCCGAGACACTTGTTCAGCCTGGGGAAGAGAAGGCTCCAGGAGACCTTACTGTGGCCTTTCAATACTTAAAGACTTATAAGAAAGATGGGACAAGCTTTTTTGCAGAACCTGTTGTGATAGGACAAAGGGTAATGGTTTTAAACAAAAATAAGGGAGATTTAGACTAGAGATAAGGAAGAATTTTTTTTTATGAGAGTGGTGAAACACTGGAACAGGTTACCCAGAGTGGTGGTAGATGCCCATTCCTGGAAACATGCATGGTCAGGCTGGACAGGACACTGAGCAACTTGGTCTAGTTGAGGGGGAGGGTGATTCAGAGGAGGTTGGACTAGATGACCTTTTCAAGTCCCTTCCAGCCCAAAGTATTCTATGATTCTATGAGGTGCCTTTGTCACTGCTGTAAATAAAGCACTAGCATCCAACAAGGAAGGCTGTTCCACTGTTCTGCTGCTTGCCTTTTGGGAGGATCCAGATTGAAGTCTGAACAATGCTTACTGTCCAGAGTTTATAGTCTGATCTGCACTTGTGTTTCCATAGCACAAGAAGTGTAGCTGGAGACATGTGAATGTCCAGTATGGGTAGGCACTCCAGTATTCAGCTACTAACTCTGAATGAGCGTAATCTGCCAGGGGCAAGGTATGGGTCCAGTATGTTTTTTCATTTCAAGTGGTTTTAATCCTTTAATTAGATTTCAAAATGGCAATCTCCTTTGCCAGAGGGAGGCAGCATTGGTGACCGAGTCCCACCTTTCCCATAAGTTTGTGGAAACCATAGTTGCTGTATGTAAAAAAACAGGCCAGCAGCTGCATGTCTCCATCTTAACTTCGTTATTGGTGTAGCATCAGTTTTCCTGCTGCAAATTGCTCCTAACCCATTGGAAATGGGATTTGACTGTTGGGGCACATTGACAGATTCAGAGAATCATAGAATTATAGAATCATAGAATCATAAGATTATAGATTGAGCTGGAAGGGACCTCCCATCCTCCAGTCTTTGCGTCTGAATAATTGCCAAGATCGAGAAAATGGACTAGCAGTGGGTCTGTACCAGGCTTGTAAATGTGATACCTCTTATGCTGGTATTTTTTGATCCCAAGGATATCACCTCCTCCCTAAGTGATCAACAGAAATGAGTCATAACGTGATTTGAAGTAAGAAAAAATTGCTTTTCAGTTGGCTTCTAGTTTCCCAAGCCTGATGATTATAGTCAGCTCTTCTGAAGTCATTCTGGTGTGAAAATAGTCTTGTTCAGGCAGTGTTAGATGCAGGCTGATATCTCTGTCAGCCATGCTCATTAGCAACATTTATCCAGCACATCCTTACTTTTTCTGCAAACACCATTCTGACAATAGCTAGTTTTAAGGAAAATCATTTATTCATGCATTGAAGTGATGCAAAGTTTCCTTGGAGCTACTCTGGACCACATAAGATTAACTAGAAGACAAGTGTTTTTTACAAAATTTCAATGTAAGAAGTTTCAGATGTCACATAATCACAGAATGATATGGAGTTGGAAGGGACCTCTGAAGATAATCTAGTCCAAACCCTCAATGTCCTCTTGGTCCATAGCACAAATTGGCATCATTTTCTGAAACAATGGCAATAACTGACTGGAGGAGGAAGGACATAACAAAGTTGAAGAGATGAGGGACCATTTGTCTGCTACAACTAGAAACATCAGCTAATAAAACTATTTTTCCTTTGCTCATTCTTGAGGATGAAAAGATTATTCTGAAGACAGAGAATGCTTGGTTTTTATCCCGGGAACAAGACTTGCAGGAACAGCATGTGCCAGGCACTTTTTGAGATCAGACTAACTGGAGTTGTTGTCTTGGTGCTAAGTGGATGGAAAAAATTGTTAATATTGACTTTTTTCTGACATTATTGACCTTCTCCTTCCTGCCTTGCCCCCCCCAAAAAAAGTAAAATATTGTTTTCCAACTTTCCCAAGCTCTGGGTATTGTTCCTATTTGAAAATCTGACCACTGATTAAAGAGGTGAATGAGCATGTACAGCAATTATCTAGAAACTTTCTCAGTTTTAAGATTCTGGCAGACTTTTAGCAAGGAAATTTATAAGTGACATGAATTTCTTTGAAACTGGAGTTGTGCTTCCCAGGCATATCAGTATTCCAGAAACTGCTGTCCTTAATGTTTAGCTTTCTGAACTGTGAGAAACCTGGCAGGGGACATGCACGTACTGCCTCCATCTAAATCACCTGTTCTCAGGAAATGTGGAGGCAGAGCTGGGCTTGCCCTACCCTGGATTGCTCCAGGCCTCTCTTGGAAGTCAAACACTGAGTGCTGCCAGTGATGTAGGCTGGGTTTGCAGTCTGAGCTGAATTGGAAGGAATATCAGGAGCACTTAGGTGCCATAGAGAAATCAAATGGCCGGTCTTGCAGTTCTACTGTGAGTTTAGTAATTTGTAAAGGTGACCAAGACACACTGCCTCTGGGTTTCAGAGGCTGATTCTGGGCTTTGATGCTGCTCTTTTCATTTCAGCTAAAAAAAAAAAAACCCACAAAAAAACCCAAACCTCAAAATATCACATATGTGCATATGTGTGGATGACAGTGCATGTTTTATACAAACTAAATTTACCTGAAACAATTATTTTAAATACAACAAAATAAAAAACAGTAGAGGTCAAATTATAACTGTTTCTGACCTTATTTACAGGGGTGGAAAAAGCTCATTTGGACTTGATGTGAAATTCTCTTTCTTCTGCAAGTGTTAAAGTCAGTGTACCACTGTGTTTATGCACGTAGGCTCTCTAATGAACTTTCTCTTCTCATGGAGACAATGAAAACTTCCAAAAGGTTAATGAACTTTCTTATTTTGGTCTCCAAATACTGTGTGTTTTCTGGGATCTGCAATAGGATTGTGCCATTTACAATTCAGAACTTTTCTGTAAGACCATTCTGCATGTACACCAGGCACAGATGTGCTCAGTCCTGAAAGAAGCAAAAGACTTACAGAGAGCAGGTAGCTCTGGAACAGAGAGAAAACATATTAGCCCAAAGGGAATAATGTTTTGTTATTCCTTGAGTATTATGACTATTTTTCTTGAAAACTTGAATTTATACTTCCAAATGTACATCTTCCACCTTTGTTCGGCGGTTTGATTTATGATAGTATGGTGTTCTTTTGTGGCTGTTTGTTTCATCTATGTCTGCATAGCTTAATGCCTTCTGTGCCCCAGACATACATTTTACTCTTCTATCAGATTATTTTAGCCCTCAAGAATCAATGTGTTTCAAGTGAAATGAAACCTAGGATAGCAAGTTACACAGAATTTCTGTGAGCACTGTGATCAGAACTGACCCCATGTCCTCTTCCTGTGCCAGCTTGTGTATTTGCATAAACTCTGTAGTGAACCAGAGGAACCTGGGGTAGAATGAAGTCTTGTAGGTTAGTTCTAGGTTGGATTGGTTCACTAGTACAGTACCCAGCTTCTTTTGTAGCTTTGTAAATGTTTGTGGTGACACACAAGAAGGAGTGGCAGCTGCTTTTAGCAGCTTAAACTGGTCATGGAATGGCAGCCTTCAGGTGCGAGTGTCCCTAATGCATATTTGGTTGTTGAGGCTAAGCACCTTTTTATTTGTGTCCACTTCCCAGCTCTTGAGTTAGAAACAATCAGTTCCAGGTGACCTGATGTTTTGGTGGGATGATAGCATAATCCCATCCCAGGATCTACATTTTGTCCACTGAACTATTAGACATATGATCTACATAGCTCTATGTAGGGGGAAGGCAACATACAGTCTGAGGCCATGTTTTCTCTCAGACAGAAAAAATTATAGAACAAGAAATCAACAACAAAATGCACCATATTATCTAGTGTGCCTTTTCCTTTCTTCCCTCACAGCTGGAATAGAGCAGGGAATTTATTCTCCTACAGTATTAAATACTTTACAGTGTCTTTAAGGCTGGATCTTGCACTATTTTCACACATAAAACAATTTATAATCAAATAAACCTTTGCTTTTAGGAGATTCTTCCTCTTATTTACATTTGGCTTTCCTTGACTTTGAATCTTTCTGAACCTTTATGGTGCATGGAATTTTGGGCACTGAGGCACAGTGACACAAAGAAGAAAACAGGTAAAATTAAGAGAGTGAAGATGGAAGCACTAGGTTGTCCTCAGTTCCCTTTCAGGCAAATTCCATTTTAATTTATAAATGTGCATATTATCGAGCAGCTTTTCAAAATGAAAGTCTGTGTAGGGGTGTAGCATTAAATGAAAAAATCAAGCAAAAAAGGAGAAACTTATGAGGTAAAATTTGTGCTTTACATTTTTATGCTTTGTTCCTAGTTTCCTAGATGTGAAAAAAAAAACCCCTAACCTTTGTTATCTACACTAGTTTTTTTTTAGGAAGGCTTAATGTGAAGGGAAAGCTGATCTTTATTTTCAACAAAACTGATTTCACTCATGTTCCTTCTGCCACTGATTTTACTTATTTCTTATTTCTTATTTCTACTTATTATTTTAATTTTTTCACATTCACAAGTGCCAGTACACATTTGTCCAAGTAATCTAGGAAGGAATAATAGTGCCACAGAGGAGAGCTGTCAGTGGCTGCTGAGTTCTCATCATGTGTGTTGAGGTTCTTCTTGATTGGCAGTCATTGTTAATTATTATTTACCGAATTTGGGGTTTACCTGTTGCGTCTCCTGTGAGTAAAGATTTACTGGGATCTTTATTCTGACTATCCTCTCTTGCCCCTTGCAAGTCTGAGGAAAAAATGCCGAGTCTCAGTGTTCTTTATTTTCCTACTTGAGTATTTTATGGCTGCAAGCCCAATTTTCAGCTGTCACCTTGTCTTTATGGCTTTAAATTGCTGGGGTCCTTATTCTCTGGTTATTTGAATGACAACTTTCTGCACCACTTAAGGGATGGTCTTTATCTCTTTTTCCGTTCTTCATTCAAATGCCTCTTCATACATATTTCCATTCAGATGCCATTAATTCCAAACTCATGATTTCTGTTACAATCATCTGCAGTTTAATGCAGTATTTGCCTTGGAAAAATACATGGAACACATGTGGACAGCTTTTCATTATTTTGGATGTCAACTATAGAAGGTCATATGTAGAGGACCTGCAAACAACATACTTGGAAAGCCATGTTTACTAGAAAATACACATGTGACATGGTAATTTTTGTGGCATGTGAAAATACACATGTGACATGGTAATTTTGTAATTTTTTGTGACATGGTAATTAAACCATCAGGATTTTAAACTTAGCGATTCTTAATTATTTTCAGATTACACTATGGTATAGTATAACAACCTAGTAAATTTAGGATACTAAGGTTTGTTACTAGAATCTTATCAAAGAGAAATAATGCAATATGAAAGCTCATGTGCTGACTTTTAAACCAATTACTCCAAAGCACATCAGTACAAAATTCTTATTTAGGTAAGATCAAGAGTGCATGAAAGATGAAATAGGAATTGAACTTTTAAGGTTAGTATTTTATTTTTCTCTGTGTCCTGCTTCTAACTGGCTGTAACACTGACATCAGTAGTCATCACTGCCTTTGTAGGACAGGAAACCAACCAGGAATCTTGAAAAGGAAACGCAGGGACCCTGGAGAGTTAGTGCTGACCTGCTGCCATCTTCTGGTCATAGAATCACAGAATACATTCAGGTTAAAAAAGACAGTATCATAAAATTAGATAAACATCTAACAATACCAAGGCCACCATTAAGCTGTGTCCCTAAGCACCATGTCTACATATCTTTTGAATACCTGCAGGGGTGGTGAATCATCCACTTCCCTGGGCAGCCTGTTCCAATGCTTGAATACCATTTGGGGGAAGAAATTTTTCCTAATATCCAATCTAATCCTGCCCTGGAGAAACATGAAGCCATTTCTTCCTGTTTTTGTTTGTTTGTTTGTTTGTTTGTTTACCACAAACAGGTAAGGGCTCTTGCAAGCATGATCTGCAACAAGTTTTGTTCCTCAAAACCATTGCAGTGGGTGCCATTGTCTGGTTCATATTTCAGAACACCCTTAATGCTTTCCTCTTGTGAGGTCTCTGCAAGCAGATTTTTAAGGAATGGGGCTTTTTTCAGAGTTATTAGTAAAATAGGAAATCTTAATTCTTGTGCCCCAGATTTGAAGGGATATCGCTCTCCCAGACCAGGTGGTTAGGCTCCAGCTTCCTAATATAAAGAACCAGTGCTGTCTCCCTATTGTACTTTCTGTTTGCCCTGAAGAAGCTACTTTTGGATGAACAAATGGACTCAGTTCCACAAGAGCTGGGGCTAAAGCTACATTGCAGACTGTTACCTTGCAAGAATCTAGAAGTTTATGATACCTTTTTTAGACCTTTATGAGGAGAACAACTCAAGAACATAATTTTAGTTTCTGTTGTGGCTTCTGTTGTGTATTTACATATGAAGTCTCGTACAATACGTAATATTTTACCCAAGCTGTTTGAATCATACAACATTGGGAATATTGGCTATTAATTTTAAAGGTAGATTTCTACTTTCCAGTATGCTAGAGAAAGTCAGGAAACCCAGATGCAGTAGATTTGTAAAAAAATGACACCCAAATATTTTGGGAGAAGATCATGGATATTAGGAGACTCAATTCGTGGGGTACATATAAGGAACAATGCCAGAAAGGCAGCCAGGGTCCATAGATATTAATTTGGATCTGTGACTGCTTAGACAGACTGAGGCATTAGAAATCAGGTTATATCAATGGTAAGAACTCTGGGTAAACTGGAAAGCAACAAGAATACACTATTAATACAAGAAGGCAAATATAAAATTGAGTGCATTCCCGCTAGTGGTATGGGCATTTGGAAACACTCTGTTTCCGAAAGGACTTTATGCACAAAGGATATTAAATTTACCATCATCCCAGAAATGGTTCCAAAACCCCACAGCAGTTCCCAGGACACTAGGAAAGGCACAGCTCTGTGTCCATGAAATACTGCTCTTTTATGAAGCAGCATGATCTATCGCCTCCACACTCCTACTAGTGCTAACCAGGAAAATAAGAAAGCAACTGCAGATGACAACCTTGGACAAGCACTGCCTCTGCATCTCATCAGTCTGCCACATACATGTACAAAATTGTCCTTGAATCACAGAGTGTAAGTGCAGAGGAAAACTTGAAAAGACATGGAAGACGAGGCCAAGGAGAAGATCTAGCTTGACTGTTTGAGTTGAAAGTGCGAAACTGTTTTGGGCAATGTGAAGAGGGAGTCAACTTCCAAAGTACCTAAACTGAAATCTTTTCTTAGTGTAAAAAAAAAAACAACAAAAGGCAGGAAAAAGAAAATAATGACTCCTCATTCCATCTGAAAACCCTGAAAACCTACTCATTGCTATAAAATGCCCTGAAGACCAAATGTGCAGAAATCACAAATAAATACCTCTAACACATTTAATGATGGAAGTCACTCAGGATACAAATCCAGGCAAAGCACATTGCCTGTGTTGACTCTGGGGTTCAGTACTGGAGGGACATTGCCGCAGACAGGAATACTCTGCATTCCTTGAGATGTTCTCAAGGAAGTTTTCATCCACAGCCTCACCCAGACACACCTGCCCAAAGCAATCACACCCCAGGTACCTGTATTTTTATAAACCACAGCAGGTATCATGGCAGGTTTGGGATTCCTACCCCACCCAACAAGGGAGAAGAAGAAGGGAAGGAAGGAGGAGGAAGGGGGAGGAAAACATAAGCTTTGGCTGCAAGAAGAACTGAGGGCACTGGGGCTGTTCACACACGGGAAGGCTCAGGGGCATTGCCTGTGATGTCTCTATCTATGCAACTATTTGAAATACGATGGGAATTGTTTATGTGCTACATATTGTCGCTGAGGCTTAAAGACAATGGGAGATGGATGTACATCTCCCCCTGTCTCCACTGGAAATAATTTCTGAAATGTATTAGTAGAACAAGATTGATAGTACAGCCCTCCCCACCAAAGAATTGTAAATGTGACTAGACGGAAAGGCAAGTGCTGTCTGTCCCATATTACCCCTTGGGATAATGGAGCAAGAAGGACACGAAGGCTCCTTTGCTCTTCCAGGAACATTCACCCACAAAATTCCTCACACTCTCTGCTCATCCTTTGAGGAGCATATCCATTCTTTCCCTCTCAGTGGCTTTCAGGCCAAGTGCAAACCTCAGCTGGAGGTAGGTGTTGGCCTCAAGGCCAGTCGCCCTGGAGGCAGGCTGCTGCCCTTCTTCCCAGCAAGGGCTAGGGTACAGCCTCCTGCAGAGTTTTCTGCCTGCAGCCAGCTCCCTTGCCTTTGGCCATCTGGGAGATGCTAGTCCAACACACAGCACAAAATGACCCACATGGCAATGCAAAAGATTTTATTGTGCCCTTAGACTGCATAGATGGATTTGGCAAGACCGTAGCATGTGTCACAGCCCTCTCCTTGCCAGTGTGGGGATAATGCTTCTGCTTTCTTCTCAGTGGACAGCAGCAGTGGCACGGGCAGGCACAGCCCCTCGCCCAGGGCCTCTCTTCTTACTCTTGGTCATCTTCCTTTTGGAGGGTGAGGCCACGCGCCTTCCTCGGCGACCAGCCCTGCTGGGGTGCCTGGCGACTTCAGCTCCTCGCAGGAGCTTCTGGAGCATAGAGCACTTCTGCAAGTGCAATGGAGAAATGCGCTTCTGCTTGCTCTTCTTGCAAACCGTGGCAGCGGCGTCCAGGACCTTGTGCGTCACCCACTGCAGCACCGCAGCCAGGTAGACAGGGGCCCTGGCTGCAAAGCGCTCAGCAAAGAGGCCACTGCGCAGCTGCCTTTCTATGCGGCTCACAGGGAAGAGCAGGCCGGCCCGGGAGGAGCGGGAGCAGCGGGTCTTTTTGGCCTGTGCTTCGTTGCCTTTGGTGGAACGCGTGGGTTGGAATGTGCTGTCCTGCTCAGGCACCATGTCGACCTCCACGGCCCCTGACATGCTGCTTGCAGTTTGCTCCTGCAGGTCTCTCCGAGCTGCGCCTTCCCGTGCCCTGCCTGCCTTGCCCCTGTCCTTGCTTTCCTTGCTGGCCCTGGCTGGTAGCTCCTTTCCCTGGGCCAAGCTTTATTCTGGCAGGGTGACCCCACGTGGTGGTCTGGTTGGATGCTGCTTTCACCCTGCGTCCCCTCAGGAGAAAGGCTCAGGCTCAGCTGCTCTCCTGGGCAGCTGGCAGCAGAGGCAAGGGCTCCCCCTGAGTGGCATGGGCCAATAGGAAAGGACTTCCTCTGTGACCTCACGTCTCTGCTTGTGACATCATCTCTGTTGGCTCCACCCTTTGAGGCTGACCTCAGGCAGTAGCTCTGCTCCTCAGCTCTGCTTCCCTTTTCCATGGCAGAGGCAGGGGGGAGCTGCTACAAGGCCAAGTGCTCTCCTCTGCCTCCTCCTCCTTGCTCCCGGCCCTGCCACAGGTCTCCCTTCAACCCTCATTGTCCCAGGCCACCTTATTCATCTTCCAATGCCTCCTTCTCCTTCCTCTGTGGAAGCTCACTCCCTTCTCACACTGTTCAAAATAGTTTCACGTTTCCAACTCAAATAGTAAAGCCAGACCTTCTCCTTGGCCCTAGCTTCTTCCCATTCCTCCCTTCCACTTTTCAACTTTTCCTCTGTTTGCTCTTACACTCCATGATTCAGGGACAGCTTTGTACATGTATATAGCAAACTGATGAGACACAGAGGCTGTGCTTGTCCAATGGCAGCTTTCCTTGTCTCCTGGTTAGCGCTAGTAGCAGTGCAGAGGGGATAGATCATGCTACTTCATAAAAGAGCAGCATTCATGGACACAGAGCTGTGCCTTTCCTAGTGTCCTGGGAACTGCTGTGGGGTTTTGGAACCATTTCTGGGATGATGGTAAATTTAATATCCTTTGTGCATAAAGTCCTTTCGGAAACAGAGTGTTTCCAAATGCCCATACCACTAGCGGGAATGCACTCAATTTTATATTTGCCTTCTTGTATTAATAGTGTATTCTTGTTGCTTTCCAGTTTACCCAGAGTTCTTATCATTGATATAACCTGATTTCTAATGCCTCAGTCTGTCTAAGCAGTCACAGATCCAAATTAATATCTATGGACCCTGGCTGCCTTTCTGGCATTGTTCCTTATATGTACCCCACGAATTGAGTCTCCTGATATCCATGATCTTCTCCCAAAATATTTCGGTGTCATTTTTTTACAAATCTATTGCATCTGGGTTTCCTGGCTTTCTCTAGCATACTGGAAAGTAGAATCTACTACTGGAAAGTAGAAATTAATAGCTAATATTCCCAATGTCATATGATTGTCAGCATCCCTTTGCAGAGCTTTATCCCAATATCCATCTGTACAGCCTGTCTAACCAGGAGACACAGAACAAAAAGCCCCATGTCCTGGTCCTAGCTGTATGATGTCATTGGCTTGTGTCTGGGTTTGAGACAGAACACAACAAACTTTCTTTTCAGTAATTTTATTTTTCAGCTATGTCTGTTCTATTTAACTACACTTTCCTAAATTAACAGCATATTTTCCAGTGTCTACTTCTGGCAGCGATAAGGTCTGTTTATTGCAAATACCAAGGAATATTGTGCAGAGAGGCTCTTGTCACTACTCCAACTCCATCAGTACCAGTACAAGTCAATGCTGTGACGAGGAAGCAAAAAAAAGAGATCAGTTCATTCCCCTGCCCCTTTTACCAAAGACTAGCTCAAGTCAGATCACACAGGAGAGAATTCTTCCAATGAAGATCCAGGAGAGGGTCCTTCTAAAGCAGATAAAGGAAAGGATCTTGTAAAGTTGATCTGTGAAAGGGTTTTTCTTAGGCAGTGTTGACAGATGGGGAAGACTCAGGAATCATAGAATCATAGAATGGTTAGAGTTGGAAGGGACCTTAAAGATCATTGAGTTCCAACACCTCTGCCACAAGCAGGGACACCTCCCACTAGACCAGGTTGCTCAAAGCCTCACCTAACATAGCCTTGAACACTTCCAGGGATGGGGCATCCACAACTTTGCTGGGTAACTTGTCCCAGTGCCTCATCTCCCTCAGATCAAAGAATTTCTTCCTAATATCTAAATGTGCCCTCTTCCAATTTAAAACTGTTACCTTCTCCTTGGGGCTGCTCTCAACCCGTTCTCTGCCCAGCCTGTATTTGAGCTTGAGATTGCCCTGGCCCAGGTGCAGGACCTTGTGCTTGGCTTTGTTGAACTTCATGAGATTTGCATGGGCCCACTTCTTAAGCCTGTCGAGGCCAATAGGGCTGATACCATAGACATAGACAGTAAAGAAGCCAGGCAGTTGGGAAACCTGGCCAGAGACAGAGGCACCAAGAAGGTGCTTGGGAGAAAGCCACAGACTCTCTGTCTCTGGGGGTAATTTTTGTCAGCTGTAAGGTGCAGGTATACCTGCAAGGGGGTACCTCAAACCAGGACATCACCTGAGCAAACAGACAAAAGTACTAAGAACCTGAGAGAACTGGCTGTGCGAGAAGTGATTTATAGCAACTTAGACCATAGCACCGGATTTGGCAAGAGCCTTGCACATGGGACAGCCCTTGCCTTGCCAGCCTGGGGCAAGAATTTTTGCTTACATCACACTTGAGGGTGACACTCCTATGTGCAATCCTTCTTATGGCTGTTTAATATCCCTCTTCCTAAGAGGTAAGACAATGGACTTCTTTCTTTGGTGTGTCCTTGCCTTGCAGATGGTGATGCCCATGAGGATTTTCTTGAGTTTGGAGTGTCTTTGGCAGTTTGGAGAATATGCAATGGAGAAGTGTGCTGATCTGAAAATTCCTTGGCCATTTCTACTGTCTCATATATCAGATATTGGAGTATAGGAATCAGACATGTGGGCTTCAGCCTCAGGACGTGTTGCCTGTTTCCCTTTGCACAGCTGCCTGCCTTTGTGGCTCAAAGAGATGGCCAGCCTAGCCCCGGAGGAGCAGCTCATTTTCATTTTCACTTCTTTATTTTCAAAATGATTGGCATAAGGCAGTTTCATGTTCTGTCTCCTTTTCAGGTATTTTGCAAGAGAGTATTCTGTAATCATACTTTCTTTAGCTTGTATTGATGTTTGTTTTTTTTTCTTTTTTGTCTTTCCTGACTTTGCTGTCTGGTGTGACTGATTTGCTTAAAAAACTATTTTTAAAGGGTAGCTTATTTCTTTCTGCCTGGCATTCTTACCTACCTGTGAAAGGCTTTCTTCACTTACTTTTTGTTCCAGTCTTGTAAAATAGGTGTAAGCAACTCTTGGGCACCACTTCTCCAATTTGTCTTTAGATAAGGGAATAAATGTCCCTTTTGACTGGGTGGACAGGAACCAATGGGAAGCTATAGCCTTCATTACTCAGGTGCAGTGATCAGCTCATCCTTTTATTGCATCATTGGCATTGACACACTCCCTGCTGTGCATTTCTCTGATACACTTGGTTAAGAGAAGTAAAATTCTCTTATAGTTTACTAAGAATGTAACCTAGTAACCAACACTATAATTTTTGGAGTGGTGAAGAATAAAGCAAAGACACAAATTCAATGTGTGTCCCTAACTGGCCTGTTGTGGGTGCTTGTATGAATGGATTCCGTAAGTACTGGTTGTTAATGAAGAAAAAGCTACCAGAAAACAGCAAGACAAGGAGAAAGAGGGTATGTGCTGTGTGCTGAGAGGTACTATGCAAAAACATCCTGAGAGTGGTAACTTCTGGATCCCGGGAGCTCTACTGCAGTTGCAAGACCTGGCCAGCCCAAAATACCAACAGCCTGCCAAATCTATATCACCAGCACCTACAACACATAAAATAACCTAGACCACCACCGTGCAGCGGCTCCTGTTTCTAACACAGGCTACAAGGTTGTGCACATATCTGATGAAACTCAGGCCCTCTTTCTGAACACCTGCCTAGAAGCCAACAGTGTGTCAATATACCATTTTGCTGCTGAGTGTCCTCCTGTGCTTGGCCTTGAGGCTGCTGTTTGACCAGGCAGCTATGAACGAGTGTGGGAACTGCACAAGGAGAGCAAGAGAATGGGGTTTGTGAATAGCCATCTACTTTTTGTAGAAACAGCTTGGCTCTATCAATAACTGTTAATTAATAAAAGGTGTTCTAGACACAAAGGTGATCTTTGTCTGCCTAAATTATTTTTATTTATGAGGGAAAACGGAATTTAAAAGTCATTTCCCAAGGAAGAGCAGTTAATATCCTGAACTATCCGAACTATTTCTTCAATATAATAACTCAGTGCTCAGATAACCAGAAATTTGTCCTACCGTGCTGCTCTGAAACTTGTGTCAAATACCACTTATGTAGGTTTTTTCTTCTTTGAACTGAATAACACTGCAGAAATTTCTAACAAAATATGACACATTATAAATAGCTGTAGACTAGGAGGTGTGGTAACTTGTTTGGAGAAACAAGAAGTCTTGAGACAACAAAGAGAAGCTAAATTCCAGACTAAAGAAGAAGCAAAGAAAAGATGAAAAAAGAAGGGGAAAGGGAGAAAAAAAATAATAAGCAGACCAGCATTATGTAATATAGGAAATATACAAGAGAAATCATCAACTGAACTGGTTAATCAATGGGTTGAGCATCAGAGCTGGAAGTGCTCAAACTTTACAACAATTAAGAGGACTCCTTTGATTGTCAGTGTTGCTTTCTCAGATTCAGGCATTATTAGGGCCGTGGCTTCAAGCTTTTTGAACCTCAGAAAGTTGTGAGGTGATCTGATAATTTGCACCAGGGTTACTTTAAATGGTATCAGGATCTGACAGTCGCTGATCTTTCTGCTAGACCTGAAGGGCAGCAGGGAGTATGTTTGTGTGGTTCAGCAGTGTTAAGAAATACAGAGCCAGCCTTAGCAGAAAGGACTGAAATTCTCTCTCTACCATTTCTGCAATTTTCCATGCAATAGAATAAGCCACAAGGAAAGGTGGTTCTATTTTCTCTCATAAACTGCTCACGTGACACTGTGACACCTTTATTGGGAGTGGGATGCAGAAGAGCTGAGAATGTCTCAGAATCATAGAACCATTTTGGTTGGAAGAGACCCTTGGGATCATCGAGTCCAACCATCAGACCTAGTTCTCCCCTACACCGTATCACTAAACGCCACATCTCATCTACTCTTAAACACAGTCAGGGATGGCAACTCCACCACCTCCCTGGGCAGCCAATTCCAGTGGCTGAGCACTCTTTCTGTGAAGAATTTTTTCCTCATGTCCAGCCTTCTCCCGTCTCCAGTCTTCTCCTGCTCCTCCAGCTGCGGTCATTGCCTTTGTAGAATATGTCAGATCACACAGATGTAAATGACTCATTTCCTGCTGATGTTTAGTCCCTCTTTATCTGTAAGAAGCCAATAATTTCCTTTTCCAGATGGCATTCTGCCAAACTAAATGAGACAAAATTTTCAGACATCCTTCTTTAAGAAAGACCTCCCATTCCCGTCATCAGTACAGCCCTTCTCTGCACTCTAGTTTTGGTCTCTCTCTGAACAGAGATACTTTAACCAGAAGGAGACTCTAGATGAAGTAGAGCCTGAGCACCAGCCTGTCTCTGTTTCTGTTAGGAACACATTTACCAAAGTTTATCATGCTCACAGGATGCAAATGGTCTGTATACTTCCCATGACCAGCTTTCACAGCAGATTAATTTATGGTTCCACACAGGCACAGCTGTGAATCTTCCCAGCTGATGGCCTTCTATTTTGCACTATTGATTTTTTCTGTTCTGTTGAGTCTTAGAGGTGCTTCTGCACAGTGAATTAGTTGATCATATTCACTTTAGCTTGCTGACCTGAGTGTATTCTAGCAGATTTGACACATTTTTTCACCTCTCCAGCTCTTTTGAAGGCATGTGTTGCCTCAGCTGTGGTATATTGCACGTCTAGATGAGCAGCTGCGAGATTTAAGGATGCAGCTAATTCTGCTACAGGTTTTTTTTCAGGTTTTCAGATTCTTTTGATTCCCTGGTTTACTTTTTTTTTTTTTACTTTTGTAATAGTGGAGTTCTGATTTAGTTTTTTTTTTTAAAGGCACCTAATGGTTGAATGGATCCTTCCCATGATATCTGACTTTGCGTGGCTTTTTATGAACATAGTAGCAATTAATGAACCTTATGTATAACTATCAATCTGTATTTTGGGAAAGGACTGCTTTTCCAAACCAGAATATGAAAATGGAAGTTCAGCTTACTTGGAGGGTTGAATTATAATGGATATTCCCATCTGAAAGCTACTTACAGAATTTCACTTATCCTATATAAGATACTTTTGTTCTAATTTAGAGCTTTAAAATATAAACTAGGCTATTATCCTCTTCTTTTGGGCAGACATTCTTGAGCACAAGGACCTTAGTTGAGTATAATAACTTTATTTGTCTTTTCTATCAAGGAAAACAATACAAGATAATTTAGTCTCCTGCAGCATGACAGAAGCTGTTATCCGACTGACAGTCCTTCTCTTCACCTATTCCAAACAGACCATATCCTTCTTAATGCTTAGTGATCAGAACAATGCTGCAGAGTATTCTGTGTGTAGTGTCACTTCTGCTTTATGCACCAGCACTTAAATTTCATTACCTTTGCTCTAGATACTTCCTCTGATGCAAATGGCATGAGATCTTCGCAGTCACAGTATATTCCTACTTCCTACTCGCACTCATGGGAAATATTATTAAACTTAGGTCCTTCACTTTTTGAGCCCTTTCTGATTCAGAAGTTCTGGCTACCAGTTCCCACATATGTGGCCTTACCATTTGCATTATTTCACCCTATTTTTATTTCTGTGTTCCTTAAGAATGAACTGGAGAATGAACTGTAGCCATATTTGCTTACAAGTTAGAAACACTCTGTGTTTTAGATTCAATCAAGATTTTTTTCCTCCTATTTACCTTCAGCATTGTTAACTACCAAATGATGTTTGGATTTTCACATTTTTAGATGCATCACAACGAATTATGTATCAACTAAATAAACAGCAAGGACTGTAATTCTGTAAGTCCAGAATTCTGTTGGTGTCAGCTGCCTAGATCAAACAATTGTTGAATTTCTTACATTAATGCCATTTTAGAATATTTCATTACTTCAAACAGCCAGAAGTTTCATCACTCTGTATAAGGGTCAGTTAAGAAACAGAGAAGAGACAGTATTTCTCAGTGGATAAGTAGTCTTACTGAAATAGGATGACTGTACAGTTTTTCTGTTAGATGCTTAACTTACTTTCTTCATTTTAGACTTATGTATGGTTCCTTTTAAATGTTTATAATTCTGTTTATCGGAAGCAATAGTCAAATACTAAATTATAATATGCAATATATAAATAAAAGGATATAATTATACAGATATTTATTGTTCTTAATGCCTACATGAAAACATGGTGTTCAGAGGTGCTGGGTGCTGGATTGCCTCCCTCCCTCAAGTTAATGAAGATCTTCTGAAAGTTGAAATCCTTTAAGTTGGTGCCTAAAAGAGGATGTAGACCTCCAGATTTATTTGGTGCACAAAGCTGGTGCATCATGTAGGTATTTACATATAAACATGTTTTACCAATGACACTTCCCTAAACAAGCACACTTGTGGGAAAAAAAGAACAAAACAAAAAAATAACTCATACCTCAACCACCCCCCCAAAAAAAATAAAAAAAACAGACAGGTCAAGTTGATTTTTAGTAGAGTTCAGTTTATTGAAATCTTTGCTGGTTTTGTGATATTTTATATTAAAAGTTCCATCTACATAGTTCCATCTACATAGCTCTTTCAGTGATCCAAATTTATTTTGTTAATTTAGATGTGTCATTTTGATTTAAGCATATCAGCACATAATAGTATAAATATAAATTTAATATAAAGAATGTTCGGTTAATTTTCTCAGGGAAAGCAAAAAATTAAAGCCTAAGTCTCAGTTATGCAGGTCCAGAAGTACAAAGGAGGCTTTCTTCATACTTCTGCTCATTTTTAGAATGCTTTGCTCCCCCAACACAGAGTTGTATAATATACATAAGCCTTACACTAATCACTCAGGTGGTAATGTGCGTGCCTAATCTGTTTCCATTCCATTAATCATTTTTCTTAAATTGCAAAAATCATTCCAGAATGTCCAGACATCCTGCTTTCATCATGCACATTTAAGGTTTCGCAACTGTGGCACCATTAAAAAACATCATGAAGAGGATGTAAAACTTCTTAGATAATCTATTTTCTTGTGTCTGCTTTCATCAAAGAGTACGTCTTTCTGCTTTTCTACTCCAGATAAAATCACTGGTATTTTGACATCAACTGTATGATTTGTTTGTGCTCTAGAAGATCCTGTTTCATGGTCTCAGTTATGCCATTTACAAAATTAGCTACATGTTAGAAAATTTGTCCTACACTACTCTTTGGATAGTAGCAATAGTCCAGCAAAGCACTATCCTACCAGCATAAAAAAATATCTCCAGAGAAAGGCAGTAAAGCAGGTGGCCAACTTCTCATGAAATGAAACATGTACTCCTTCCTTGGCTAACTCGGTGTCCTGGTTCTGGGAGGGACAGGGTAAATTCTAGCATGGGCATGGGTATTCCATCCCATGTGAGCCATGGCCAGGGGGTAGCCGGGAGCTGGCCAGGAAGGGGAGGGGGACAGGAAGGCGGGGGTGCGTGGCGCACCATCGGGGATGGTCCTGGGTGCAGTCGGTGAGCCGTCAGCACCGTAATCGTGTTTTTATCCTTCTTTATCCATGTTACTGCTTTGTTGTTCTGTTAAACTGCCTTTGTCCCAACCCACGAGTTTTGCCTTTTTTCTTCCGATTTTGCCCTCCTGGCCATGGAGGGGCTCAAATGGGAGCAGCTTCCATGAGGTTCTTTGTTGCCATCTGATACCAAACCACAACAGTCTTTTTTGGTGCCCAACATGGGGCAACTTGGAGGGTTGAGATAACGACAAATCTGACCAGATCTGGTCAGACTAACTTTCTGTGTGCTTTTATTGTGTGAGTGGAACTGTCACTGGTCACCGTGTTGCTTGCTTTGTTCTCGTGGCTCTGTTATGTAAATTCCTACCTGGTTTATGCACTCCCTGCAATGTTGTTTATCACCTCGGGGAGAGGCATCAAATTCATAATTTTGCTGTCCTGTGCAATATCAATGTATGATACGTTGGCATCACTGTTCATGGGGTGTTTCTGTGGCATTGTTGTCCTTCCCATACCTTGGGCAGTGTCTCTCGGAATTTATTAAAAATCACATGCAGCCTATGGGGGAAACAGAGGGGGATGCTTTCCCCAGCTATCTCACCTCCTTTTTCTCCTTCAGGGCAGATGTGCCAGCTCTTGAGAATTTTGAATACCCTTGAAGTGCCGAAACCCTTGTGGGTTTTTTTTCTTTGTCTCCTGAATGT
>VZTM01001351.1:0-189862 GCA_013400555.1 Jacana jacana
TCCCGACCGCTCGCCCCGGTATCGCCACCCACCCCGCTCCCATCTCGGCTTCCCCCCCAACTCCTGCCCCGCATCGGTCCAGGCACCCCTCCCGCCCTGCTCGCCCATCCCAGAACCCCGGACCGACCCCCGCCCCGGTCCCCAGTCCCGGCGGTCTCTCTGGCCCCGTCTCCCTCTCGTGTCGCAGCGGGGACCCCGCCGCTCCCAGGCTGAGCAATGGGGGGCAGTGGGAGAGCCCGACTGGGAGTGGCGGCGCCGGGGGACACCGGCGTGTGACCACTGAGGCGGCAAAATCTGAGCCTCAGGGATGGAACTGGGGAGCCTCCGGTACCGTGAGCCGGTGTCTCCCGTGGGCAGCACAGGGGGGGCAGAGCCACGGGAGTCAGCTGGAGGGGAGCAGGTTAACGGCGCGATAACGATGTTATCGGCCCGGGCTCGTGGCTGGTTTGTTAATAATTTTCTACACTATAAATTCAGCATCCCGTCCCCCCCCCACCCAGCAGCCTCTGCAGGAGCAAACCCACAGTGTCAGACCAGTGCTCCCAGTATAAAACTTGTGCCTTTCTCTGTGTGCTGTATCACCACCTCCTTTGGCGTTTCTCACTTTGTGTGTGTGTGTGTGTGCACTGGGAAGAGCTTGAAGGTCACCTTCCAGCATAACCCACCCCATGATTCTGTGGTCTCAGACCCAGGGACCCTGAACATCGTCCCTGGTGGTGTTCAAAAGCAGGGTCTCAGACCCAGGGACCCTGAACATCGTCCCTGGAGGTGTTCAAAAGCCTGGCAGACGTGGTGCTGAGGGACATTGGTTGGTGGTGGGTTTGGCAGGGCTGGGCTGATGGGTGGACTCCGTGAATTGAAAGGTCCCTTCCAACCATAACGAGTCTATGATTCTACAATTAACTTCCCACGGTAAGGGCTGCAGAAATGAACCAGGATGTGACACCCCAACCAGGATGGCTCTGGAGGAAAAAGCCCCACACCTGAGCGACCTTTGCAGCCGGACACACCTAGCCACGCACACCTTTATTTATTCACACACCCTGCACCTCTGCGCTGGGAACACGGGGCTTGTTTCTGTCAGATCCTGGTATGAGACGTTAAACAAATGAGATGTTTAAAGCCTGGGGGGGACAGCTCAAACCCTTACAAGTCCTTTCTGCCTGCCCCGGCACTTCCAGGGCTCCCCATAGGGGTTCCACCAATCCCCCCACCATCCCTAGTGACAGAAACCAGACTAACATCCCAGCTCAAAGGGCCTCAGCACAGGAGAGACATGGAGCTGTTGGAGCGGGGCCAGAGGAGGCCATGGAGATGCTGGGAGGGCTGGAGCCCTGCTGGGAGGACAGGCTGAGAGAGTTGGGGAGGGTCAGCCTGGAGAAGAGAAGGCTCCGAAGAGACCTTTGAGCCCCTTCCAGTCCCTAAAGGGGCTCCAGGAGGGATGGGGAGGGACCCTGGGTCAGGGAGGGGAGCCATAGGAGGAGGGGGAAGGGTTTGACAGTG
Organism: Jacana jacana; assembly: GCA_013400555.1. Lineage (NCBI taxonomy): Eukaryota > Metazoa > Chordata > Aves > Charadriiformes > Jacanidae > Jacana > Jacana jacana. The sequence goes on from VZTM01001351.1 coordinate 1,504, forward strand.
ACAGAGCGGAGATTGAGGTGAGATGTGGGGAAAATTTCTTTGGTGTGAGGGTGGTGAGAGCCTGGCCCAGGTTGCCCAGAGAAGCTGTGGCTGCCCCATCCTTGGAGAGGTTCAAGGGCAGGTTGGAGGGGGCTTGGAGCCACTTGGTCTGGTGGGAGGTGTCCCTGCCCAGGGCAGGGGGTGGCTCTTGAAGGGCTTTAAGTTGAAGATGACCCTGTCCACCCTGGGGAGGGCACCACGATCCTCTGCTGCCCTGGTCCTTCCACAGCGGGGAGCATCATCTGCCTTTTCTTCTCACACAGGCCATAGTGTTTGACTCCAGAAGCAGCAGGTTAATATTGGCCTTGGAAATTGTGGGTTTTTTCAGTTTTATCCTCATTACCAACGTGCTGAAGTTTCGAATCCTGCACTGAGGAGTGTTTCCTCCGTAGCAAAGTGCCTCAAAGAATGTGTTTTCACTCTGGCTTGAGTTCATACCAGCTAAGACAGAAGATTCAAACTCGAGTTTGGAGGCTTTGGACTGCCTCCAGTAACATCCAAAACCACTTTAAACAGTCTTTTATGACCTGGTGAGGGAGAGAAGGAGGATTAAACATGTTTTGTTGGAGGGTTTTTTTTGCCCCTCTCAGTTGCAAATTACTGTGTAAACCATGGTGGTTTCCCCACCCAGCCACCCCCAGCCCCAGGCAGAGCCCTGGCTGTTATTAGGGAGTTAATCCATCAACCTCTGTTGGGCTGATATTCCGTCAGTCAAACCCTTCCAACAGCCTGGCAACTGTCACAATGTTTGTCTCTGCGTGTGGACGTGTCTGCAGCTCGCTTCTGTGCAAAGCCTGTGCTCACTCCTCCATAAGTAAATACCCCACCGTCTTTAAGCCCTTTCAAAGCCTCGCGCTCTTGAACCCCAGCCCCCGGGGTGACCTGGAGGTGAAGGATCCGATTAGCGATGCCCTAAGCCCCGCCGGGGATTTGGGGGATGGGGGCTGGAGCCCACGGCAGGATCTCACCACAGGACCTCTCGTCTGGAATATCTGGCCACAGCAAAGCCCTCTGCTCGCTCACTAACACAGGTTGGAAAGGAAGTTCCTGTGATGTTGTACCCATCGAGGTGAAAGTCACGTAGCACCAAGTTCCATAACACAACGAGCTGCCGTAGGGGCTCTGCTGTACATAAACCCTCCAGGGTGGGTTTGCTCACCTGCAGGGCTTTTTTTCCAACAACCCACAGATCTTCTTTGTAAAATCTGGGAGTCAGAGACCAACTTCTCTTTCTACTGAGTGCAGGGAGCACAAAGCACACATGGGTTTTTTTCCATGTAAAGGGGCTTATTGAAAGTAGCAATGGATTGTAGACCACCAGGGATTTCATTTACCTTAGAAGTTTCCAGATCTAACTACCAACACTTCATTTACTGCAGGATCTCACTCTATGGAGGGTTCAAGGCCAGGTTGGACGGGGCTTGGAGCAACCTGGTCTGGCAGGAGGTGTCCCTGCCCAGGGTAGGGGATGGCACTGGGTGGGCTTTAAATTCCCTTCAACCCAAAACATTCTATGGTTTTATGATACACTCTAGGCTTCATACAATGGCAAACTTGGTCATGCCTTAATGAAAGAAGAAAGTTCTGGAAAAGGCCAGCTATCAGAGAGTAACTCACTTCCCTCAACTGCAGCCCCTCAATGCAGTCAACACATGTTCTCCAGCAAGAACCTCCAGCTCCCCTTTGCCTATCCCTGCTGCCTTCCCTGCTCTGCTTCTGATGACCTCTAAGGTCATTTGGGTTTCCATGGTCATCTCTGGGCAATGCTCAAGCCAGTTTCCATATTGCTCCTCTGGGTCTGACATAACACTCGTGCCATGCATTACCCCTACAGCAGATCTTCGTGCCACACACTGAATCCTGGGGTGTCCAGGTGGAACCCAAGACACTCCTTCGATGGCTGGCATTGGAGAAGGTAGTGGAAGCTGAAGGTGCAGGTGGAGAAGCCTGCCCAGATCTACTGTAACTTCTCTTAACAGGCTCATGCTCCCCTCCAAGGCTGTCGCTGGTGCCAGGGGATATGAGGAATGATTTGGGATTAGTGAAGGGCTCGCTGCTTGGAATGATCCGGAAGGGCAGAGTTGGGCATACGCCACCGTGGAGGCAGAGCTATAGGCTAAATATTTACCATGTATGTATATTTAACCTTGGAGTCGATAAAAAGGAACTAAAGTACAGGTTCTTAAATTCCACTTAATTTCTGTGATTGTTTTAAATGCACTTTAATCAAATAAGTGGCTCTTGGCAGTACTTAACACGTGCTTGTGCAAATGAGGCTGAGGCGTGCTTCATCCTCACTGGTTTGTGGTCAGGCTCTCTAGTCTTCAGTGCTGCCTGTCATTCTCATGTAGCCATCCTTTTTCCAAGGATCCTTTTTCCATCTGTTTTTTTTCAAGCCAGAGGCTTGACCATGCGTGTCCTACCAAAACCATCCCTCAGAGTTCTGGGATCCCCACGGCCGCTTTTGGCAGGGCCGGCTCTGCCTCCTTTGCTTTTCCTGTTGCCTCTTTTGAAAGAAAGTGCCATGAATCATCTTCAAAAGATGAAGGCGTGATGAATTTTGTGGCGTTATCTCTACCCCCATGGCCGCGCCGTGCCCGCTTCAGTCAATCGCTCTCCTCCCACAGCATCACCTCCCGCTCCTCTTCTCCTCTCCCACACGGCAGCACCGGACAAGCTCCTTATCTTCTCCTGGGCCTGCATCCTCCCTCCCTCCTGAAGGCCAGAAGGTGAAAATAAAATGTTTTTTTTTTTTATTTCCATATGTATTGTTTTTCAGCTGCACTTTCTGAGTGCCAATCGATGTTTATGAACGGTGCCGTATTATCGATTCTGCTCGTGCCTACAGAGATTTAACCTCCCTGGGATTTGCAAGCCCTCGGAATCTCGGTGCTGTTGACAACCCTGGATGCATTTAGAACTCGTTAGAACAGTGGAGGGGATGGTCTGGTGCGTGGGTGTTCCAGTTCAAAGAGAACTGCTATCAGTCTAAGCATGGTTATGCAATTTAAAGAAGTAAAAGCAACATCTCTGTGTGTTTCAGTGGCTTCTCTAGGGGACTCCCACCTGCACTTGGAGCCAGGTGTAAGCGTAGGTAGTCTTGTGTCTCAGGGCTGGAAAACGTCCCTTTCCAAGGTGTCACAGTTTCTCCAAACAGAAATTAACTCGCCTCATTTCCCGAATCCAGGGCAGAGAGAATTGAAACAAGTTCCTGCAGTTTCTGGTATGCTGAAAAAAAAAAAAAAAGAATGGTGTAAACACCCACATTTCAGATATTGATTTACTTTAAAAAAAAAAACAAACCCAACCCCAAACCTCAGGTTTAAAATACAGTAAATTCGTGGAGTTAGTGCGATGAAATTGTCGGTCTGAAAAAGATCCACAGCACGTTTGAGGTCCAGAATGGAACATTTTGTGACTAGAAATTAATTAGATATTCCTATTTCTGTGGAATTTTACTATTTAGTGGTAAACTGTTGGTAGTCTAATAAACACCTGGTAAGCTGGGTACTTTGGGTGCAGTAGCATACCTGCTCTGTCGGCTACAAACCTTCACCAAGTGGGACGGCTTTTTCCCCAGGATGTATTCCGTTACGTGGTTCACAATTAAAGAAAACCCGAGCACCGAGGATACTCAACAGCTGTGAAGTGTGGGATAACTTAAATAAAGTCAACCTGTCAAATCTGAGAAAGATAAAGCCCTTAGAAGCACTCTGATGGTCCTGCACGGGGTTGAGGACCCAGGGCTGGGGCCCAGAGCAGCCCCTTTTCTCACCGACCTGCTCTTTGGAGAGAAATTGCTAAACAGCAAGTTATTCCTGTTCTGCACCATCTCACACCAAGTTGTGTCGATTGGTGACTGAACCAAAGGTGTGATTTGTGGGGTTTGCCCTCGGAATTGCAGGCAGCGGCAGCTGTTGGATCCTGACACCGCCTGCATTCGAGTCTCTTCCCAAATATAACGATAATGACACAGATTTCATAAGGCAGAGCTTCAGTACAACACGGATCCACCGGCTTGTGGAGGAAGTTCCTCCCTTTCTCAGGCCCAAAGCTGCCTGCTCGGGCAGTATCCCGACTTGGTATGAGTTAAACAGTTTCTAGCTTGCACAGTTTGAGCTCAGGTGCCTATCTAAAGCCTTCTTCCAATTCTTTTATTATTATTTTTTGAGTGTGTTCACCATTCTTTTCCCAATCTGAAAGTTAAACCAAAAAAAAAACCAAAACACAACAAACCAAACCCTCAAAAAAAACAACTTAAGAGAAAGAAAAAAATTGTCAAAAAAGACAAACCTGTCAAAAAGACTTTGAAATAAAGGTGAAGACCTGTAATAAAGCCATCACCTTGGCCAGCTGAACTCCCTTGCTCTTCAGGCCCCCGTGACAAGCAGCAGTGACAGCAGCAGGACCCCATCCCTCGGGAGCACCGGGGGTTTCTCCCGTCGCTGCCATTCAGCCCCCTCTCCTCCCGCCCGACAGTGAGGGCTTGGAAAGGAGCTGGCTGGGTAACTGCAGTTACACCAAACACTGAGATCTCTGAGATCCCCCAGCACAGGCGGCTAGCAGGAGGCAGGTCTCTAAGCTGTACTTTTGTATTGATACTGGCTTAACTACACCTTTGTCCGGAGTGGTTTGACCAACTGAGGGACACCCGCTAGGTCTGAAGTTAGCTGGGGTCTACAGAATAAGTGGGAAAAGATTAATTCAGAGTTTTGCCCTTAAAAAAGAAAAAAAAGTAAACCAATTTATTTCACTGGTTGCAGCTTGAAAAGTGAGCTCTAAGAGCAGCAGATTATTCCAGTAAACGTTATCTCACATTAAACTGAAGAATTTATTCTGGTTTATTCTCATTCCAGGTCCCTGACCTGCTGCATAGTGAAAGCTGCTCCTGTGAACCTCAGCCCAACGCGCAGCCAACTCCATTCCTTTGGCATACTGGAATACAGCTGAAAATGAGCCCTGCACCTGTGGAATTAGTTTGGGTTCTGGGTTTCTTTTTTCCCCCTGAAACGGTGCTCTGGGACACCTCCACGCACATGGGTCGGCTCTGGTGCTGGCTGGGGTCTGCCAAGGCCACGTCTGAGGAGCCTGGGAATATTCCCTGGCTGCTGCAGTACTGCTCCCAGGGAGACCTGGCAGCGCAGGCTTTCACCTCGGGTGAGGAATTTCCCTTTTCTGGAGGCAAACGGGCATCATTTTTTCATAACTATGTAATGCTTAGGCAGCAACTCCCTGAGCCCTGAGGGTACCATCAGGTACGTAGCAGGGGTGAATCCCTTCACTTGAAAGCAGTGGAATGTTGCCACTGATTTAAACAGAGCCAAGATTTCACCTCTCACTGCTTTCAGGATAAAAGTTACCAGCTACAGCCATCTCAACTCTAAATAGTCACGCTGCTGGTCAAAAGAATAACTTACCTTTTGTTGTTTTTCCTTTTTCTAAGCCAAAAGTTTACAAGCTGTGTATACCAAATCAAGACCAGAAAAAAGAGGAGAGCTGCAAAATACACAGGAACATCACCCCAAAGCCCACTGCAGCGCGGAATTCGAGGGGCTGAGCTGTATTTGTGCACTTTTGTAGCCAGCAGCTAACAAGGCTTTGGAAATCCACCCCAGCCCAGGGAGATTTGGAAACCCACCCCCAGCCGAGCATGGCGGGTACACAGCTGGAGACAAGGGGAAAAGGATCCAGCTTCCATGCCCTGCCTATTGTAACAGTGACACACAGTAGTAAAAAAAATAAAACCAACCCAAAGAGTTCATTTGCAGCACAATTGATCTGAAATTAGGCTAGGGGCTGGGTGTCTCAAGAAGAGCTGCGTTCGCATCCCGAGGGCAAAGTGTTGTGACTTTTAAAACCAGTGCTCTAAGAGCATGCTTTCATCCACTGGGCACAAAGTCGGACCATCCCTGGTTTTTGGGTACCTGACGAGGTAGGAGAAGACAACTGATGACCTGCAGAGCAGGAAATACCTGTTATTGGGGATCTATGACCAGGAGCTCAAGGCGCAGGGGGAGAACAGCACAGACATTTCTGTAGTGGGCGAGGTGTGTTCTTTATCCCACCCCTCCCTTACCATCTCCTCCATTTCAATGTCAAAAGGATACAGCCCTGTCCTCAAATTCCTCACTGAGAAGCTCCTACTGATACCTTCAGAATGATGCAATATTACAAATGTAAGCAAGAAGCAGATTTTTCACACACTTGTCCTTTCCTATGAGAGTTGCTTACCAAAGCAGGAAATGCTATTCAAAAATGCTCAATCCCAACACAGTAAGAAAAAAAAACCCTACTGAAAAGCTTTGGGGCTTAATTTCATTTGAGAAAAGCCAAATCAGTATCAACTGTGAGGCTTGCCTGAACAAAGCTTTACCCACCCTTCAAATTCACACCCACGGGTCAGCTGAGACCGGCATGAACACCCCTCATCTCCATGCTCTGCTCTCAGAAGCTGTCTGATGCTTCAGCTCACACGAGGAGCAGGAAGGGGTTGGAAGGGACCATCTGGTCCCACCCCCTGCCCTGGGCAGGGACACCTCCCACCAGAGCAGGTTGCTCCAAGCCACCTCCAACCTGGCCTTGAACCCCTCCAGGGATGGGGCAGCCACAGAGCTGAGGGAGTCACACAGAGCTGGGGGTGAACTGGATTTGAAGAAGTTTTTCTGACAGCAATGGGCTTCTGATGCTATGCAAGATGCCAAAATAAGCTTGATGGCAAGGGGCAGGGTAGAGTTAACGAGGGGTTATAGTGTGCCTGTCGTTTTGCTTTAGGGATGTCACCCCTTCTCATGCCTCACCCCTCGGTTCAGACACTCTCCACACTGCGCCTTGCTGGTGGTAGCACCAAAACCTTTTCCAGCCTCCTCATTCCCCCATCAGGTACAACTCCCACTATGCAACTCAATTTTCAGCACTTCTTCCTGCCCAATCTCTCAAATTCACCTGCCCCACAGGTTGTGGACTGTTGGTGAAGGTGACAGTTCCTGGAGTAAATGATTGTTTCCATATCAGCTTGATGAGACGGAGGTAGAGCGGCACTGGGAAGGGGAGGTATTTGTGGGGGCTCCTCAGGCTCTGAATTCTGTTATTGCCCTCTACACAGAACAACACAGAGTTGTTATTCAAAGAGGGTATCAGTCAAGTTAGCTTTAAAAATCCCCTACATTCAAGAATCAGGACTTTAGACTCAGCAAAATTTGCCTTGTAGTACCCACAGGAGTTAATTAACCAAGTAGTTTGGAGCCCAGACAGGGATGCACTGCTGGGCAGGAGCAATTGATGACTTGCACCCTCTGAAACAGTAAGTACATATAGTACATGGGAAAACGTATGTAATTACCTTAAAAAGAGCTGTTATGTTTTTATGACCGGCTGCACAGTTGAATTGTTGTTGAAAAATTAAAGCAGTTGACTCTGTGCTTCCCAGAAATGGCTTCATCTGACAGTGCTCTCCCCTCCCGTCACACAAAGCTTCCACCAAATCCCTCCTCTCCTGCTGCTGCCCTGTTGTTAGCTCCCCATTCTGCCCTCTCCCTCAGAAAACCAGTTGCTCTGGACAGTAGAAGCTCCTCATGAGGCTCCAGCCTTGATACTGGGATTCCATTTTCTGGTTAATTATTTGGGTAGAGTTAAATGATTCCCTCCATCGAAGCATCTGCAATAATTTCCATGATGAAGGCGAGCGGTTCATCTTGCCCCACGCTGCATGGGGAGACACAGCTTTAGCATCACCATCTACCCATGCCACATAAAATGGGGACAATCCAGACTTTTTTGAAACTCCTGGTGTTGCACCCTTCTCCCAGATGGTGGGGGGACCTTCTCCAACAAACCTCCAGCACTTGAGGGTAACACCAGCCCACCACCGCAGCGGCATCCCAGGACCTGCTGAAAAAGCCAAAGAACAGCAATTTTAATGCATCCAGTAAGTGTCTCTTACCCTTCCTGAGCTCCTGGTGGGCAAAGTCTTTGAGAAGAACCTCTGTGCTGCCCAAGTTCATGACCTGGGATGCCCCTGCCTTCCTCACACCAGTTCCCCATATTAAATGTACCAGCACCAGGACCCTAAAGAAGGGCATGCTTTCACAAAGTTGGCAGAACAAACCCAACTGTCCACTGATAGAAGCTCAGAGATTCGGGGGGCAGGGAGGTGGGGGATCATCCTGATGAGTTTTGTGCCATGGTAGAAAAGATGGTGGGTTTTGGGGGCTGCTTTTGACATAATGAAGATGTGGTGTCCATTGCTGGTTGTCCCAGACCCGCAGCGCCCTCCTGTCTGATTTATTGAAGCTACGTAGAAGACAGGCAGTATGTGCATAGATCAGTCTGGAAAAAAACCCTTGGCAGGTACATCCTGGTTTTCTTCATTCTCCTGTGACGTCCTGCTTCAAATTCAATGCCTTATTTTATGTGTGCTGCCAGCAATGTTTGCCTTCGTGCCCAGCAGCCTCGCGGTGCTCCTCTGCTCTTCCTCGGCGCTGCCGCTGGCACGGTCTCACCCGAGCAGTGCAAATCCAATAAGAGCTCTCCCAGAGACGAGTCTGCTTCACGTCAGGACAGAGATTCCTTTGCCTTTCCTCCCCAGCCCCCAGGTTTTACCTCTCTCATCGTCCTGCTTCTTTAAGGACACATTTAGGACCGCGTCTCACGCTCGCAGTCCATGCCTACAGCAGCCATAAATCCTCTGACTGTTTTCCTTGTCGATACCCGGGGTGGCACGGCAGATCCCAGCTTCCATGGCTGTTAAGTTGTTTAATTCCCTCAGCCCCCCCGGGCTGAAGTACCTGCAGCCATTCGGTGCCACTGACCGAACAGGGAATACAAGTACTTTCTGTGCACCACAGATGATATACTGGTTTTTTTTCTACTTGTATTTTAATAAGCTTCCACCACTACTTTTACCCAACCCTTCTGAAGGTCCACAGACCAGATGCTGAATATGTATAAATCATGCAGCTCCAAATACATCAAAGGGGCTATACTCATTTGTCCCAGGATTTGGGTTCCTACTTCCAGTTTTACCAGACTTTTCTTCAACTAATCTCACAAATGCCTTAACCACATCCACTGCCTACCCGACCCCTCTCAATCCCTTTCAATTACCTCCTTCTTAACGTATAACCCCTCTGTAATGCTTCCCTTCTAAATCCTTTTCAATCCTTTTTTTTTTTTTTTCCTTCTTTTTCCTTTTTTTTTTTTTAAATTAGCTAATTGTTGGGCCCATTTGTAACTCTGAAACCCTGCTTCTGAAGGCATTGTGGTATGTTGACTCTGAGGGCTAAACTTCCTAAGCAGCTTTTGGAATAATGAGATTTGCACGCACGACTCCCTTGCACTGCTTTCAAGATTTACTCTTTAGAGTTAAAAGATTTATTTTGTTTTCATTTTTGTTGTGTTTTGTTTTTATTTTTTTAAATGTTTTTCTTTTTTTTTGGTGCCACTGACTTGTAAACACCGTGCTCTGAGCACACATCCCTTGCAGCGCGGTTGCTCTTTTCTCCTCCAAGACACTCGCTGTGCTTGAAGAGCTTGTGAACATCCAACCTCAACATCCAATGTCCTGGCCCCAGGGTGTGGCCTCCCCAGCTGCTCTGCTGGCCAGGTTCTTTGGTGGGTTTGGGTTTGGATTTTTTACCATTTGTGTGCATAAAATATTTGCACAAGGCATTGCTTTACTAGGAGGTGCCTTATCTTTCTTGGCATAGCCAGCTTTTCCACTGATAAGCAGCAGCTTGCGGATATCTTGTACAAAGTGTACGTGGCAGGAACTTGTAGAGAACTTATGTAAAGTTTCCATCCAACAGTGTTTGGTTTGGCAAGTGGTTTATTTGGTAAATGGTATCCCAGATCAGTTCAGTTTACCAAACTGGTAAACTCACGTGCCTCATTTTTCAAGTTCACAACACCTAAAACATTGACCTGGGCCCTGCAGGCTGGCTTGGTGGCCACAATTGTTCCTGACATAGCCTGTTGCACCTCATCATTATCATTTGACATGGAGTTTGATGGCAAACAAGCCTGCCCAGCAGCTGGTTGTTGCCTGCAGGACACTTGATCTGGTCATCAGGGCTGGGTTTGTGGAGCCTGAGTGTGGCTGCGCTGTTCCCTTTCCCACAGGGTGGTCACCCAGCTCTGCCCAAGTGCCCCATGGCTGTGCCAGATGGGATGGCTTGGCTTCCTTGGCCACACCGCTCATCCCAGGAGCGTCTGCGCTGCCTGAGCTCAGCCTGGTGCTCCTCCATCCTCCTTACCACACTCCAGCCATCGCTTTGCCACCCAGGGCTGGACCCTGTGGGAGCAGGGTCACTGCTGTTTCTCCTCCTTACCCTGCCTCCCCAGGATGGCTACACCCCCTCTCACCCCGCTCTGCCCTTCGGAGACACTCAAACCATCCACTGAAGCACTTAGCATCCCCAAAAAGCATATGGTTCTACCACATAGCACACTTTGACTTCCAAGCTTCTACCTCACCGGCAGCTTTTTGGTTAACCAACTGATTCCATGAATAATGAGCTGTGTCAGACATAAGTACAGATAACTGGAGAATGAGGAGGCTCTGCAAGTCTCCTGGAGGGGAGAGCAGAAATGAAAATAAAAGCTATCTAGCTCATGTCTAGGTTGTCACGGGTGGCCTCACTTGCTCTGCCCTTTCCTTAGGGTTTATAGAATCACAGAAGGGTTTGGGTGGGAAGGGGCCTCGAAGTCTTTCCAGGCAGGTGACTGGTTGGGTTTTTTGGGCTCCCCCCCGCCTTCCTTTTGCTGCCCAGTGAGGTTCCTTGGCACGGCTGCTCCAAGAGAAGTGAAGGAAAGGCTGGGGATCGGGCTTTTGTTCCTTGGCTGGCACACTGCCTTCTGCCTCTTCCCTGTGTTAACCCCAGAAGCTTAAATTCACCTCTGGTTGTTTTTTTGGAGGGGCAGGGAGGAGGTGTGTTTCTTCTCATACTAGTTACCATCAGGTGTTTGCTTACGGGAAGCGTTTCCTGCTTTAAGCAGGGAAGAGCAGATTCCTGCAGTCACAGACAGCCTTCAGCGTGACAGGGTGCAACTAACACTGTCAGTCCTTAAAAAGCCTTCCAAATAGAGAGTGCTCCTGCCCAGACCTGGTAAATGGACCCAACAGCTCCCACGAATCCAGCCCAAGGACTAAGGTGTTCCTGCCCACCCTAGACCTGCGCTGGTACCAAGCAAGCCTGCTCTGAAGGAGTGGGAGAGAGAAGAAAACAAGGCAAAAGGAAGGTATTTGTCTCCATTTTGCTGCCAGCTCTTGCCACTCTGGGCTTTTCCCACAGGCACTCGGCCCTTGCACATTTACCAATCACTTCCAGCCACAACAACTGAAGAAAACCACAATCTTTCCATCCTCACTCCCCAAGTCTCCCCCCAAACCCCACCGGGAGCTCAGACAGCCCTATGGCCAACACAGACACATCAAAAGTATGCCATATGAGGTAAACTGGTGAATTTTGGATGCTTGCCACTGGCAAATCCTTTTGTCCTTCCAGCTTCAGAGTTCTGCCTCTTCCTCTTTCTTTGAGGAGGAAGCTTCCTGGGATTTCTAAGGGGCTCTACTGACCTTTTCTGAGCTCAGCTGCCTCGGCCAGGAGGAGTACTTGGCTTCTGTTGCCATGGTAGTAGGAGCCCTGGCCCCGCTCCCAGAAAAGGGTTTGGGGAATGTCTTCTTTCTAGGACACTGCTGCCAGACAGGAAACTAAGTGAAGCTTTCAGGTATTGCAAGGTTATATATCATAGAATCATGGAATGGTTCGGGTTGGAAGGGACCTTGAAGCCCATCCAGTGCCACCCCCTGCCCTGTGCAGGGACACCTCCCACCAGACCAGGTGGCTCCAAGACCCCTCAAGCCTGGCCTTGAACCCCTCCAGGGATGGGGCAGACACAGCTTCTCTGGGCAACCTGGGCCAGGCTCTCACCACCCTCACACCAAACAAGTTCCTCCTCACAGCTCATCTACTGTACTTCACCATTGCCTGAAAGCATCTTCCTCAGATGGGCGGGTGGTGGTGGACACCCAGGAGAAGGGGACCTGCTCCTGCACTGGCCAACTCCTGAGCTCATGCTATCCCTCTCCAGAAAAGTAATAAAAATAAATAATGTGAAAACTCCACAAGAAGTTAAACATGGGTTACATGCCGTGTGCTATAAAAATTCATCTCTAAATCACTGCTGCTTTTGGGAGAACATAAGTACAAAGATGCCAGCCGGTCAAAACCCGTCCTTTTACTTAAAGAAAACCACTCAGCACACAAAGGTAAACCTGTAAACATTAGTTAAAAACAAAGCTGTGAATGTATACACATACCCACCAAAAACAAAGTCTTAAACTGCTGTTAAATTGTCTGTAAATTGTTGCTCTTCTGGGTAGAGCAAATACTTGGTGATACAGTGTTGTCTCTTCCTCTGGAATGCAAACTGGTCTCTTTCTTACTGACAAAATGCTTTTGGACAAAAAACCCCAAGCGAGGAGAGAAGGGAAAGGAGAGGGAAAGGGCTCCTTCACCTGGCTTCAAACACGCGCTTCGGAGGGGAAATATTCCTCTCTGGGTTGACTTTGATGGAAGCTTTTGGGAACCTAAAACATTGTAGACCTTATTCCTGGATAGACTTTCCCCGATTCCCTCACACATGCACACAGCCTGTCCTGAGAACCACCATGGTGGTGGCCTTTTAGGTGTAAACCGGCTGAAAGTAACTCAGAAACGGGTCAGATGGAAGAGCAGTGCAAGAGAAAGATTTCTTTTTTTCCCACATGGAACAGAAGTCCAGCAACATCTCCTGTATCCAAAGTAGCCAGCAGGAAGGATGGGAAATTGCTGGGGTTTATTGCCTTGCCTTTACTGGGTGCCCATGGCACCCTCACCAAGTGGCCAGTGAGCAGCCACGGCAAGCTGCCCACCCCGAGGAGCAGCAAGTTAAAGCCCCTAAGGGGTGGGGGGCACAGACCTTCATTTTGTAGCATGCTCTTTGGAAGAAATAAACTCAAACCAGCAAATGCAGCTTGTCATGGATTTTCACAGCCTTACAGCCATCATTATTCAAGCCCTGTGTACCACCGGCTGGTGTCCCTTGTTGGTACCGCATCCATAAACCCTAGGTAGCAAAACCATCTGCCCCCTCAGTGGAGCACCTGGAAGTTTTGCCTCCCCACTGCTCCCTCCCCATCCCAGCTGCTATTTCAGAAATGGTTAAATAGTCAGTTCTTGCTTGGGTCTACACAACTGCCCCAAACGACTCTGTGAACTTCCTTACAGAGCTGGCACTCGGCTCATCAGCATCAAAGAGTTTAGTTTTACTGACCTGATTTGGGGTTGGTGTGCTCTCCTCCTAGTTATGTGTCCCATCACGCTGGGAGTCACCTCTGAGGGCAGCAAGTGCAGGTTTCTTGACACGAAAGTGGTGGAACCACGGCTGATCACTGATGGCAAAGTACCAACAGGAGCCGAAGCAAAACAGCCCACTGTTTTGTGAACCCCACTGAGAGTGAAGCTGTGAAGACTTTATATAGCCTTGGGTATGGCCTGTTGCTGTGTGGAACTGGCGAGGAGCTGGGGGATTGCTTAGGTGGCAGCCCCCGGTGCTGGTGGTACCATCATGTCTCCTGGGTCACCTAAGGAGGCATTTTGGGGGGGTGCCCACTGATGATGGGCTTCCTGCTCTTGGTTAGGGTTCTGGGTAGCACTGAGAGGAGGATGACCAAGGGACCCAGACACATTGCCCGTCTGCTCAGCTAGTTCAGGTGGTAGCCATTGAGCTAGCAATTCTACACAAGGAGATGTGTTTAACTAGGCTTTGAGCAGCCTGGTCTGGCTGCCCAGGGCAAAGGGTTGGAATTGGATAGCCTTTAAGGTCCCTTCCAGCCCAAACCATTCTATGATTTTAAGACAGTGATGAACATCACTTAAGAATCACTTAGGCAAAGGGAAAAAAAAGTGTAAAAAAGAAATTACCTGATTTTCCCCCTTGTCATCTGCAAAGCCAAATAAAGCATCTAATTAGAGCAATCCAAACATACCCAATGACAGATCCCCTCTTCTGCCCCCACTCCCCGAGGCCTCCAGCTGCAGAGGTGACTGTATTATCCATCAGAGCGGAGCGGGGGTCTGCACAGAGGTGTCCCCTTCACAGCAGGATGCAAGTGCCACCACAGGGCTGGTGTCACCACAGCCCTTCCACAGTCCCTCCTCCTCTCCTTCCTCCCAGCTTCAGATCTTACTGCTCTCCCAGCCTGTCCCGATCTGCCAAGCCTCTTTGAAGGTTTGCACCTGATGTTATCACAGGTAATTAGCTAATTGGTGCACAACTCACAGGAGGCTTCTTTCCCGGGGCTGTGACCTGAGAATGATGCCATCGGGGGTGTCCTTGGCTGTTCTACCAGGTCTAACCTTAGGCTGTGGTAGAACTAGTGTCTAATTGGTTTTGGTGTACCTAAAGCGCTTTATTGTTCTTTTAATAATGATTTTTATTTGTCCCTAGCTGTTCCCTTGCCAAGGGCAGTGCCGTGTTATGGCAATGTGTTATGGCAATGGCTCTGGCCTCGGGAGGGGTTTGATGGGAGTTTCTGTTATTTGTAAAGAATCCCAGTCACCTGCCTTTTGCTTTGTCACTGTAATCACCCTTCTGCTTTATCATCATCCTGGGAGGATATTTACCGGGGTTTGCTCACAGGAACTGCCTGTAAGCAATCACTCCCAAACACCTTAGGTGGAAAATAACAGTTTTACTTTTCTTTTCCCTTTGTTCTTGCAGCTGAGGGTGCCTCAGCCGGCACTGGGACTGCAGCAGCCTCTAACGCTCTTCAGGCGAGGATCAGACCCATATTTTCAGTGCACACTTGGACTTTTCTTATTTTTGCTACTTTTGATGCCCAAAGGTGTTCAGAAACGGTGCTCACTGTACCCGTCCCCTCGGAAAGCTGCCTGAATAAGTAAAAAATTAGATCGGGCCCAGTTAAATCCTGCCACAACTCTGCCACGTGCAGAGGGTGTCGGGGAGAGATTTGACCTGCTGGTTCAGATGAGAAAGGTTTACGGTAGAGGTAGAGCACTGAAGGGTATGGGCATGCATTCAAAAATGCAAAAAGAATAAAGAGAATCATCCCTGTAAAGATAAATGAAGTAACAAGTAAGAATCAACTCTTCCTTACCTGGTCTTTGAAGAGGGTTTGGTGGAGTCCTGCTGGTCCCCTGTGTGACTCCCAAAGGGTTGCAGGGGCTGAGCCTGCTCAGGGGGAGGATGGATTTTCTATATCTCATCGCTTGTGGGTAGAAGAAGAACCAGTGGTGCTGGGAATTTTTCTGGGGTTTTTTTTTTTGTGTGTGGAAGGGGGCACAAATAAATCCTTATTTCCATTACTTTTTTCCTAGCATCAAGCAGCATCATCCCTGACATTCCCTGTGCTTCCCTATCACTTGAGGTTTGTTACACTCACTGTTTTGTCCTCAGTTCTGGATTTGCCCCTAATTTAAGCAGCTGTTTGAGACAGGAGTGTGGGTATTGCTCTTCCTTGGAGCGGACACCCGTGTCCCTTCCTGAGGCTGTCACTGAGCAGCTGGTTAGTTCAGCAGCTGCCAAAACACAGCTGCATTCAGAGGTACAACAAACCAAAACACTAGTGCTGGAGCTTGCAAGAGGTATTTATTCAGTCAGATCATGGTCATTTTTTATTTTTAACTCTACTTCAGCAATCTGTTACTCGGTGTTCCGTCATGTAGTACAGCCAAATACAAAACAGGGCAGGTGTATAATTTTTATTCCATAATTCAACTTCTTAATCACAGCCCAGTGATTTACAGGCATGTGCTCTCCAGAAATCCCTTCAGCACACCTTGGAAGCATTACAGATGCATGGGTAAGTTGGTCGGAGCTTCTACAGCTGGTTACTAACATCTAAGCCAACTACCTCACACTGGTCAGCACGGAAGTCTATCTTTTCCTTATTATCATGGATATCTGACAGTATAATGCTTCAAACACACACACCTGAACATATTTTCCTTGTTTGGTTGTTTGTTTTCCAGAGAGCTATATTTCCTAAATTACCATAACCAAAGAATTTCACTGTGATTCCCAGAAAATGAGACGGCTCTGGTCTTGCCCACTGGCACATCCGTAGGGACTCCTCAGAGTTGTCCCCAGCTCTTCTCCACCCTTTACAAAGAGTTTAGAAGGGCTGAATTGCCAGGGAGGAGTTTGTCCTGACCGTGGTTTAACATGGAGCCCAGGCTGTAACCCCAGACCCTCCGAAAAATGTGAGAAAAGGGCATTTTGGGGGATGACTGTGGGAAAGGGCGTTTGTTCACAAAGATGCCTGGACCATGTGGAAGGCTGGGTGCTCAAGAGAAGCAGCTCAGGGGCTCAGAAGGGACCACAACTCTCTGTGTTTGTCACATAACACTTGGCAAACTGCGTGTGCATGTGTTCATGCCGGGTGGACCACCCCAGCCGAGAGCCGAGCAGTGCCCCGCTGTTTCGGGCAACAAGAGTTTCGAAGTGGAAAATGACAGGTCAGGCCCAAGTCAGCAGGCGTGTGCCCCCTCACAGGGCCAGCAGCCGTGGAGAAAGGCTCCCAAGCCCAAGGATTGGGTTTATAGAGCCACAGTGTGGACTTGTGTGGGAAACTGGCAGCAGAGCCCTGGTGAAGCATTGTTACCCTTCCAGGTGCAGGTTACCGTGATGCCCTCAGATGTGGAGCATCTTGGAGGCTGGCATGGCAGCAATAAAGGGAAACAAACCTCAGGGGGGCCTATTTTTCTTTTTTCTTGGCTGATCTGAGAGTGCACTGCACAGCGCTCATGCTGGCTCTCGGTCCCTGGGAGCTCGCTCAGCGAAGGGACGGGGTAAGGCTTTTATCCATGTCCCTCCTTACACCAAGTGACTCTGGAGGTGTAACCAACAAAACAGGAGACAAACTAAAGGGTTCTCTGCCAACAGGAATGAAAAGGTGGCGGTTTGCTGCCACCACTGCAAATGCAGCTTTGAGAATGAGAATTCTGGGGACATCTTTTTTAGATACTAACTTTGCTGACGTATTGGAGAAGAAACTGAAAGCAAAAGCTCAAGTCACTCTCTTGGACACTCTCTCTTTTGGGGTTTTGTAAGAAAAACCCCTCTGACTCTGCAGCTTGATTAGACATTATCCCATGTCATGCACTAATTAGTAATCACGCATCCATTTCAGATGTGACATGATGCCCTTGGTTCAAGTTGCTATAACCCCTTGGTGGCTTATAAACCACATTTCAATGTATTTCTAACTCAGTTTCCTATATCTACATTAGCTCAATGAGGAGAACAACAAGTTAAAACCTGCTTGCCAAGGTTTTCAGCTGCTTCTAAACACCCATAAGAAGTTCCACCAAATAAGCTATTTCTGTTCTTAGGTACTCCCCTCTCTGCGTAGCGCCGAGTTCTGAGGTGGGCGAGGAAGCAGATCAGCAAAGCTGAAAGATGTCTGTGCTACAAGCTGTCTCTCTGCCAGGCACAGAATCTGCAGTGAGACTGATGGCAAGGGACAGGACCTCTGCCTTCTCCTGGGGGGCCTTTCTCCTCCCCACCCAAGCCTTTAGTCCCCCCCTTAGCTCCAGTATGGGCTCTGCAGCAGCAGAAACGAGGACGGGCGCTCCAGCAGAATGCTGCTGATGGGGAGCCAGCAGAAGGAGAGAAACACCAAAAGGGGAAAATAATAAAGAGACTAACTGGAATGGATAAAAAGAGGCAAATAAAATGCTGCAAGGAGAGGCAGGCTGTTGTTTTTTTTAAGGGCTGTCTGTCTGTGATGTCTGAAGAGAACCCTGCCTTGTCTCCATCCACGCAGGGAGTGGGCAGAGCTACTTCACACTGATCTGGGTTGACATCTCCTGGAAAACTTAGCAAAACCCTTTTCCTTTTCAAAAAAAAAAAAAAGCCTGAGATGCAGCAAAGCATTAACCCGAGGCAAAGCAGTGACCGTAACGCTCTGCCTCTGCACGCTAAACCACGCAGCATCCTCAGGAACACACGTACCTGTGGTGGAGAGCTCACCCCCAGCTCGGTGTCCAGCAGGGCTTCCCTCCATCGACACGTGTCAGATCATGCAGCTCTCTTTATTCTAGGTTTAAGCCCTTTGCAGGAGGGTGGCAGAACCAATCGCCTCTCCATTCCTGAGGATTTGTGATGGAAATAAACAGGCAGCCTCTGCCGTGAAGAGGTACCCAAAATTATCCACAGCTGACCTTTGCAGGGCATGCTTCCTTCACAGCCAGAAATAAACCCTGCTCCTGCCTCTTCCCTTGCGCCACCAATTCCCTCCTCTCCCTCTTCCCATTGAACTCCCACCATCTGGCCTTCCCCCCCTGCACTGACTCATGACTCCTGATTTTCTTAATCTGGCACCATTACTGCCAGTCACCCCTTCTTTTTCTGATGGTACTGGGTTAAATCTGGTACCATTTGGGGTTTTTGACCAAGCGGTGCCTGGTGGTGGTTTGTGCCAATGAGATGCTCCAAGCTCTTCAGCAGAAACCAGCCTGGGCTGTGATTCCTTCCAGCTGGAGTCTTTTAACAGGGAGGGGTGAAGGATTAGCTTAATTAAATCAACTAATACTTTGTTAGGGATACTGCCAAGGTTAATGAGGGCTCAGGACCAAGTTTTCCTTTCCTGTGTGTCTTAATGTGTTTTAGATGGTAGCTTCCTCACTGCAGCTCCCCTCACCGCCTTCACTGCCCGTTGCAGATGTTTTGATGCCCCCAGTTCACCTGTTTCTCAAAAATGGCTCATCCTGGGTTTTCCTGCACCTTCTGCTGAGCAGGGCCTTTCCTGCTGGCTCGCTTTGTGTGGCTCCTTCTCATCCAGATATTCCCCAGGGCCAGGCATCTACCACAGTGGCCACACAGAAGAAACTTCTCTTGGTGTATAATCAACCTTCTCCACAGCGCTGTGGACGTCACACCTCTAGGCAGCCTCAAATTCTTACTGTTGTAACCCATTTCCTCTCTACGTGGCTCCTGCTCACCCATGTGTTCCCTGGGGACAGGGCATCCACCACAGTGGCCACACAAAAGGCAGCAAACTTCTTTTTGTGCATCATCAACAGTGCTACAGAGGTGGCACCTCTAGGTTACCCCAAATCCTTACTGATTTAACCCACCTCCTCATTGTTCCCCTGCTGTCTCTCTTCTCTTCAGAAGGGCTGCTGAGGCACCTGGTGGTTTGGGTCTTGTAAAAAAGACAGAAAAACCGAGATAAGGGGAACTGTGTCAGCAGCTGAGCCCCTCCGGGCACCCCAGGCTGGAGCGTCCAAGTGCAAGTTTTGTAGGAACTTTGCTTACAAAGTGATTAACTTCACCCCCGTGTCCCCGTGCTGTCCCTGCACTGTGCCAAATCACAGCGTGGCACTTTCAGACGTCCCCTTCCCCCTGCACCCAAAGCTCAGGAACCCTGTTCTCCAGGCGCTGGAGAAGCCGTCAGGAAACGAGATGCATCTTCCTCACCAGCTCTGGCTAAACCTCCTCCTTCTTCCTGTGCTGTTACACGGGTTTCTTAGGTTTCTTACATCATTTTTAGAGTTTGGGTTTGGTTTTTTTCCTCCGCCCCCCAGTTCAGATTTTCTTCTGTCCAGTGCACTCAGAATTATAAAAAGAAAATAGGAGGTTCCAGGAGACCTCAGGACAGGCTTATATATTACAGGTGGTTTAAAAATACCCCCCTGTCAGCAACCAACTATACAGATTCACTAAAATTTATTTCTAAGAGTAAAAACCTTAAATAGCTCTGTACACTAAGCATTAGTAAACTGTGTCACTTAGTTGTCTAAAATTTTCCAGTCAATATTGGATACTGTTTTAGCACAAGAAGTTTAGCAAAATCTGTTGTACAGTAGACACATATAATGCAATACCAGGTATTTTTATGTATAATATAAAAATATACATATATCATACAATACCAGGTATTCTTCCTTGGGTATTTTGGGGTTTTTTTTGGGGTTGGTTGGTTGGGGTTTTTTTTTGTTACTTCTGGCTTATTCCTGATAGATTTTACAGGTCTTTCAAAACTTTCTTTCAGGTAGGGTAAAAGCCTCAAAATCTTCTGTCAAAGCTCTCCCGGGCCCTTGTGCCCTTTCTGAGAGACCACGTTTGGCAGGGGGTTAAACAGCAGAGTTCACGAACCTCCTACGCCCGGTACCAGCTATAAAGAAGCTATTTCTGATCTGCTTTTTTTTTTGTTTGCAAAGGTTTCAACATGTTTTCCCTCCCAACCCCGATGGATTGAAAAACCAAGTCCATTATATTCTCTTTTCACTGCACATCCTGTGCTCTCTCGGCAAGCGCCGGGCTGAGAGCATGAGAGATCGATGCTCTTTTGAACAGAAAAGGGGTGGCAGCCGCATCGCAGCCCCCAGGGCTGGAACGCTCCCTCCCCATCTCTGGGCAGATTAAGGGGGTCCCCCCTCAGTCCCTTGATGAAGTGATCGCTGAAAATGCAAGTAAATTCTGATTATAATGATTAAAAAAACCCCAAACCATACCACAAACCAAACCACAAAGGTGACCCCCGCTCTGACAGAGCTGGAACCCATCAGATCAGTTTGGTTTAGCTATTTATTTATGCTTCCTCTACGGTTATTCCATGGCATCCCCTTTCCTGAGCTCCCGGCGATGCGGTGCCTGGGAAGCTGCCAGCCACGAGGAAGACCTAGTTCAGCAGCTCCAGACCCTTCATTCGCAGAAGGACAACCCCTGGGAAGTACCCACCGTGTCATTAAAACACCTGCACTGTTGCAGGAACGCTTGCTTTAAGGCAATCTCTGTTTTTCCTGGAATAACGGAAAGTGAAGTCTCATCACATCTCTGCACCAAGAGAGGTGAAACCTCCCCCAGCTCCTCCTCCTTCTTTCAAGCCCCCTCCCTCAAGGCTTCCCTTTAGTTTTAGGCTCTGGAATACATCAGGGAAACACAGGATTTTAGAGTTTTGCTTGTACTGGGTGTTTATTCCAGCTTCTCCAATTCCAGCAGCAGTTGTTTGCTGGCCACAGAAAAGAGTCCAATAACCTTAAATGGAAAAAAAATTAGGGTTGGTGCTGATGAGCTCTCAAGGTACAAAGCTCTTCTGCTCAGGCCTGTTGGTTACAGCCCTCTCAACCATGAAACAATTCACTGAATAAACCGGGCAGGCCATCGGCTGGGGCAGGGTAGCAGGAAAGGACAAGCCCACATCAGTTGATGCTGCCTCTGCATCAGATTCAGAGTATATTCAGAAACATCAGTGTTTGTTTTCTTAAAAACCAAACTAAACCAAACAAATCCAACCCAACCCAACAGTCGTGTGGTGAAATGCCTGTTAAAGCTAAATGCTCCTGATGAGACGTGAGGGGGAGATGCATCTGCCCATCCCAGCGAGAAGTTTGTTGGGTGGGAAGGATGGGGCTTTAGGAAGAGTTAAAGAAGTGCCGGGTGTTCACTGGGTCACCAAACACTGTTATGGGTGGAAAACCTTAGAGAACACAGAATTTAATGTAGAGGTAGGGATGAACATGTGTGATTAACAAAAGCTTCTGTCTGATGGAGCTGATGGAGCCCTGTGCTGAGCAAACCGTGCCTGTTTTGGGGATCTCTCACCCCAAAGGCTCCAGGAGCAGCTCCCTGTCCCTGGGGCCACCTTCTGCCCAGAGGAGGGGGCTACAGATGGCTGGGGTGAAGCTCCATGCCAAGGATTTTTGTCTCAGTTTTTTTTTAAAGTAAGAGAAATTTGAAATTTGCTGAAGCTGAAACCGGTAAGATAACTGTCTCCACTATTAGGTTAATGTGTCCTACACTGGGTTTTTTGGGGTTTGTTTTTTTTTTTTGTCCTGGTTATACTAAATATTTGAAAGATCAGCCCATGAAGTGGAAGCACCCCCCTCTCCTCCATCTGCCTCTTCCCACCGGTCACACACGTGCATACGCACACACACGCCTCTGCCTGTCCCTGGTTTTATGCTGCACCGTGGCAAATTCTCCTTAAACTTTCCTCAAGATACGGACCCTCATTTCACATTCCTGCTTCCAGAGCAACAGCTGTTCCACTGTTGACTCACAACGAACTCCAATGTATTTTTCTTCTATTTTTGCCTGTAACACCTGAAAACGTTACGTAGAACATTTTTTCCCCCCAACCCCCCCCTGAGTTATGTGGGTTGTTTCCTGGCAAGGACTGCTAGATCTTGCAATCAGCACCCAGCGATGATGAAGGTGTCCTTTGGCCGTGCCGTGTTACTCTGGGAGGGATGCAAAAGGCTTGGAAGCCCTTTGCTCCCACAGTGGCCTTGAAATGAGACATTTCACACCCAGAGCAGTGAGATGCAGCCAGACTGGGAGCAATACAACCCCACCAACCCCTGCAGGATGGAAACCTCTCTGCTGGTCCTGCTGCTCTCCTCTATTTTGGGCACACAAGTGCTGCTGCCAGGACGTTGACAGTTTGGGGCCAGGCACAGGCAGCAGCTCGAGGGCTGCCTTTACATTTAACTGTCTTCTCCTCCTCCTTCCAAATCCTCTTTCCTCATGCTCAAGCTGCAAATAACTGATGCTATGAGCGTGGCACCAGGGAAGGGTGATGCTCCCTCTCCAGCTGGCCCTGGGTACCAGGAGCTGGGCAACTCAAGCATCCTCCCACAGCAGCCCTACTGCATCCATTCCTGAGAGCACCGTGTTGTCACAGCAAATTTAACCAATGCCCACACCAGCTCCCTTCTCGTAAAATAATAAAAGGAGAACTCTACAGACACATTCCTTTTGATCTCTTAACTTGCAGGAACTGCTCAGTAAGTGGCTGCGTTTCACAGTGTTCCCAGCGCACGCATCCTGAATGCTGCGGGGGCTCCCCCTCCCACCTCCCAAAATGTTCCCATCACTGACATTTTTGGGTCTCAGTCTACAACCATAAGTTGCTGCCATAAAATAACATGCAGTTACCAGCAGCAGAACCACCCTCTGGATGCAACCAGTGCTCCCAGCTCCTAAGCTCAGCTGGAGGAGGCCTAAGGAAAGTGCAGCCTCCCTCTTCCCTCCGAGCAGGGTAGGGGGTTTGGCCAGCCAGCCCCCTCCCCAGCCATCCAGACAAGCAACTTAACCACATGGGGTATTTCTGGGACCCAAGCCACCCCTGAGAGGATGTGATCCATCTGCATGTCTGGTGCTCCCATGGGCAAAGGCATCCTGCAAGTTGAAGGAGGCCACGCACCTACTGGAGATAAATTTGTACTTGCTCTTGGCCTTGAAGAATCCCAAAGCTCTCAGGTACGTTGCCCACAGCACTATTAGCTGATTTCTGCTGTGAGGAACCATTGTTCCCCCTCCCCTGCCAACAGCGTGGTGGGTCCAAGGGACACCACAGGCCATGACCATCAGTGTGACAACAGCCTCGCACACCCTGAGCCCAAACCACCAAAACATGGTGACATGGAGCTTGTTTGCACTTCTCCTCTCCTCCATCGTGACTTGCCTCAGGGACTCCTGCACTCTGACAGCACCCAGCACGTTTCATGCCCATTTTCCAGCCTGGCTTCAATTGAATTTATGCCATTTTCCAGCCTATCTTCAACTGAATTTACACTTGCCTTCAGAAGTCCACGAGCCCTCTGCCACGCTGCAGCTGCTGCTGGTATATTTGTCACTGAAAGAAAACCATCTCACCTTGCGTGACAACAGGGTTTGAATCACAGTGGCTAAATATATCATCTACAGAAAATTCATTGCTTTACTCCTTTTTGCTTTTTGTTTCGTTTTTTTTTTTCCTGAAAGGGGGGAAACGTGATGTGGCCAAACCTTACAGATTCTTTCATGCTTCGCTACGGTGTGATCCTAGAGCCTAAGGTTCCTACCATTCCTATTTCGGGAACGAATGGAATGTTACAGGGAGGTATTTGAAATTAACTGCAGCAGTTCCGAGGGTTAAACCTGCTTAGCCCAGCCTTTTATTAAGAGGAAGTCAACAGCTCATGGATGTTGCCTGGGGAGCGCTGGGGTGTCGCTGTTCTTCCCCCCCAGCAGGTCTGGTTTCTCACACCTGGGATTTCTTCAGGCACCACGAACCCGTCCCGAGGGGCCGCGGCGGCTCGGAGCGACTCTGCAGCAGGGTCCGACCTGAGAAAGGCAGGGGGTTGTTTTACTTTATTAACTTGGAGTACTTTTAAATAGTTGTGGGGTTTTGTTTTTCTTTTTTTCTTTTTTTCTTTTTTTTTTAAACCAAGTTTTTTCCCCTTGACCAGCAAGGGAATTTTCAGCCTGAAGTTCTCGGCAGCACCCGGCGAGGCTCCTGGCCAAGTTCTTCGGGTCCCGTTCGTCCACAGGGACCGCCCGCCGGCTCCTGCATTTCCAAAGGCCTCGGGACACATTTCCTGGATCTAGGAAATTCAATTCCTCGCTCCTTCCACCCCGACGCTGGTGAAAAGGCCGCCTGCAGTCTGTGCGCAATCGGGTGGGTTCATCGTTGGGGTTTTTGAATTTTTTTTTCTTTCTAGGAACTGGCCTTGCTGTTAAATTTTTCTAAAACAGTCGTATTAATATGTTCAAAAACCCACTGCTGAGTTTCAGATAAAGGATCGCATCTGTTCATGAAAATCTTCTTCTCGGCTGGGTTGCAGTCTATGCAGCTGCTGCTCACTGCGTGGAACAGGGTCCTGTCCTGCAGGAGGGAAAAAGAAATAAAAAACAGAATAGAATTAGAATCATAGAATCATTCAGGTTGGCAGAGACCCCTGGGATCATCAAGTCCAACCATCAGCCCTACTCTACAAGTTCTCCCCTACACCAGATCCCTCAACACCACATCCAATCTACTCTGAAACACAGTCAGGGATGGGGACTCCACCACCTCCCTGGGCAGCCCATTCCACTGACTGACCACTCTCTCTGGGAAAAACTTTTTCCTCATGTCCAGCCTAACCCTACCCTGCTGCAGCTTGCAGCCATTCCCTCTCCTTCTATCGCTCATTGTCCCTGAGAAGAGACCAGCACCAACCTCTCTGCAATGCCCTTTCAAGCAGTTGTAGAGAGGGATGAGGTCTCCCCTCAGCCTCCTCTTCCTCAAACTAAACAATCCCAACTCCCTCAATCCATCCTCATAAGCCTTATTCTCCAGGCCTCTCACCAGCTCCGTGTCCCTCCTCTGCACTCGCTCCAGCACCTCCAGATCTCTCTTGTGCTGAGGTGCCCAGAACTGGACACCAGACTCAAGGTGCAGCCTCACCAGTGCTGAGCACAGGGGCACAATCCCCTCCCTGCTTCTGCTGGTCACACTATTCTTTATGCAAGCCAGGATGCCCTTGGCCTTCTTGGCCACCTGGACACACTGCTGGCTCATGTTCAGCCGCCCGTCGACCAGCACCCCCAGGTCCTTTTCTGCCAGGCAGCTCCAGCCACACTGCCCCAAGCCTGTAGCCATCCATGGGGTTGGTGTGGCCCAAGGGCAGGACCTGGCACTTGGCCTCGTTGAAGGCCATGCCATTAACATTGGCCCATCAATCCAGTCTATCCCAGTCCCTCTGTAGAGCATCCCTGCCCTCAAGCAGATCAACACTCCCACCCAACCTGGTGTCATCTGCAAACTCACTGATAGTGTTTTCTATGTCCCTATCTACATCCTCAATGAAGATATTAAAAAGGAAAGGCCCCAACACTGAGCCCTGAGGAACAAATTAACGATTTGTAGCAAATGCTACAAAAACAATTAAGTAGCAAATGCCAAGTCTCTGGAAATGTTCTCCTTTTACAGAACACGGATTAAGGCAGCTCTGCCTGAAATGGTTCTGCGGTCTCCGAGCGCTGACCTTCTGCCAGAACCACAGCTCTTATTAGGGGGCTGTGGAGGATGGAGTGGGTTTTTTCCCTGGGGTTATTATCTGTCATGGAACGGGGGATTCAGGAGAGAGTGAGGAGGCATCTTCTGGCCTTTAACAAACCACTGCAAAATACAATGAAAAACCAGAATGCCTTTTAATAATCTTTGCGTATCATCTGCCCGCCTGGAGCCCAGTCAAGTTTGAAGCTGAAAAGCAGTTTGTTTTTCTGTTGTTTGGGTTTGTTTTTGACAGTTCCTACCACACTTCCGGGCAGGAGGACCTGTACTGGTCTGTCTGGAACACGGACACTCTCCAGCTCCAGGAAGAAGTGTCTAAATCAGATAAATACAAAAGAATGACTAAGTGCAGAGGTGTGATGGAGGGCCAGGGCCAGGAGTGATGCTCCCAGTTCCCACCCCATGGGCTGCAGCCTCTGCCCGCGGCCTCGAGGAGCTGCTGAAATACTCTCTCTCAAAAGGACCTTTGAGATCATCGAGTCTCAACTGTAGCAAAAAAACCAACCCCAAAACCAACGAACAAAAAAACCCCACCACACATCCCCTCCCCATGGGGGTTTTGGGAAGGTAAGCACAGATTAGGTTGCTTTAAAAGAGACCATTCATGATAATTAGTCAGCATACTGAGTCCTCCAAGGTGAGTGCTTACAATGGCAGGGCATGGGAGAGGGTGGAGGGTTTAAAGTCTCCGGGGGACAGACAATTGCTGCGTCTGTGGCAATAAATGTCAGCCTCACCCTCAGTAAACCCCATCCAGGATCTTCCCCTCTGGGCCAAACCCGCTCCCCATGTATTTTAATGCTGCCCCAGGACGTGCCTGTTGGCCCAGTTTGTGAGAGGGAGGGATAAAAGGAGCTGCTCGTCCGGTTGCAGTCGATTACAAACCCGGAGAGGCGCTCTGGGTGCTGAGTGACAACCCTACAGAAAGGCCTCTTTAACTGAAAATACCCTGCATTGAAAAACAGAAGTAGGAAGGCGACCCCAAATAAGTCAAGAAGAAATAGTAGCTCTTTACTGTTACTGTCAAAAAGAAGGGGGTTTAAAATGAAGAAGAAATGGATCGATCTGGGGGGATGTGAAAGACTGGTCAGGTCCAATGTGCTTTTTTTTATCATATTAAGAGGTACAGGACAGCGAGGTGAACAGCCCCTCGTGCTGCGGTGCAGGGCTGTGGTTGAACAGCACCTTCACCAGCTTCTCACCGCAACATCCGCCTTCCCTGCAGCTGGTGAGGCTGGAACCCAGTGCAGGAAGGTGGCATCTGGCCTCCCTTCCGCCGTTGCCGGCCACGGGGGTCAGCAGAGCTATTAGGACCTCAGAGCTGGAACAGTGGAAGCTTTAAGGGGATGGCCAGTTCAGGAAGAAAGGACGCTGCTCCCGAACAAAAGGGGCGCTATGAAACACACTCCAGCTTTTCCCAGCCTTTCTTCTCCCAGAAGTATCCAGGGGACGCAATCTTTGAGTGAAGCATTGTTGGTGCCTCCTTTCAGAAAGTCGGTTATTAGGGGAGACAGTGCCTTTTAAGAACAGGGACACAGTTATCACTCCAGAAAAGCTTCTGGCTGACTTCGCCGTGCATAAAGGCCCATTAATTTACCATCTCAAGCTTACGCTGACCTGAGGTCAAAGCCTGCTGCTCCTAAGGGTTTCAATGGGAACAGGCTCCGGACTTTGAGGGGTAACAGTTGCGTGCACCCCCGAGAAGAACTGTCCAAGAGAATGGGATGAATGCCCCTTTACAGCAATATTCAAAAGCCACAAGAGCTCTGGCAGAGACTTTCCTAACATCTGAAAACAGCAAAGGGTTTTTCTTTTTTCATCTGCACCACGGCCAGCCTGAAGATGATTCGCGGAAGGAGACACTTCTCCATTAGATAATGGGCCTCGACAGTTGGGGTGGTTGGTAATGAGACCCGGAGCCTTTCCTTCCTCCTAGGTCACCGCTGTAACCACGGCCGAGGTCAAGAGCAACTGGAAGTCATTACCCACCGGTGGCTGTGGCAGTTTCTCTGGAATTAGTCGGTAGCCCCAGCGCAGTGCCAGCAGGACAGACAGATGCCCGTGCCATAAGAGCCACTTTGGCTGTGGGAGGAAATAACCCACGTCCCTGCTTCTGCCCGGAGTGAACTCCCTGTCACAGCTGGTCTCTGGAGCTGCTGGGAGAGGAGGAGCCATCCAGACTCACCTGGGCACAGTTTGGGATGTTGTCAGTCCAGGACAGAATTATTGTGCCATCAAACTGATTTTGCACAACTGTTTCTTTTTAACAAATTATATTTTATATACGTGGTGGACAACAGGATGGCCAGGAGCCAGCAATGTATCCTGGTGGCCAAGAAGGCCAATGGCATCCTGGGGGGCATCAAGAAGAGGGTGACCAGCAGGTGGAGGGAGGTCAACCTCCCCCTCTGCTCTGCCCTGGGGAGGCTCCATCTGGAGCACTGGGACCAGTTCTGGGCTCCCCAGTTAAGGAAGGACAGGGAACTGCTGGAAAGGGTAGATCAGAGGACCACAAAGATGATGAGGGGCTGGAGCATCTCTCTTAGGAGGAAAGGCTGAGGGACTTGGGTCTGTTTAGTCTGGAGAAGAGAAGGCTGAAGGGGATCTGATCAACACCTAGAAATACTTCAAGGGTGGGTGTCAGGAGGATGGGGCCAGGCTTTTTCCAGTGGTGCCCAGGGACAGGACAAGAGGGAACAGGCACAAACTGGAACATGGGAAGTTCCATCTAAACATGAGGAGGAACTTTTTGACTTTGAGGGTGGCAGAGCCCTGGCAGAGGCTGCCCAGAGAGGTGGTGGAGTCTCTGTCTCTGGAGACATTCAAAAACCCGTCTGAAGACATTCCTGTGGGACCTGCTCTAGGAGGACCTGCTCTGGCAGGGGGTTGGACTAGATGACCTCCAGAGTTCCCTTCCAACCCCATATCATTCTGTAATACATAGATTAGATTAGATTAGATTATTCTACTACATAATTTCAGACTAGAAAGCACTGTTGGGTTTATCTGGCAAAGTCCAATTCCTGCCCTTTGGCCTCAGCTTAAGGAAGGGTTTGGGCACGAAACACGCAGGACACAAGAGGAAGCCCCGGCGCCTGTGTCCTTATCCTGCCCGGAGCAGAGGTGATTAGTGAAACCCCTAATCGTGACAACTGGCTGATTAACCATTAAAACCCCTAACAACAACAACTCGGTGGCCTCGCCAGGACTTTCTGCCCTGAGTGAGGCTCCGACGGTTTCCAGCGTGACCTCCTGCTTCCAGTGATTTATAAAACCGGGCTGAAACGTGGCAGATCAAAGCAGTGTCTAAGCTGCTTATCTTCCATTTCTAAACTCCTGCCTTCTTTGGGCTTAACTGCAGGGCTTTTAACGTTGAGGGGTTTGGTTGTTGGTTTGGTTTTTTTTCTTTCTTTTTTTTTAGGGAGATTTTTCAGCCGCTTGTAATCTTTAAAATGCAGTAAAACAACACTATTTAACTCATTTCTTGCTGCTGGCACATGGGATGAAGACAGCTCCAGCATTTAAAATGGCAGGAGTCTCCTGATATGCCAGAATGGTAAAACACCTTCCAGGGAGCAGATCCACCCTCCGAGCTGGATCAAGGCCATTTTCACTTCAATTTGACCTAAATACCCAAAGGCCCAGAAGGAACATGCTCCGGGGAGATTACCACCGGGAGACAAACCGGGATGAGACAGGGGTTCTCTGATGGGAACAGAGGAGCCTGTGTTAAACTGAAGGTAGGGTGATGGTTGGGGTGGGGGGGGACCCCCGGGGTGGGTCTCAGGGTCTCACCTTCCTGTAGCTAGGATGCTGGTTGCCCTTCATCCCGTGGCAGTCGTAGAGCGTCACCGGGCTGCTGTGTGAGACGGCGTCGAAGCAGAACTTCCTGCTGTGCAGCGGCTCCCCGGGGCGGATGTCCTCTCGCCAGCCGAAGGTGAAGAGCTGGAAAAGCCACCAGGAAGCACAATGATGGATTATTAGCCAAAAAAAACCAACCCCAAAACATTTAACACCGCAAACCGAGCTTGGTGCACGGCTCCCCGCCCCGCTCACACTGGCTGCTGCTTCAGCGAGACCCTGTCTGGGTGCAATTAAGCTTAATTAAAGCCGTTAGGGTGTGAAAAAAGCCCATAATACTGGTCAACAAGACAATTATTCTCTCAGCCCAAGACCCCTGCCCACCTGGGAAGGGCAATAGGGGAAAAACATGGATATCCCAGGGTTGAAATATACATAGATTTAATAGGATAAGACTAAATAATTAACAATAATACTAAAGAACCAGTATCGATCCCGATACTAATATAGAATATCCCAGGATTATCCTCAGCCCATTCCACCAGCAGAAGCTATGCCCTCCCTGCAGGGATGGCCAGTGTGGGACCCTGTGAGTGCTGTGGCTCCGGGAGGAAGGGAAGGGCTCAGGGCTGCAGCACCAGGGCAAGGAGTTCTCTGGACCATCACTACTGAGGGAGAGAGACAGAACTCCTCAGCAAAGTTTCTGATTTCCATGGAATGTGCCATTTGTGGTATGAAGTAACCCTGGTGGCAGCCTGGGTCAAGAGCCTGGGTCTCGCTCCTCCTTATCCCCGCACCTGGGGAGCTGGAAAACACCACGACCTTGAATCCCACAGAGCCTGGCTGGCTATGAGGGAAGTATTTTCACGAATTCAGACACTACAGTCTTCTAAAAGTGCCGTTTTCCCAAGCACTAGAAGAGAAGTTAGTCCTGTGTTGCTCAAATCAGGACAGGCGCACATGGATGTGGAACGTGGCCAGGAATGCTGTGCCAGGGAGGGCACAGTGCCTGTGGCAGGGGAGGGAGCAGCCTCCGGTGACTCGGCTGTGCGGGGGGAGAGGGGACACGCTGTGCTAAAGCCTGTGTTTGCCCCCGTTACAGCCGCACTCACAGGCTCCTGGGCTGCAGCGACCCCAGACTCAGAAAATTTCATCTGGTGACAGCTCCCCAGCTCCCATTGGGGTCTGAAGAAGCTACATGGGAAGATCTTCCCATGGCAGCGTCTTTCCCATGTTCAGTGAACACTTTCCTTCTGCTTGTATGGGACACTGGCTTCTTCTCCCCAAACGACACCCAGATGAGGACAGGCTGAGAGACATGGGGGAGGGTCAGCCTGCAGAAGAGAAGGCTCTGGGGAGACCTTGGAGCCCCTTTTGGTCCCTAAAGGGGCTCCAGGAGAGATGGGGAGGGACTCTGGGTCAGAGAGGGGAGCCCTAGGATGAGGGGGAATGGTCTTAAACTGAAAGAGGGGAGATTTGGACTAGATATGAGGAGGAAACTTTTTACAATGAGGGTGGTGAGAGCCTGGCCCAGGTTGCCCAGAGAAGCTGGGGCTGCCCCATCCCTGGAGGGGTTCAAGGCCAGGTTGGAGGGAGCTTGGAGCAACCTGCTCTGGTGGGAGGTGTCCCTGCCCAGGGCAGGGGGTTGGAATCAGATGGTCTTTAAGATCTCCTCTAACCCAAACCATTCTATTACTCTATTATCATCACCTTTCTACTGCCACCCCGTGAGCCATGGGAAGCCTGTTAAAGCCCCTTGTCTCGCTGCCTGCGTGGAGCGGTGGAGCTCACAGTTCACAGAGGAATCCTTCTCCATCAGCNGAGGAGGAAACTTTTTACAATGAGGGTGGTGAGAGCCTGGCCCAGGTTGCCCAGAGAAGCTGGGGCTGCCCCATCCCTGGAGGGGTTCAAGGCCAGGTTGGAGGGAGCTTGGAGCAACCTGCTCTGGTGGGAGGTGTCCCTGCCCAGGGCAGGGGGTTGGAATCAGATGGTCTTTAAGATCTCCTCTAACCCAAACCATTCTATTACTCTATTATCATCACCTTTCTACTGCCACCCCGTGAGCCATGGGAAGCCTGTTAAAGCCCCTTGTCTCGCTGCCTGCGTGGAGCGGTGGAGCTCACAGTTCACAGAGGAATCCTTCTCCATCAGCCACCTGAAATGATGCTGTGACTCTGCAGCCTGGCAGCACCGAATGGGAAGATGCAGGGTGCATTTCCCTTTCCCACGGAACAGTCCTTGCAGAGAACAGGTTGTAAATCTCTACAGAGAAGAGTGTCAGTGTTACCCTGCGATTTTTGGCAGAGATACTTGATTTTCCACAGTGTGAACACAGAGAACCCCAGCTCCTGCAGCAGGTCCTCCCCAGCACCCTGCTCCCTGGTGGGACCAGCATCTGCAAACCCAAACTGGAGCTCAGCCTTGTATGGGCCTGATCCTGAACAGCTCTCTTGCATGTCCAGGATTTTAACCCTTTCATGACAACAGCTGTCTTTTCCCCTGGGGCTCCATAAAAGGTACAGCTCTTACCAGCTGTGCTGTCCTCCAAGCGCTGCATTGGAGAGGTCTTAGTGTTTCTCTCGGCTTCAGGCACAAAATACAAGCATATATCCCAATACTTGCTCCCTTCCCTTGGTCGTGTGCTTCATTGTAAGCCCTTGTTCTCTCCATTAGCTGCTGTCACTCCCTATTTTCTTCAGTGTTATAGCTTTTCTAGAAAGCATTTTCTCAGCCTGCCTCCGTGTCCTGCTTATTTCTTCTTTCCCCTGGAGTGCATTTTACATTTATCTGCAGTAAAACGCAGCGGACAGCTTTAACTTCATTTTCAAACCAATTCCTGCTTTTTAAAAGGTTAACTCTTTCTTTTCCCCTCTTTTTCATGTTTCTTGGAAGCAGCCTCACGGACTCCCTACAAAGGTAACACACCATTTCACAAGCACAGTCAGAGGAGAGAGCGGGTACGGGAAAAAGCTACGCTGCTGCTTCTTTAGGGAAGAGAAGCCCGAGATAATTTTCCTTTAAGGACAAACTAAGAAAAGTCATTTCCTTTCTCTTACCCTTTACCTTTCCACAGCTCCCAGAGCTCAAAGTGACGAATAAGAAATACCTAGAACAGGCCAGACCTAACGGGCACCTCCCTCCCCACATGCCTCGTCCCTCCTGTGACTGCTGAGGGTTTTTTTTATTCTTTTCCACTGAAAATCAGCCTCTGTGTATTACTAGGTCTCCATCTCTGGACTAGCACAGATTCTTTATCCTCCTTCTCAGTCTCTTGTTTTGTAAACCAGGTTCATTTTTTAAATCAACAGGTACGTCATAGCATCACTAATGGTTAGAGTTGGAAGGGACCTTAGAGACCATCTGATTCCAAACCCCCTGCCCTGGGCAGGGACACCTCCCACCAGCCCAGGTGGCTCCAAGCCCCCTCCAGCCTGGCCTTGGACCCCTCCAGGGATGGGGCAGCCACAGCTTCTCTGAGCAACCTGGGCCAGGCTCTCACCACCCTCACACCAAAGAAATTCTTTCTGGTATCTTATCTTATCTTATCCAATCTAATATAATCTAAACCCCTCCTCCAATTTGAAGCTGTTACCCCTTGTCCTGTCACTCCACTCCCTGACAAAGAGTCCCTCCCCAGCTCTCCTGTAGCCCCTTCAGACACTGGGAGACTGCTCTAAGGTCTCCCTGGAGCCTTCTCTTCTCCAGGCTGAACAACCCCAGCTCTCTCAGCCTGTCTTCACAGGAGACGTGCTCCATCCCTCTGATCACCTTCATGGCCCACATCTTCTCCCCAGTGATACTGCTATAAAATCATCTGCCAGGGGCACAAACTCAGATTTAGGACTAAAAAAAGGGGAAAAAATTAATACTTCTCTATACACTCAATTAATATTATGATCTTGTAATTATAGACAAAATTTGGTCCTTCCAATCTCATCATTCTAAGTTATGCTCGAATATACAGCAATTCTCCCTAGTCTGTGCTAAGTCTGGCCAATATATAAATTCTCTCTCCCCTGCATAACGTGCCACAGTGCTCCACATACTGAGCTGAGGTCCTGAGGACACGGTGCTCAGCTATGCCACCACCCGGCGCTCTGGAGTCTGCTGTTCCTTTGACCTGAGCCTCCTGCACCCAACTTTACAAGACACGGACAAACCCTTTTCTACCCCTCCACCCCTTGGTGATCTGAAACCAGGCTGCACCTGGATTTCCAGACAGGTTATTGATGAACAGCAGGCTGCTCGTCACCTGCAGCCCGTGGTCATGCTACCAAGAAACTCTCCTCCTCCTCCTCGTCCTTCTCTCACACAGCAGAGACCATCAAACACATCCCTGTCCGCTGCGTTGCAACCCAGCAGTCCCTCAGCCCCCAGACTTCAGCTTCTGATGGGGCTCGGTCCTGTCCCACAGTGCCTGGGGAAAGGACAGCCTGGCACAGGGCCCCCGAGAATGACTTTCTGGTAGAGCTGTTGGCTCGGGGCCACCAGGAGGACAAAGGCCCCTTTGATCCCACCAATGCTTTCCAGCCTGACAGCCCTGTTCCACAGCTCGCTGCCTGGCTGGCGTCCATCGGATGGTTGTGCTCAGATGGGAGTGGACAACATGTGCCCTGCACAAAGATGAAATGCCACGTCTCAGACATGGACTCTACCTCCAAGGAGAGAAGGGCGAGCCTGGCCAGGCTCGGGGGACTTGAGAAGAGGGAATCACAGAAGCATAAAACTATAGAATCATTGGAAGAGAATTAAAAAACAGAGGAGAAGAAAAGGTTGGCACAGCTCAGCATTCTTCTACCTCTGTTTTTCCTGGCTTCAAGGGAACTCGGGCTCCATGGGGCTGATGATCCAGCAGCAAAGGAAAACGATGGGCATCACGCTCTACAGGAGATAGGACAAGAGAAAACAGCCTCAAGTTGCATCAGGGGAGGTTTGGGACGGATATTAGGAGAAAATTCTTCACCCAAAGGGTTGCCAGGCCTTGGAAGAGGCTGCCCAGGGCAGTGGTGGAATCACCTAAAGCTGGGCAGATGTAGTGCTGAGGGGCATGTGTTAGTGGAGGGCTTAGTAAGTTCAGGTTAATGCTTGGTCTTGATGATTTTAAAGGTCTCTTCCAATGATAACAATTCTATGCTCCACACCAGTCACTCTTCCCTATGCTTTCCCTGATAAATTATTTTCTTCTCTCACCCTTTTAGCTCATTTTCTTCCCCCCTTCCTCTTGTCTCTGGCAGCCTCAGGATGCCCTTCCTTCTGGAGGAGGGTTTGGAGCTCTTCAGGTTTACAGATTTTAAAGCCAGAGAGCACCATGTTGCTGGCATCTGGACCATACGACTGCTTTCAGTTAATTGCTTGAGCTTCTGGATATCTTCCATAAACAAAACAGGATGATATCCTATCTTTGGTAGCCACGTGAAGAAGCTTTCCTTCTGCAACTTTTCTTGTTAGCACTTACCTAAACTGGGATCACCCTCCAGCTCCTGGGTTTCATTCACTTGCTCCTCTCCCCCTGTGCCTCTCAATATCCTTGAAGAATGATTTCTCGACCTCAGCACTTCAAACACCCCTCGAACTCTGCTCTCCTGAGCTTTCATGCTTTTACAAAGTGCTGTGTGTGACTCCCAGGTCAATTCTTCTCCTCAGCACTGGGAAGCTTTTCTAATCTGGGACCCTGACCTGGGAAAGGCACTTTCACTGAAATTGCTGATAAATTGTGAGGCTGTACTTTTCATCCCCATTCCCTCTGCTCACGTTGGCCAGACCCACAGCCTGTGGGTCGTGATCCCATTCCTAAGACACTCACAGCCACAATGAGCACAGATCAGAGCTCTTTTACTCCGTGCTTCTGAGACCTGATATTTTTCTACCTAAACAAACTAGACAAAAGCTTTTTTTTTTTGGATTCTTTATCATCCCTTGTCTTTGTGAAACTCTTTCTTTCTAGCTTTCACCCATTTGTCTCACCTAAACCTCATATTAATTTAAAATATTACTGCTTATTGAGATGAAAGCATAGAGGCGGACAACCACTAAAGCTTTACAAGCCCAGGTACTAGATTTAAGGTATTTGCAGGTAACTGAACCAAAATCAACGTTTTTGTGACACAGCAGGGGAGAGTGGGGCACTGAAAAACTCTCACAGAATCACAGAATGGTTTGGGATCATCCAGAGCCACCCCCTGCCCTGGGCAGGGACATCTCCCACCAGACCAGGTTGCTCCAAGCCCCCTCCAACCTGGCCTTGAACCCCTCCAGGGATGGGGCAGCCACAGCTTCTCTGGGCAAACCTGGGCCAGGCTCTCACCACCCTCACAGAAAGGAAGTTCTTCCCCACATCTCATCTCCATCTCCCCTCTTTCAGGGTCAAACCCTTCCCTCTCGTCCCATCGCTCGCCTCCCTCTTTGGACACTGCAAACTGAAGTAGAACCTACAGCCCAGGTGGTGGCTGGCATTTCTGAGCTTACATCAAAGGGCACTTTTATAAAAGGCACTCAGGTCAGCAACAACTCACAAACGAAGCGTTTGGAACCGAGCAAACGGTTTCACAGGGTGTTTCTCTTTGCACCGACGAAATACCTGCTCGTGTGACCAGGTCCGTTCCGAGCCGTCCTTCACGCAGACGTCCAGCCTCAGCTCGGTGCCCGTGGCCCCGTGCTTGCTGTCCACGCACAGGTTGGCCGCCACGTTTCGGATCTGCAAAACCAAGCGGCCAACACTTCACCTTCAAGCAGGCTGAGGAACCGAGCCCCAGCAGCAGGGCTGGGAGTTCAGCTCTCTGTCGGAAACCGAAGGGCATGGGACTGACCATTATTGACATAAAACTGGTGGAACTTGCTTCTTACAGCGTTGATTTTACAGATTCCACATCCTGGGGGGAACTACTCTTTCGGGGAACAACTTTAGGAGCAGTAAAGTTTGAAATATTCGCCCTAGCAAATGAAAGGCAGGTCTGTGTGAAACCTTTTCAGGAGAAGAAAGTAAGAGAAAAACGGCGTGAGAAGGTCAGAGCTTGGACTGGTGCTTCTTCCCTCCCACCAGGGCAAGA
Source organism: Jacana jacana (assembly GCA_013400555.1). Classification (NCBI taxonomy): domain Eukaryota; kingdom Metazoa; phylum Chordata; class Aves; order Charadriiformes; family Jacanidae; genus Jacana; species Jacana jacana. The sequence continues at coordinate 38,218 of VZTM01001351.1, forward strand.
GAGACCGACGCTATCAATGGGGAATGATGTCTGTACGAGTTTCCCACGGGCTTTGGAGCAGTATTTCTTAAAAGCTCAGGCACACCCCATTCCAGCCCTGGCTCCTCCGTTGGCACAATAACACCATTGTCGATAAGGTCACACGCTAGTGCCCAGAGCCCACAAAATTAAAAAGTACTTAGTCAATCTGTGCCGAAACTACGCTTTTACCCACGGAGGCTCCTCGTGCTGCCCCCAGGCCTTCTGCAAACGCTCTGCAGAGCACTCTTGGAAGGAAAAATCTCACTTTTGAGATGGAAGTAACTGAGCAGTAACTAATCTGTGGCTTATTGGTCATGCCAGTTACGTACCCAGCTTACTGGAAAACTGGGTTGAAAAGGAGCAGGCTGCCCACCGCCGCTGAAAAAAGGAAACCCCCAAGTCCATTTTACACGTACACACACATGTCTACTTGAGTACCTCAGCCAGGCTATTAAAAATCCTGTAGGCACCTCCCAAATAAAGGGGATTTCTTGAAAAAACGTTCCCTCTCAAGCAGACACACCGAACCCGAGTAACGGAAGCGCAGACACAGGCAGGGAGAGGGCTCTGATTTACTTTTTAAAAGGCCTTGCTTTTATGTGAAGAGCGTAATAATATCGTGGCAGAAAGAATGAATACCTGAATCCCAGTCTCTCCCACTCAGACCCTCGGACTGAGTTAAGGATGGTTCAGCTCAGCTCCAAAATTACGCCTCCACGGACACACAGGGCTGACAGCGAAGGAGGATGGCACCAGCCGTCACAGCACCCCCGCAGCCTGACTTCTGCTGGTAAACTCCTCCCCTCCTGCTACACCTTAATCCCATAAAGTGGGGGCAGCAGCATCAAAGACAGGAGGAACCCGACTCACAAAGGAATGGATTACTGCCGAGCAGCAGCAAACAGTAAGGCACAGCAAAGTTTCTCTGGACACCTGTGACTGGGAGCTTACAGAGAAGAATTAAGGATGGCTACTACTGCAGAGAGTTATTTTTAGAATTTTACAATGAGGTAATTTGCCTTTTTTTAAAAGGAATTCTGGAGAACAGCAGAGGCACCCGTGTTTACAAGTCCCCAGCATGGTCCAGCCTGGAGCACTGGGAATGTGCAGAGATGTGAGGGGGCTTTCCAAATGTCTTGGTCAAAGTTTCAGCTCCATCCTTTGGTTTCAAATCCAAAAGGTAAGTGTTTGAGAGCCCCAAGAACATCTCCAGCAAAATCAGAGAAGGCCAGAACAAATGATACAGATATTCCTACGGTGTCTGAAAAAGGTAGCACGACACACTGAAAGAGCAAAGCCTTCTTTATAAATCTTCCTGAGCTGAGAGGAAAAAGCCCTCTGTGTGCCACCTTCCCGTGGCGTGAATCCGCAGCCCTTCCTCAGGGCAAAAGGCCACAGCAATTTTCCAGTCCAGCTTCCAGAGTGATTTCCTGCCCCTGCACTCCTTGTGGTTTCATTTCTTTTGCACAAAGCAAAGCGAGGAGCGCCTCGGCTCTGCTCGCTGGGGGGCCACTGTCCTGGTTTGGGCTGGGACAGAGGTGACTTTCTTGCCAGCAGCTGGTGCAGGACTGAGGTTTGGGTCCTCATGGGTCCATTCATGGGAATGCTGGTGGTAAAACACTGGTGGGTTTGGTTGTTACTGGGCGCCCAAGCCCATTCCTGCTCCCCAGCCCTCCCCCCCACCCCGATGGGCTGGGGGCACAAGGGGCTGGGAGGGGACACAGCCAGGAGAGCTGACCCTGCCTGACCACAGGGACATTCCATGCCATGGGACATCATGCTCAGGGTATAACACTGGGGGGTGGGAGGGGACACATTGGGAGTGATGGTGTTTTTCTTCCCAACTCACCATTACAGTGATGGAGCCCAGATTTCCTGGAGGTGGCTGAGTCCCCACCTACCATGGGCAGCAGGGAATGGATTCCTCGTTTTGCTTTGCTTTTGTTCAACCTATTAGACTTTGTCTAAACTTCATCCCAACCCACAAGTTTCCCTCACTTTCACTCTTCTGGTTCTCTCCCCATCCCATTGGGGAAGATCTGCACAAGTGGCTGCGGGGTCCTGTCTGCTGGCTGGGGTCAAACCATGTCACCCACCTACATGCAAGTGTCCTTGCAGGACCGGGTGGAGGTGTGTAAGTGGAGAGGTAACCAAAAGGAAGGGTTGACTTCAGACCTCCTTCTCACCAAGGTGATTTTCAGCAACTAAAATCACCCTGTGACACACAGTAATGATTGCCACACGCTCTTCTCCACGTTCTTGCCCTCTTTGTGCACGCGTCTCACGGCCTACACACACAAAACTGTAATGAACTCTAAAGGGGACAGTGATAGTCCCAAAATACAACAGTTTCTCATTGTTCCAATCCCTGTGATCTCCCTGAATAGCGCTGCTTACCACAGGAGCTAAATCTACTCTTGTAGTTTAAATTTCCTGTAACATGAAAGGTTAGACTCATTTAAACTTGAACTAATATGTGTATTCCTCACCTCCCCCCAGGCGGCAGGCGGGGGCTCCACAGGAGGGTAATATTTGGGGACATCCCAAGCCACTGCAGCCATGAACCACTTGAAATCTTTACATTTAAGGTGCTTGCGCAGCTCCTTCTGGGCCGAGATGTCCCCCGTGGAGAGGTGCCTGTACTCAGGCCGCCGCTGGTAGATGTACTCTGCAAACTCATCCATCCACGTCTCCGCCACGCGCTTCAGGTTCTGTGTGGCGGGAAAAAGGCAGGCGTTAATGGACCAGAATGGTGCTTCTAACAGGGAGGATCACGCAGAAACGCTGCAGTCTCAGGATCCTGCTTTCCTGCTGAGTCTGCAGGGCATGGTCACCCCTCTGCTTTCCCTCCTAGCCTTTCCCACAGGTCTTTGATTAACGATGGAGGTTGAACAGAAGTTGTCTTTCACGCTGGCACCCGTGTTGTCTCCTCTCGGTTCAGAACCTGCTAAGGTGCAGGAGTGGCTCAAACCACCCTTTCCGACCTGTGGCACTCTGAGCTGGAAAGGCAGCTGAATTGTGATCTGCCCCCATGCTGCTGGGTCACCCACCTGGTAACTCCCACCTGCCTGCACGGTCAGCTCTCAAATGCAGACTGCCTGTTTGGTTGAGCAAGAATTCAATTGAGTTATAATTAATCGCATTAGCTGACTCACAGTACAAAATGAAATACTTTTAAGGGCAAATCCTGGATCGATGACACTGAAGGGAGATGATTTAGTTTTGGCTAGTGCTGTGGAGTCTAAACAGGCTGGGGGCAAATTTTTCCCTGCTTTTGTTTGGTTTTTAAAAGTCCTGCAAAAATGTATGGGCAGATGTCGTCATGGAGCAGAGACTGAGCCTGCTCTGCATTCCCACAGCTGCCCAACACCCTCTCATCCCGCCAGCAAAGCAGCTTCCCCCTGGATGACACTGAGACACCGGGGTGTTCTTATCACTTTGCTCGTGAAAACAAGATCCTCAGGTTTTGCAACCCTCTGTTTACAGAGCTCTGACTGCGAGATGCTGCGCCCCGCTCTGTCCCAAGCTGGGGGACAGTATGCAGCTGGATCATCGTCAACAAAAGGTAATGGTGCTCCTCAGAACGTCCCCCGCACAGTCAGCCCGTTCCCACTCCAATCTGCTTTTGAGATTGGTTTGAGAAGCCCTTTCCTGAGCTTTATTAATCCACACGAACTGAACGTCTCTGAACCTGTAAGGCCTGTCTGAATACAAAGACAGGGAGATGCAGAACAAACCAAGGGCTTGACGCTGCAGGAGAGGTTTCTACCTGCTCTCTCCTTCAGAGGCAAACGCAGTAAAACCCGCAGGAGTAAAGCAAGTATAACTGAAGCAGTATAAGAAATCACAACACCCATAGCCCTCTTCAAAAATGGCTCATGCCTCACCTAAGGTTGACTTTCGTTGCAGTTTCACAAAAACCTAAAGTACTTTGTAAGAAATTTGAATTCCAGAATACAGGAATTAGGTAGGACAAATAAAACCAGAACAAATTCAAGAACATCATCTAAACGACAATCCCACCTCTCTGGCAGAAACCCTGTACCACAGAAACCTCCCAGCAAGGAGACAGTTGACACCCTGCCTCCAGCCCAGGAACCAACACAAAAACGTCATCACTGTTTTCACTTTCTCCAGACGTTCCAAAGTTCTAAGTATCTAAAGATGCTCTGTCACCCGCTGGTACCACAGCAGCACAATGGCTTTATTATCAGTTGCCCTTCACCTGCACAACCTGTTTTTTCAGCATTCATGCCTCTCTCAAGGCTTTTGTCAATATTAAATCACTGCAGGAAGACGTGGATCCTGTAACAGCCTCCTCTTGTCCCGTCTTTAATCCAAACGTTTCCCAGGAAGCTGCTGTGTGTTGGCATCTGGTGTGGTCTTATTTGCCATGAGAGTCATTCCTCTCATCAGCTGGGACATCAGAAAGTCTCTTTCAACTGCAGCAGTCACCCCTGAGTCACCGCAGCACGGCCACGGCCTGACCGCCTTTCAGTCGTGAAACACGAGAGGACACGACTGTGGATGTGCTAGAAATAACACAACACTCTCTGCAACAGATTTTCTTTCAGTGACAAATATATGCCAGAAACTTCCCAAGGCATCGTGTTCTGGACCCTCTCAGCAGAGAAGAAACTACCCATGGCTGGAACGGGAAGGGTAAGACCCACCTTACCAGCACGAAAGGGCTTTTCCCACGAGATCCAGGGCAGTCAGCCTGAGCACGGGCAGAGATTTCATTTTTATAACTGGGAAATTTGGGGTGTGTGTGTGATCATCCACAATTGCTTTACTGAAATCACAAACTGGCCAGTGCACTCCTCGTCACCGCTGCTAACACCACCACCCATCCCATTTTAAGGCAGAAGGAGGATTTTCCCCTGCCTGGGCAGCCACTGGGCAAGCACCACTGCCTCTTCCCTGAAACCAGGAATATCTCCCCCTTAAAGGGAGAAATTAATTTTTGTATTCAAACCACATTTTCATTATTAAGAAAAAATATGATTCATAAAATATTACCCCATGGCAATAAGCAGACTTTAATATTAATGCCATTTTATTAAAAAAAAAATAAAATCTCCTCTAACCCAGAAAAGATTAAAACTCGAGCATGAATAAATACTGCCCAGAAGCTACATCTGTGCCCTTTGTCTCTCATCTTTTGACATCTCCAGAAAGCTACCGAACATTTTCTCCTGAGCAAAGAGCCCTTCTGGGTATGGATGCGCTCAGAAGTCTTTGAGAAACGTCTAGAGGTCCTGGATTTCTCACTCGAGGGCTCCCAGCTGGCTGCCTTCCTCTGCCGGGTTTTACACCGCAATTAGACAGCAGCACAAATCACTGTTTCTCTCTTTTGCCGCAGAAAAGGGCCCTTTGGCAGGATTCCGCCTGTTCTGCTGGCTGATAAGAAAACGTGCAGTCAAATTGGCCCTGGTTGTAAAAACTATGAGTGACAAGATCCAGAACCAGAAGCCTTGGGAAATTCTGGGCCCTTTTGAATCAGGGTGAAACGCGCTCTGTGCCGGGATGCTCAACATTTAAGCTTCCATCTTACTCTTGGCAACCTCGCCTGCGGGAGGCAGAGTAACTGCACGGCTCGTTTCGGGAACGTAAAGAAATAGCCATTTTCCATTTTAATGGAAGTTCACAGGGAAGGAAGAGAAGGATGATGAGCAAGAGTGAAAACCATCGGGACCCAGTTACTCACCCGTGCCAGGCTGGTTCCAGAAGGGACTTTATAGGGGACGTACTTCCTGTAGATGTGCCCAACCCGAGAGCACGGGACGTCAAACATGCCACCCCCGCACATCCACACCTGGGAAGGGCACAGAGCACAAACCAAAGAGTGATTTCTGTGCTGCCAACAGCGGGGCTGAAAAAGCTGGAGGAAAGAAAGAGTATGAAAACTTGAGGGGATTTTTTTCCGTCACTCACCCCGGAATACAACCCAAAAGAACGGACTTATCCCTTGTAGAAAAGGAGAACGAAGAAAAACTTCCCTGTGAACTTTTCCATGTTGTGGGAATGGTCAGCTGAACGCAAGAAAGGAACTGAAGAACAGCATCACTGGCTGCAGATCGGCAGTCGATGGGTTCACAACAGCAAAACCATCTGGCTGTGGTACACCCGGGGGATTACAACCGTACCCTGTAAACTGGGAACTGGCAGCTGTGGCTATCTCAACAGCACTCACCTCATGGCACCTCTCAAACGCTGTGAAAAGTGGCATTATTCCAGGTTGGGCAGCCCCTCACGCAGATTTCACTGCACTCTCAAGTGTGACGCTCCCCTGCCCCGTTTCCTGCCGCCATCGCCAGCAGTGGAGGGAAGGGGTAATGATGGTGATGATGATAAAAAAAAGGATTAACGAACTCTGAAAACAGGGCTGAGGAACACCTGGAAGATGTGTGGGATGAGGACAACCCAGCTCTGGACAGAGGTGACTGGGCAGGGTGGCGGCAGCAGTGTTTCTGCTAAGGCCTGATTTACGACGCCCAAGGAAGGTCCAGGGTAACGGATGATCAGGAAATGAGTCTCTCACCGCTTTCTGCTTTGGAGATTACCATGTAAACTGTGTCTTTCTAACATGACACAAAACTGGGAGAGGTGGCTGACACAGAAGAAGGCTGTGCCACCATCCACTGAGACCTGGACAGGCAGGAAAATTGGGGGTAGAGGAACCTGATGAAATTCAGCCAGGGCAAGTGTAGGGTCCTGCCCCTGGGGAGGAATAACCCCCTGCACCAGCACAGGTTGGGGTGACCTGCTGGAGAGCAGCTCTGAGGAAAGAGAGCTGGGAGTTCTGGGGGACACCAGGATGCCCATGAGCCAGCAATGCACCCTGGTGGCCAAGAAGGCCAACGGCATCCTGGGGGGCATCAAGAAGAGGGTGACCAGCAGGTGGGGGGAGGTCATCCTCCCTCTGTGCTCTGCCCTGGGGAGGTCCTGTCTTGAGCACTGGGACCAGTGCTGGGCTCCTCAGTTCAAGGATAGGGAACTGCTGGAGAGGGTAGATCAGAGGACCACAAAGATGATGAAGGGNGGACCAGTGCTGGGCTCCCCAGTTCAGGAAGGACAAGGAACTGCTGGAGAGGGTACAGCAGAGGACCACAAAGATGATGAGGCAGCATCTCGCTCAGGAGGAAGGGCTGAGGGACTTGGGTCTGTTTAGTCTGGAGAAGAGAAGGCTGAGGGGGATCTGATCAACATCTAGAAATACTTCAAGGGTGGGTGTCAGGAGGATGGGGCCAGGCTTTTTCCAGTGGTGCCCAGGGACAGGACAAGAGGGAATGGGCACAAACTGGAACATGAGAAGTTCTATCTAAACATGAGGAGGAACTTTTTGACTTTGAGGGTGACAGAGCCCTGGCAGAGGCTGCCCAGAGAGGTGGTGGAGTCTCTGTCTCTGGAGACATTCCAAACCTACCTGGACAAGTTCCTGTGGGACCTGCTCTGGAAGGACCTGCTCTGGCAGGGATTGGACTAGATGATCTCCAGAGTTCCCTTCCAACCCCAGAGCATTCTGTCATTCTGTGATTCAATTTTAAACATAGGATTTCCTCAATAGTGGTTTCCTTGGCTACTGAGAGGAGACACTGCAAATCAGGCCAGGGGCAGTACTTCACCAGCTTTCCCTGGCCCAGCCCACGCCGAACAGCAGCGTCAGCAAGATATCAGACAACTTCTTAATTACAACATTGATCCTGGGGTTATGCTGCCAAAAAAAGTATTAAAATGCTCTGTGTTATTTCTTATCTAAAATTAACCTAAGCAACTATTTAACGAAGGGGCCATGTTTGGAGGGGTGGGCTGTGCCCGCCCCACCACTCACCAAACGCGGCACCCGCAGCTAATCCTCCACAGCAGCGGCTCCAAGCAAGAAAAGAACAAAAAGAGAAATTTGGATTGGTTGGGTTTTTTTTTGTAGCCAAGGAAATAAAGGCCAAGCAAATTTTTAAGCAGTGGGGTTTTGTTACTCTCTTGCTTTTTTTAAACCCATCTCTCTGTGTTCCTGACAACTCAGCACCTGGAAGGGTTGATGCCTGCAGCCGGGGTAAGTTTCCTCTCCTTTCCTGCTATGGCAGGGTTCCAAATGTCACAGGAACATGATAAAGCACACTGCATTCTGGAGAGCCTTACTGGATTGCACTGCAGAAAATGTGGATCCGCTGCGGCCTCTCTCTCTGTAGTATCGGTTGGGGTTTTTTTCCATTGAAGACCCTTCCCCCCAAACATCTATTTTTGCTCAGGCTGCCCAACGCCCATCCCTGTACAATGAGAAAATGCCACTTGCTCCCCAGAAAAAGGCTTTTGCTCAGAGCTGTGCTCTGCACTGAACCCTCTGTCTGTCACCCCCAGTCACATCTAGTGAAACAGCCTGAGAGAAACATAAAAATTGACACTTTTCCCCAAAACCCCCAGCCATAGCATCTTCCTAAACCTGGTTCGACGTCTCATCAGGAGCTGCCACCCAGCTCCCCAGCCCACCTCTCCTCCTGCTAACAGGATTTTTAAAGGCTCCTTGAGCTCTGCCTTAGTGCCCTGAACTGGGCACTAAGGCAGAGCTAAGTGACTTGGCTTTGCTATTATTAGTGGCTCCTTTGAGCTTCCATGATGACTCCACCACCAGATTCCTTTCCTTGTAGGTCTGGGTTCTGCAGAGCGCGGTGAGACATTACCAAGAGCAAAGAAGAGTAGTGGGTATTAATTTCATGATGAAGCAGCTCATAATTTGCAAGTCAGAGAACTTTAGACAAACTATTTCAATTGAGTCTTGCCTAGCACAGGCCTGGCCACCGTATTTTTCTGAAAAATCCCATTTATCTGACTCTCTCTCTAAACCCTCAGTTTGCACTCGTGGGCTTTCACTGCCTTGTAGCAAACGGTCCCATAGCCAGAGTTGTGGAGGTGCCTGCAGGTGACTTTTCACTGCCCTTGGGAACAACAGAGAGATGGCAAGTCCACCATCTTCCCAAGCTGTGCCATCAAAGCCAGCCAATTAAAGCAGCTGGCTAACTTGACCCCACTGAAGTAACCTTTATGATGATTGAATCCATAGCTATAGTAGAACTGCCAAAGCAGAACCCTTTCCCAAGCAGACACTGGGGATTCTGACATAATAAACCCCAGTCCTTTCTGTTTCTCCCTCCTGCCTCCATTTCTCTCCCGTTTTTTGCCATTCCAAACAAACCAGCATTCTTCCTTTTAAACTTACAGCTGTTCAATTCTTCAAAGAGAAAGTTGTTCCTGTTGGGCAATCATTTTCAAAGAGTATTTTTTTCCTCTTTTAAGACTAATAAGCAAGGACAGGGACCCTAAGGTCAGTATGTACTACTGAGATGAACCAGGAGACGGGACTGAAACAAGACCCAGTGTGACACAGCTGCCTCCAAAAAAATCCCATCACTGGAGCAAAACACCCTGGGACAACCTCGTGTCTCGATTTCCAGTGCTGTTACCATGGTTTCTGCGCAGAGACTGGAGAGCGCTAAAAGCGTATTCTTTGTGGCAAAAACTAAAGAGAATATTTGAAATAGGATCATAACACCTTGGGGTGACCCGTCAGAGACCGCTGTGACAGCTACTAGTGACCACTGACACTGGCCTCCGAAACCCCCTCAGTGGACAGCATGCAAATGAAGACACTAAGTACAGCCTCGCCGTTGGGTTCCCCCTGTTTTATTTGGCTGGGGCATAAAAACGATGTGGAGAAGCCCGAGAGTAGCACAGTTAATAGACACCACTCTGAGGCTCCTGACAGGCCCCGTGAGGATGGCCTAGCAGCCCCGCGCCCGGCCAGGCCGCCTGTTTTGTTCGACACCACAACTTCAGCCCCGCTCTTCTCATCGCTGCTGAAACGCAGAGGCAGCGAGATGTTCCACATTACTCATGGCTGACAGTCCAGATTTATCTACCCAGCTTTACACTGTCAGGGGGGTTTGGAAGTAGGCTGGAAAGGTCCTGGAGCCAAATGAGAATTCTAATTTCAGTTCCAAGCTTTACCCAAAGACGCTTGACTCGATTCATCTATGTCATGAACCTCTATCAAGTGATGGTAAATCTTTGCCGTGAGGTCTGCGGGTATCCTGGAACTTAATCAACCTCATTTTCAAAATTAGACATGTTAGACCTCCTCAAACTAATGCATGTGGGAAGTAACAAGACTTTCAACTTGACACGTGAAAGCCCAGTAACTGATCTGAACACACACTGACGTAGAGGATACGAGGCCAGACCATGGCTGGTTGTACATAACCCGAGCACTTAAAAACTCCCTGGATTTCATCATCATAATTGTTCAAATGCAATTAAAAAATAACCAATTTTGAAAGTTTGGCCAGAAGATAACAGCTTAGAGCAGCTGAGCTGATCTAGAGAACCACTGCTACTGAAAGCGCTTCTTCCTCCTATGGCTTTCTCCTTCCATTTCCACTCATTTTCCTGGGCTGACTCCAGACAACCAACAGAACTTATTAAATTTGCTGGTTTGGGCAGAAAATCACACAATTTTCTTTTTTTCTGGATTAGTGCTCTCTTGGCTTATTGAGCTGAGCTCAACACTTGAGCATGAAGTAAAGGCAGTGTCTGAGAGAAGGTAAGTGGAGATGACCTGACGAAAGGAAGAAGGTAGAACCTCATTCTGTGACGGTGGGAAGCTACCGGGCTCTCAGAGGGAACTGCACCCGGTGGGATTTTTGTAGGGCTTGTGCAGCAAAAGCTTATGGCCTAGTTCTCTGTGAAAAGAGCGTAAATTCCTAACCAAAAAATGTAGTGTTGTACTAGATGAGTTTTAGTTAAGAGACAGAAGCCGGTACGAATGGCAGCACCGTGGTCACAGAGCCCATGAGCAATGAAAATCCAGAGGTGTGTTTGAAGTATTGTATAAGGTGACTCCTTGACTTACCTTGAAGGAGATTTCATACTGCTCTCCTCCCCATATTTCCAATCCTGGATCATATCCTCCCAGCTCCCAAAACCATTCCCGGTTAACGGCAAAGAGACCTCCAGCCATGACAGGAGACCTGAAGGAAGAGTAAAACAAAGTGTGAAAGGCAGGAACCATCACGTCGTGCTTGAGAACCTGGAGATCAGCCACGTACACGGCCAAGCAGGAGCGAAGGTGTTTGACTCATGTGTCTGTAGGCCTGGTCTGACATCCGTGATGGTGAAGTTACAGAAGGTGCAGACAAAAGGGTACGGTAAACTATCAACCTTCACCTTTATTCACCCCAAAATGGGCTCTAGATGAGAAACACGCAAAGTGACAGAGAAAGAGACAGAGCATGATAGACAGTCATGCACAAATTCCTTTAAAACAAAATAAATTAGTTTATTTCGAAATAAACCCAGAGAATGGTAAAAGAAAGGGACTCTGGAAACCTGCCCAAGTGTTTAACATAATCCCAGAGCTCCACGTGCAATAATGAGCATTTAAGAGTTAGGAAACTTTTCAGGGGATGGCAGTCAGGTCGGGGCAGGTGAGAGAAAGGCAGGAGGGACGGCTACAGAGCAGCTGCTGGGAGCAAAACATCTGCTTTTCCACAGCAGCGTTTAAAACTCCTAATCTTTGTCTCACAGCTGAGATTCAGCTCAACAGCAAAGACCGAGCTGCGTTCCCCATGTTCCCGTGTTCCCCCGTGTTCCGTGAATACACACCGGTGGCAGACTTGAGTCACCCCAGCCCTTTGCACAGATACTACAGAAAACAAAGGGGATATTTAGAGTTAGCGACTGAGGATATTCAGGAAAAGGGCATTTAAAGTTTACGAGGAGGAATTTTTGTGCTAGAAACTCAGAGTTGGGTAAAAGTACTGAGAAGTGTTTCTATGGCAGTGCACACGAGAGCCCTCCAGGTTCCAGTGCCGCTCGCCGATTCCTTCAATGCAGGTGCTCTACCTTCCACTTCTGTAAGACAGTTTTTGAAATATAGATTTCTGAGATTGTATCTTCTATTAAAACACCCACTGGTTTAAACAGACTAATTCTATTTTCCCTGCAAGATCACATTTTTAAAAGCACACAGAAGCTGCAATGCTCTAACTCACAAGGCCGAGCACTGTAACATATGCTGAATGCTAATACATTTTAACTTTTATTGGCATTTCATAGCTCAAATATTGACTGTTCCTTCCACATATGAATAAATTCAATGGAGATTTTATTAAGAACCTTTCCCTGGGGGTTCTGACTACGACAATACGCTTTCAATTCCTACCGAAGTAAATCTAATTACAACATGCCCTCTATGACTCCGGGTTCTAAATAATCAAAACACAACGTCCTTTCACGAGGATGGACGTGCTCGGAGGATGCTTAGAACTAAATCTCCCCTGGCAGAAGACATGAAGTGCAGGATTCCCCTCATTCTCGGAGGTGCAGCAACTTTCCTCTTGACGAGTGGCCCGTGGAAAAGACAATCCCTGCAAGTGAATCGGGTGGAAGACAAAAGAAGCAGAGACTTCCAAGTGCAAAATAATTGGCAGATAACTCACAAATGATACTTTACACCTAATCTGCAGGTTTTTCCAGGGGTAACGCTGGGTAAAGAACCCCCTTGTTATTTCCTTGCCAGTTCCTGGAAGTTCAGAACGTTTGTTACACCCAGCAAAACTACCAAACAGCGACCGCAGCAGCAGAAAATGTGCATTTCTTGCACTTAATTTAAAAAAAGAAAAGAAGAAAAAGATATTTCACATAATGTTCCTCCATCCTGTTCCATTCCACATCATGTTACACAGAATCACAGAATGTCAGGGATTGGAAGGGACCTTGAAAGCTCCTCCAGTCCAATCCCCCTGCCAGAGCAGGAACACCCAGAGCACATCAGAGAGGAACATGTCCAGGCAAGTTTTGAATGTCTCCAGAGAAGGAGAATCCACAGCCTCCCTGGGCAGCCCCTTCCACTGTTCAGTCACCCTCACTGTGAAGAAGTTTTTCCTCATATTCAAGTGGAACCTCCTCTGTTCCAGCTTGCACCCATTACTTTGCAGGAAGCGCAATGGAGAGGGCGGGTTGTTGGTTCTCGCTGGGGCTGTGTGACACTGGCCGGGGCACACGTGTCCCACCCCTGCCAGTGGCTGCAGAGGGACAGACCTTCGGTCCCCTCCAGAATACCGAGACCAGAGTCTGCCCTACAGCCAGGGCTGATGTGAAAAGCCCTTTTGTAGCCAGTGGGCCCAGCCGTGCGGGCGAGGACTGGGCTGAGCACAGAGGAGGAGAATTAATCTCCTGTTCAGCAGCCTCTGTGGAGAAATGTCAAGCACAACACAGTGTTTGTGCAAGTCCTTTGTCATGAAACGGCCAACTCAGATAGTCAAACCATCCCACTCCTGCAGTATGATACTATGAGAGCCATTAGTGCAGAGCTGTAAAGCAGTCAGAAGAGCACAAAGACTCCCAAAACATCAGAAAAGGCTAAACTTAGAAAGGGTTACAAAAACCTTCCCCGTGAGCAGCCCTGCACAGACTTACTGACTACACCCCACAGAACAACACTGCAAGTAAAAGCTGATCCAAAAACGGTTCAAGAGCTCACAGATTCCTGCACTGAGATGGAAAAAGAGTTTGATTTATTAGGAGTGCAAAAACAAAAAATCAGCCCAGAACACTATTATTTGCTAAGAAAGAGTCTGAGGAAATGGGCAGCAACCACTTGGTGCAGAGAGATTAAAAAAAGTGCACTAAAAGCAGTGCAACAATAGCTTAACTGTAGCCGGGAAAGAATTAGAGATGATGACGTAATTTACAGTCAGAGGGAGAAAAGAGACCGTTTATGAATTTTCAAGGCAGGAGGAAGAACGATGCGGGTCTGAAGAGCAGCGTGAAGGCCCCGGCACTGGAAACCAGCGCGGCACATCGCAAACAAACCAGGTGCAGGGCAGGGTTTGCAGGCCTCGTATCGCGAGAGGGATGTACACACTGACCTGAGGGACTCATGAAGGTGGGAAAAGGCAAGAAGAGCTTTAAGGGGGGGTGCAGGAAGACACTTGGGAAACGAAAATGGAAGAGCAGCTGAGCTAGATGAAGTGTGCGATAGGTACAACGGTGTTGAGACTGGAAGATGTCCAATGTCTGAGCCAAAGGACAAGGGGGAACGGTTTTATTAGATGAGATACCAGAAAGAACTTGTTTGCTGTGAGGGTGGTGAGAGCCTGGCCCAGGTTGCTCAGAGAAGCTGTGACTGCCCCATCCCTGGAGGGGTTCAAGGCCAGGCTGGAGGGGGCTTGGAGCAACCTGATCTGGTGGGAGGTGTCCCTGCCCAGGGCAGGGGTTGGGACCATGTGGTCTTTAAGGTTCCTTCCAAGCCAAACCATTCCGTGACTCTATGATTCTATGATCTTTATGGGTCCCTTTCAGCTGAATATTCTTTGATTCTATGCCACACCAAAACAAAAGAAAAAGGCATCAGGGTTAGTTTTTATGTAACCTGTCAATTCAAATCATGTTCAAATAGATCGTTGTGCTGAAACATGCAGCAGCCAAGTTGTATTACTTAAAATAAACTCACAAGTCCCTATATAATTACATTATATTTTTAATTAGACAGTGAGGTTTTTTGGAAATATTGAGATAAACCCCCATTCTTCTCCAAAGGGCAGCCAGGAAGTCAGCTGCAGGGAGGCAGCTACAAAGAAGGCTCCAAAAGCCCTTGAGGTTCAGCTTATAAATTTGCAGTTATTGCATCATGACTTCTTTTGTATTTTTTGCATATTTTTCTTAGAACTTTTCTAAACTTCATTGAAAAAAATCATCTTGTAAAAGAGTGATGAGCCTTCTGTGGGCAATGATGCTGACGCCCGTTAACACAGCTGTGGAAGTGAGTCTGTTGGGTAGAGGTGGAAGATGACATTGTCAATTTGCAATACCTTTTCATGTTGATGGGTATGGTTTGTTTTCAGGGTTGTCCCTTAAAAACACCATCTTGGAAAATCCAATGTAAAAATAAAGACTAATTGGAGGCAAAACGCTACCAACTATCCCTAAAACAGGAACTTAGCTTCGCTCTCCTGACATCTGCTAAGCTTCAGATTGAAACACGCCTAAAACAACACAGAAAAGGTAATTGTCTTAAACGCACTTACTCTTTCTCAACTTGTTTGGATCCTGAACTATAAAAGGTTCTGCATTTAAAGTTAATTCAAGGTCAGAATCCAAACAGATAAGTTGTGTTTTGCACAGCTTTAGAATTTCAGAAGTGGAGAAAGTCACTTTGTTTCTGGATCTTTAAAAAATCCAATTATTTTGATTGTGGAGGCACAATGAACGTCTTACTATCATCTTTTCCCTCTGGGCTATTAAGAACCACGAGGCTGGGATTGTAAGGCAATACCAATACTCTAACTGGAGTGTACCTCTTACTTCTAACCAGGAGAGATCTGTTCAAGCTACGAAGGCAATCTGTGTCTATGGAAAGTAGCACTCTGGTAAAGGGACATCTCATTTGAGATTAGAATTCTTTTTTGGAATGAGGAGCAAGGCCAGCAGTGCAGCTTTATATTCTCCATCCTGGCTGTGCAGTAACTCCATCACCACCCCCAAGCAACAGGGAATAAGGACAGTTTGTTAAATCCCAGCACCCCTCTCCAGGGTGTTCTCTCAGAAAATATGAGGCTGAACAGAGTTACTGCCCGCTAACAACGCTCTGGAGGGGCAGAGGCACAAAGCAGAGAACTATCCACCCCTTCCAGCCCTCGCTTTTGCTTTGCCCATTTACTTAAGCCCAGTGTAGAATCATAAGCAAAGCCTAAACTCAAGGAGAAATTCTTAAATTTCATTAAAGACGCTAAATGACTCCTCTTAAAACACAGCCACTGGCCCCAACACGGGCTCTTCTCCGCAGAACAGCCCTCGTCCTCCCAGTAGAGACTCCTAGATAAACGATGGTAACAGATCCAAGCAGTGACAGTGCGTGGTTAGAAGTTACAGGGGACTGTGACTGAGTTACTCGTGTTACTGTACCTCTACCATGCAGAAGCCTGGAACCATTACCCGCTGGCGGAGAGGAGGCCGCAGCCTGGGTCACCACGTCACTGCTACAAAAACCAGGACACCCCTTTGCCAGCAGTCAGATTCCAACATTATCATTGTTAAGTTTTAAGGAGGCAAAAAAAAAAGATGCCTGAAGAGGCCAATGTGCAGCCAAAGGTATTCTGGGATCCTGGAAATGTGCTCCTTGACGCATCGTTGCTATTTATTAAACCTCTGGAATTTGATGTGTTACCCTGTTATGGAGGGTAATGGGGAGGCAGGCTCTTCATCAGGTAATTGTCAGAGCTGGAAGGGACCTCTAGAGATGATCCAGTCCCGCAGCACATCACTCAGGGCTGCATCCAGGTAGGACTTGAAGGTCTCCAGAGAAGGGGACTCTACACCCTCCCTGGGCAGCCTCTGCCAGGGCTCTGCCACCCTCACCTCAAACAAGTTTGTATTGTATACTGTCTGCCAGGACCCCCAGATCCTTCTCCTCAGAAGTGCTTCCCAGCAGGTCCACCCCTAACCTATACTGGTGCCCAGAATTCTTCCTCCCCAGTTAACTACAACCAAATTAGATTTCTCCTTGTCTGCACCAGAGACACACAGCATTTTCTTGTAAAACCTGTGAAACAGCAAAACCAGTTTTTCAGAAATGGAACTGACAGGAAAGCACTGGAAAAGCACTTCAGGATGAAGGAGCTGAAAACCGATGAGGTCGAGCACTTCATTGTCCCCCGACAGCATCTGCTCTTCATGTGATGCTGTTGCAAAGGTGGGCAGGCCAGGCTGTGGAAACGCCAGGAAATGAACCCTCCTGTTTTATCATCAGAGTACATTCCATTAAAAAAACAATCACTCTCCCTTTGATAATAACAATAAAACGAAAGTCTGGTCTAGGGCGAGCTCTCCACATTTGCATAAGCTCATTCCCTGCATGGGAATGTGCCCCAGCAACAAGGAGGCAGAGAGAGAATATCTACATTGTCATCTACAGGAGATTTCTATTTTTTAGCTTTTTCAACAGCGGGGCAGTCAGGAATTGCAGAAGACACCCAACAGCTTATTTTATTGCCTCAAAGAAGAGTGATACCAAGCGGTTTGCTTTCAGAATTGGAATATGAACTGATTGTTTTCAAAAACAGAATATGGACATTTTTTGTGAGCTGCTAGTAAAACGTTCTGGTGGCAAGAGGTGCTGCCTGCTGCAGGAATGCCCACTGCTGTTACAGACTCTCAGCTGCCTGACTATTTCATATGCAGCTGAGAGGAAAATGGACTATCCCTGAAATATCTGAAATACCCATTTTTCCCCTCTAAATATAAGTCTATGTCTACGTGAGTGTCACGAGTGCCCTTACTGGGTTATTTACTGAAGAAGGGTCACGTCCAGAGGTGATGTTCTAGAAATCTGTGTGGCTGAACACACGATTCAGCTTCCAGCTGACGAGTCCTGCAGCTGGGTCTGCAGCTGGCTGGAGTGTCTGAAGAACCCTTGCCAGCGAAATCACACCATTGTACTAGATCAGCGGGCCTGACCCCGAAGGCAAATCAGGACAACGAATTTGCCACAGAGCTCTCCTAATCTGTACAGCCCACAGTGCAAACTATTCTCAACAACCCACACTGGTCTCCAAGCTGGAAAGCAGGATCCCTAGGGAGGGTAACTGCCCACAGACCAACAGGTTCCTCCAGTGAGGATGGCCTATGTCCCTCAACCTCACCACCACGGCCTTCACACGGCTGGAGGGTACAAGATACGGATCTGAGAACAGCAAGCCAAAGGGGACAAATAACAACAAGCATCATCATAATGATAAAACAAGAAGATAACAACAACGAAGATGAAGAAGATGGCAATGAAGAAGACAACGACGTCAAAGAGGATGAAGAAGAAGAAAGAAGAGAACTTTGTAGAGTGGGGCTGATGGTTGGACTCGATGATCCCAAGGGTCTCTTCCAACCTGAATGATTCTATGATTCTAAAGAAGAAAACAATAACAAAGAAGAAAACAATAACATATAAGCACTGCAGCAGCATTAACTCAGATCCCAAGACTCTTGGCGATACCCGCTACCAGGAAATCCTATCCCTTCACAGTTCTCTAGACTAATGGGATACAGATAAAATTATATGGTTATTTGAAGACACATCTGAAGAGCTGGGTAAGTTTGGAGCAATCAGTCATTCCTGACTCACTTCCACAAATTCGCTAGTGAAAGGCATTTCAGACTGAAATTAGAAAGCAAACAAAAGGCACAGCAAATCCTCAACTGCCAGGAAGGTATCTCTGGGCAGTAATAAAGACTCTTACAACTCACCTATAAAGGCTTTATTGTCAAGAGCTTACAGAAAAGAGAGGAGATAAACAGAAAAAGCAAATGCTTTACAAATAATCAGAATAATCTTGGTTAGAAATGGCAGGTACCAGCCCCAGTGAAGCCACCATTTCCCCTATCTCCTCCATCACGGCCACATTCACCACCCTGAACAAATGGCCTTTGTATTGCCTCAATGGTTACTGACAGAGAGCCTCCTTAATTAGACAATATTCTTAGGGTGGGATTGGTAATACTGCTATCATCTTACACCCTGCACAAAGGGCAGCCAGTGCTGCTGGTCCGGCAGGTTCCTGAGCTCCTCCAATGCAGATGCAATGAGGACTGTCAGTGGCTGCTTTAAGGACCTGAGTCCACACGCTCTGAGGTATTTCCACTTCTCACCAGTTTCTAGCCAGGAGTGTGGGGGCTGTCTTGGGAAGTGGGAACCGAATCTCGAGCAGCCTGGCTCAGATGTCCATTGCCAAACTGCTCCATCTGCCCAGAACCCGCTCACCATGGAGGGGTCAGCTCTGCAGGCACTTACATCCCCTCTGTTTGTGCCAGCCAGTGATCTACCCCTCAATCTTTGAGATTATATTCTATGTGTTCTCTGTGCCCTTATGGCCAAGGTGGCCAACAGTCTCCTGGGGGACATTAAGAAGAGCATGGCCAGCAGGTAGGAGACCATCCTCCCCCTCTGCTCTGCCCCAGTGAGGCCACATGGGGAGCACTGGGACCAGAACTGGGAGTTCCAGAAGGACAGTAACTGCTGGAGAGAGTCCAGCGGAGGATGCAGAGATGATGAGGGACTGGAGCATCCCTCTGCTGAGGAAAGGTTGAGGAACCTGGAGAAGAGCACACTGAGAGGGGATCTCATTGATGCTGAGCAACAGCTAAAGGGTGGGTGGGATGAGGAAAGGGCCAGACTCTTCTCAGGGGTGCCCGGTGACAGGACAAGGGGCAACAGGCACAAACTGGGACAGGGGAAATTCCATCTCAACATAAGAAAGAACATCTTTCCTGTGAGGACCGCTGGTGCCTGTAACCTCCTCTCTTTGGGATCTCTCAGGCTGAGTCCCTGCCAGGGCAGCCCTTCCTTTGTTTTCATGAGTAAAAATGTTCCCTGAGTACCAGCTAAACCCAGCTGGGAATCATGGTGCCATGAACAGCGGGACAATCAATCCCAGCACTTTGCTAGCGAATACATTTCCACACCCCTCCTGTCCCTCTGGCAGAGCAGAAGAGAGCCCACAGAAGCTGCAGGGAGGAACAGTGATCGGGTCACTCTGGCACTGGTTGGGAAAATCTTTTCCTGCAAAGCTCAGTGAGACACCACCACACAACCAAGCGTCACCCCCCCAGCAAACCGCGGGCTGTCGTTAGCAGTAACAGGAGAGGAGAGCTATGGCTGCAAAGCAGCTGCTGTCGCGCTCAGCCCCATTCTGCCGGGGAGAAAATAAAGCTAATGAAAGATTTAAAGGAAGAATGTTATGCACGAGCCTTCCCAGACACGCAATTAAATACAAATTGCAAAGCACCAACAAGCACATTGTAAACCCCAGCACTGCAGGTCAGAGACTGCCGTTATTAGCACCAACGGCATCACTGTTCCAGCTCTGCTTCCGACGCCACGCACGGCGTGCTCTTCTCCTACAGGCCTGGCTTACAGAGAAAGGGAAACTGAACACTGCAGATATCTCCCCCTCATTACTCTCCTTTAGCAGCAGAACCATGCCTCCACTGTCATTACAGAAGATGCCATGCCATTAACAGCCAGGATTAGGAGCGAGCGGGAAAGCAAAGAAGCCGAAGGGGAAAATACATCTGGTTCCCAGCGTTGCTGACAGAGCCCCGGCCGTGACTGAGTGTGCTCGGCAGGGATGGGGCATGATCCCAGCCTGCAGCCCTGCTGGCCGTGTTCTGGGGTCAGGCAGAGCCGACTCCTGACGGTCGCCTTCCATCACTTGCAGATGGAGCTACTCCTGGGAAGCCACAACCTGCCCTGGCTGGAAGACAGGGTTTGCCTTGACAGAGAGGAACAGCGAGCAAGGCCGGCCGAGTGCGTTTTCTCAGAAGAAGAATGGGCTTCACAGACATCAGCGTTCTGTCTGTGTTGCTTCTCTTTCCCAAGCAGAGACAGCAGCTCCCAGGCAAGTCTGACCCCACACGTTCTGCTTCTTTGAGGGCTTTCTTCCCTCGTACATCACCCCATCTGTACCAACACCTCTTAGACACCTCCCATCCAGCCAGCAGCATTTTTCCACCATTTCCCAAGGAGAAAGCTCAGCCTGGTCCAACTCCCCATGTAGAAGCCCTGCACAAGCCCTTCCTCACCCAGCACTGCAGGGCAGGGACTTACCTCATGACCTGACTTCCCTCCCTGTGGGGTTTATTCCATTGGAGAGTAATGAAGTGAGAGAGGAACCATCTGCTCAGGGCTCAGCTTTTACAGACAGCTGCGGTAGGACATGGGCTCTCATTACCGACCCTACAGGTGCCATCTGAAGTATACAGAAACATAGTATCATGGAATGGTTTGGGTTGGAAGAAACCTTAAAGATTATCCAGTTCCAGCCCCCCTGCCATGGGCAGGGTCACCTCCCACCACACCATGTTTGTCACAGCCCCACGCAGCCTGGTCTCGAACACCTCCGGGGATGGTCCCTTGGATATTGTTTTCCCTTTGGTGGATCTTGGAGCACTTACCCTGTGAGAAGAGGCTGGAGGAGATGGGTTTGTTCAACCTGGAGGCTAGGCTTCAGAGGGACCTAGCCCCCAGTGCCTATGGAAACGTCATTGAGGAGACAAAGGCAAGCTCCTCACAGTTGTACACAGAGGAGAAAGAAGAGATAAGTAATGACTTATCTAAGAAGAGAAATAACTAAGGAGAAAATTAAGAATCAGTGACCAAAGCCTTCCTATTTTTGCTTCTAGAACATGAGGAATTCCAAAGGTTCACAGTAGGTGCCAACAAAAGATCCATGTCTGCACCCCTAGTAGTTCTTCAAGACCAATGCACTACTTGCCATGTGCTAATAATAAAGACAAGTGCCAGGCAAAGCCCCAGATGAGTAATATCAGCCTCCAAAACTCCCCTTGCCAGGAGCAATGGTGTCCACATGATGAACACCAGGCAGCCGAGCCCATGTTCCCACAACAGACCTCCACATCTCCGGGATAATGAAGTTCACTCCACTGCCAAGGCGCCTTCGGAGCCTGCGTGCGTGTGTTTCATTATCAAGACAGAAGCCAACAGCCAAGCATTCAGCCAGAAATACGTCTCCTATTCGCGACAAACAGCTTGTGTAATAACAAGCTCCTGTTTCAGAAGGAGGAATACAGTCAAGATCATTTTTCTTCTTGCATGAAAGATTCTGGGTTTAGTTTTCCAGCTACAGAGTTTTATCGATGAAGCCCAGCTAATTTGTACTCCAGGTGGAGACTGATGTAAGATCTTTTAAATATATTTTCTAATAAGAAGCCAGCAGGCAATCTATCGTGGTAAGTAGCAAAACAGAAAGCCAATCCATCTTCAGGAGGCGCAGGGGCTGTCTGCTGGAGCACGTAATGCCCTGAGATCCCAGTTCTGGTGAAAAGGCGGGCAGATGGGCAGGGCTCTCCCCAAACCAAACTGCTCCTGCAGCCCCGGTGCCATTACACCCCCTGCACTCCTGCCAGCGAGCTAGATGCTGAGGACACCTTGCTCTAAGAACTGTTATTTTTAATTTTAAGAATTAAAATACCAAACTATTATACTATTTACCTAGAATACCAAATACAATGTTTTCAGGGCTACTCTGCAGGAAGGTACATTAAAACCCCAAAACCTTTAAAACACGATTTCACACATTCCCTCAACGCTATCTTTGAATATATTGTTTGGATTTTTGCTCTGATTACTTTTCAGTACTGTAACTCTTGACCTGTAAAATAAAACTTTCTGAAGTTAAACACTCCCTCCTACTGTAAGCCTCACAAACCAGCTTTATCACACAGTGTTCAACTACGATGTTGTACTCCTCCCTTTGGAAGAAACACATAAATGAAGTACCTCACTGCATTGAGAACGCTCCTTCTTACAACTCAGTTACTAGATTAAGCCCCTTGATGGGGCTGAAGAGTTCAACAAATCACCGAGTGCTAGTCTTCCTCCATGAAAATGCAGCTTTTTTAGCAAAACAGGCAGTATTTGTACAAGTAAACCTCCACACCTCTGAAGTTTTATAGCCCCCCCTAAAATGCTAAGGGCTGATGGGCCAAACTGATAAGCTTCAGCAAATAAACACAAGGGGGGACAATGCCACAACTTTTTGAAAAAATTGCCCCAGTCTCCATGGAGACAATTCATCATTATTCTTCCTTTTTAATAACCTTTTTCATACCAGAAAACAGGTATTACGTCCTCCCTGAAGTTGACTGGAGCCTGCTATTAGCTTTGATGCTTTGAATTTCTCCTCAGCTGGGGCCCCTGGTGCTTTTCATTGCTGAATCTCAGGCTATTTTCTCCTAACATATTTCCTCAATTTGTCTGGAGCAACCTGCATTTTGACCCTGTCTTCCCAACGACTAGAGAACCCCTGCCAATGCCAGCTCAGTTGGTGTTGAAAAATTCCCTGCCAGCTTCTTGTTCCGACAATGAAGGAAGACGGGGAGCAGAAGCAGGATGTGGGGCTCTGCAGAGACATCTGCCCCTGGGACCTGCATCAGTCTTTAAGACCATCTCACAGCTGAACACCAAACCACTAATGCTAGAAAACTACACTTTTTTTTTTCCCCTAGGAGAGGTGGAGTTTTTTTTGCCATTCCAGGGAGCTCAGAGGGCTGCTGGTGGTGGCTCTATGCCCCTGGTGTGACAGCTACCCCACAGCAGGAGCACCCTCTCCCCAAGCTGCTGGCAGGAGCTGGAAGCTGGTGGTGCTCTCCCTCTGTCTGATGGCACCGCACCCTCTGCCAGGGAAATTCAAACTCTGTGACAGGACTGGTTCCTGACAAGTGTGTGTTAACAGTTTTTTTTATCTTTTAGATGATTGCAAGTGGATTATTTAGTAATTTTCTAATTTCTGGATACATGCTCCTGTTCAATTCTTCCTTTCCATTAGGTGGGCAGTAATGATAATAATAACAATAATAATTACAATAATAACAACAACAACATTCCCATCTTTCTACTTCACTGGGACGCTTTGATAACACACTCACTGAAGCCTGCGATGCAAACCAGAGCTTTTAAGAAAGGCCTTCTTTAACAGCCCCTGCTGAAGGCTCAAAGAGTAATTTATTTCCATTAAGTGCTCACAGAATTAACAAAATAATTCTCTTGTTTCATTTCTTAAAACTTTGTTTCAGCCCCAAGAAGCACACCCACTGGCTTTCAGAGACTTCTGATCAGCTAAATATTCTCATTATTGGTGAGAATTAAATTAATTTCAGTGTCAGCACTAGTTTAGGTCTATCTGCTTCCACCTGTCTTGAGGGGTTTAACTTGTGCCCTGTTTTATCAACAGGGTTTTAGTTATTAACTTGACCGAGACCAGACTGTTTTTCCTAGAGTTTCCAGCCCTGTCTCCTACAGCTGGTATTTTAAACTGCTACTCAAGCATTCACAAAGCAATGAATATATAATTGGGACATTTCTCTTTCCCTGTTTTCAACCATTGCTTAGCTAATTATGCTCCAGAGACGCTCCCTGGCTCGGCAGCAGCAATGCTGAATAATTCAGAAATAAGGAATACCAAATGTGCAGGGGAAAGTGAGTCCCCCGGGGCTGTTTTACTCACAAGTCCGAGCCCTGCCCCTGGCATGCCATGAGCCACCGCTCCAGACAGTCACCTGCCTCCTGGTAAAGTTCTCCAGCCCCAAGAAAGGACTCTCCAAAGCAGGACATTCTTCAAGCTGAAATACCCAGCTTTGAAAAATGGACTAAGGACACCAAAGTTGACTTTTCCCATCACCGTCACGTCTCTGGAAGGATGTGAGTGCTGGTAACATCGCTCCTACAGGGAGAGGAACCAGACAGACACCAAAAAAAGAGGCTCAGGAAGGCAGGACCCCCCAAGGTAAATATTAACAGACTGCTCTGACGACTAACACCAGGTTTACTTAAACCAAGGGTAAACATACAAGACAGCAGAAGTCTCGAGGTGTACTCTGAATATCAAATGCCAGTCGTCCCTGTCACAATTCCAGCTGGCAAAATTTACCCACCACACTTGCTCACCATCCTGTACGCTCGCCTGTGGTTTTCAGAAACTTCAGAATAATTACCTGCTGCAATTCTTCCCTTAAAAAACGTGGGGTTTTTCCACTATTACACAGGCAAAGCCCAGTAAGATAATTAAATCACAAAAAAGAACATTAGTGTGCCTATTTTAGCTTTTAAATAAAGCAGCACCTATGTTAAGGTAAAGCGATGCTACCCAAGAGTTCAGACTTCAAAATAGCTTTTACCTTAAATTCACCTGGGCTGTCCCCCCCCGGGACAAACTGCAGTTCCAACGTAGAGAAACTCTAGTGCTCAGGGCCAGGTTGGAGGGGGCTTGGAGCAACCTGGTCTGGTAGGAGGTTTCCCTGCCCAGGGCAGGGGTGGCACTGGAAGGGCTTTTCAAGGTGCCTTCCAACCCATGCAGGAGCAGACCCTTCAGGAAGGGCAGAAGCAAGCAGCAGATAAGCTGCAGGAAGGGCAAAAGCAACTTTAAGGTCTATTAGCAGAGATCTTTCACAGAACCACAGAATGCTATGGGGTTGGAAGGGACCTCTGGAGATCAGCTATGTTCAAACCCCCCTGCCAAAGCAGGTCCTCCTAGAGCAGGTTGCACAGGAACGTGGCCAGACAGGTTTTATATGTCTCTGGAGATAGAGACTCCTGAGCAGCATCTTCCAGGGCTCTAGCACCCTCAAAGTGAAGAAGGTCCTCAGATACAGTATAGAAAGTATAGAAAGTTCCTCAAAGTACAGAAGTTCCAGCAGCTACAGCAGTGCTGGGGATGGCAGGCTGTACCACACGGGACGGTGCCTGATGGCAGGCTCCGTACCACTCTGGGTGGCTGTTTTCAATAAAAGAAGAAATGCAACTCCATGCAGAGCCTGCCAGAGCTACCAAAGAACTGTGGATCCAGAACCTTCTGAGAAGAGGCTGCAGAAGGCTGTGGAAGGGAAGACTGACACGGGATGTGATTTCTCCTTAGCCACAGGTCGGGAGTTATCTGAGACATCGAACATGTTTAAAGAACCTGGCTGCTGAGGACTGTCCAACTCATTTCCAGAGACCCGAGGCATCGCCTCTGCTGCCGTGAAGCTGCTGGAAGCCTCTGCAGTCCTGCTGGTGAGGGGCTCTGCGGGTCCAGCTCCACCTCCTCCTGCTTCAGCTCCGCTCCCAGCCTGTGCCGGGCTCTGTTACCTCCAGACTGTCACCACATGCAGAGACGTACAAATCCATCCAATAAAGTTTCATCATTAATTTTTTCTCTAATGAAGCCATTCAGAAGTCAGCTGTCTGGGGAGCTGCAGCCATCGCTGCACTCGGGGATTAGTGTCTGTTTACAGACACAGATCAAAGTGCCTGTTGAGCCTCTTTCGGTTGCCTTCCGCGTTCCTGGACAATTTCTCTTCCAGCTGGGTAACAGCTGGTTTCCCATTCAGGGCACACTCCTGTTTTGTGTTATTTCTCTAGCTGTTTGAAAAAAATCACTCAGAGGAAAATAAATAAATAAATAAATAAGAAATAAATGAAATTGGAAGAAACCTACTTCATTTGGCATCGGGATTGTAGCACTGTTTAACATGAACTTCTGCGGGAGAAGCCTCTGAATTCAGAGTGGCCGGTGTGACTTCTGGGCAGATGCACCCGATGGAGTCTCTGTAAAACTGGGGGGGTGTGAGTTACTATCACTCAGCCCAAGCATCACATTTCTACTTTCACTACAGACCATACTGCATTTATTCTTTATATGACTACTAGGGAGATTGTGCACTGCAAATTCCTCACCACAGTTCAGATTTCACCATGGGATCTCCAGTAGGAAGCTTTCTGAAGACAGAAACTTGCTAATTAAGCAGAAATTAAGTAGAAATGCCAGTCAAAGTTTTGAAGGAGCAGGTAGAGGGAATGTGACATCAGCCCCCACAGGTGAGAGCCCCACCACAAAGAATGAGAAAGCAAAATCTTTGGAAAAAATGGAGGTATTAAAGAAATCCCTATGCTGGAATGTTGTGCCCATTTATTCCATGCTCTCCCCGTCTCCCTGGGGAAATGAAGACGGGCAGATGCCACCCAAGGCTGAGGAGAAGGCTTTTCTCCACCTCAACTCTTACCAAGGCATGAAATTCTCATTATCAGTCCACTTTCAACATTTTCATTACTAAATCTCAGCCTCTTCTCTTTGCTAACCTCTAGTATACTTCCCTCTTGGATGTGCTCACGCAGTCCCACTGGAAGGACCTGTAGGAGGCTTTAAATACATTGTTTTTCCCCCCTGATTTAAAAATCCTGTCACATTCTCTTTATTAAGACCTCGGCTAACAAGGTCAGCCAGCTGGAGCTCAGCGGCTTCATCATAACATTCAAACAACTTTGAACAAACCTCCCCTGAAAACCGGGGCTGTAAATTATTTTAACATCATAAGAAAAGCCTTCACGGGCAAAACACTACTCAGACTTCATGAAAACTGACATCTGAGTGGGACTTTGCCCCATCAGCCAGTAGGTGGAGATGTACCTCCAGGAATTACTGCCAAACCCAGGGCTTTGGCAGAGCCCTCGATGCAAATGAGGGTTTATCTGGTTTAACCCAGGTTGGGTTAATTTCTCAACAGGCATTCCATGAGACAGATGAAATCTGCCCGAGGTTGAGCCCATCTCCCAGCCCCCCTGGCCACACACCTTCTCCCAGCCTGTGGCCAACCACCCGCCCTGCCCCGAGCTTCCACAGTCAACAAACCACCCATGAAGGGAAAAAGGCCAGAGGTTAAAGGGGTGGTCAAAAGTCATATTGTCTAACACCCAAGCACGCATTGCCAAGGGTTTTAGAAAAGCCTGATCGGTATTCTGTTATACCACAGTAAAAAAAAAAAAGCAGTATTAAAGAATGTACAGTTTCAGTCATCCCAGTACCCACCTTTTCACAAGTTCTGGGTCTTTTAATGCCTACAGAGACTATGAGCACGTTATTACCTTTCAGTAAATATCTGAATGTTCTTAAAGTATTAGCCCTTCCATTGAGACAGTCACAATACTCTGTTTTGGTATTAAAAATGTATGAATCTATTAAATTACCATTATAGGAATCACACTGGAAATTGGTTGCAACAGCAATGGTATCTTGTGATTTACGAACAATGCGATGCTGCCTCTTAACATGGCCCTGCCAGCGAAAAATAACAGCCCTGCTTAGCAGAAATGGAAATGCAAACAATTACAGCAATGTAGGAGAAAGTGTAAAAATTAAAGCAATACACTTGGACACTTATAATAATTTCTTTGTTTTGGTTATGCTGCTTGAGTTTAAGGTCAAACGAGAACATCCTTGAAATAACAGGGCCCGTATGACTCAGCTACATCAACTAATTATACTGTAACTACAGCTAACGAAGGACTATGCTTCTTCCTTCCTCGAATGCCCTTTGCACAAACCAAGATTGTGCTTTGAACAGTTTTGCTGTTCAAACTGTCCTTCTGTCAAAAAGAATCACCGGGAAACGGGCCGGGCACTATGACCTTGCATGAGGCTGTGAGCCGGGACCTCTTCTGTGGGCCAAGAGCTCCAGGGGTTTGTTCTCCATCAGCCTCTCCTGGGAGACCCTTGGAAACCCCACCACCCTGAGGGTGGTTCAGACCATGGTCTGAGCAAACTGCTCCAAACGACTGACTTCCCCCATTTCTCTTTTCTTTGAGAGGTCCCTCTGAGTGTTGGCCACGTTTTGAGAGGGAAAAATGTGATTTGTTGTCCCGCTGCTCTCCTGGCTCACCACCACCCCTTCCCACGCTGAATTCACCCCATGTCCCCAGGTCATTTATAGTCATGGGAAACCAGATGGGTTATTTGCCCAAGCCCCCCCCAGAATCCAGGGAAATTCTGCAGAATCAGCTGAACCTCCTGCTGGAGAAGCAGGAGAGAGGGAGGAGCTCTAAGGCCATTCCAACCCAAACTCTTCTATGATTTCATGAGCAAAGCTGACGTGCATCTTGTTCCCTAATAAACAGGACGTAGCAGTTTATGGAACAACAAGTGCCAACTGTTTTGAGCCACATTTGTTTCCTGGTCTCTCAAAAGATACACACAGCATTTGATAAGTAATCTAACACAGTGAAATTTAGGGTATTTATAATAGTTTTCAGCTTGCATTTGCCTTTGCCTCTTGGCAAAACTTGTTTCCTGGCTACAATAAAGATGTTTTGGTTACTTGCAGGAAAAGAAAACATGCCAGTGTGTCTGGGGATAATTCAGAACGTGATCCTTTATATCTTATTTCTATGGTCCTCCTCACGTCAATACCTATACCGAGCTCTCAGAACATTCCAGAAGAAGTTTGTATTAACTCTCCTTTTCTCAGTCCGGTCTCAGATGACAGATCTCATTCACAGACAGCTGCCAGGGTAACAGCTATGGAAATATGGAAGAGACATAGCAACTGCCAGAGAGATGCAAAACCTGCCGATAGCCATTGCCAACGGCACCACCCATAGCCCAGCATCAGTCAGAGAGCCTCTGCAAACACTGTCCTGCAGCTGACTCGGTTCAACGTTGCATCAAAAACCAGCACGGTGCAATCCAGCTTTTTAAAGCTTTAAATTGGGGCTTGTGCACAACTGCACCAGTTTGGAAGATGAAGTGTCCATGAGGTCCTGCACCTTGGTCTCAGGTCTGCAATGGGACCCGGAGAGCCAGCTGCCATTCTGCTGCAAAACCAATGCCATCCAGAGCAGGGGGAGAAAGTCTCCTGCTCCAGCTTACAAAGGTTTGCTCAGCGGGGAGCAAGGCTTCCAAAGATGACAAATTTTCCAGGGCCAGAGAAGTGGTAGATGCTGCATTTTCGGCTGAGAAAAGGGCAGGAACCACTGGAGGCATTGTTGGAAAGCCAGAGACTTCCCAAATCTTGGTTTCTGGCAGGGACCAAACGGATGTTCTTACAATCAGAATTTAGAACAGACTTTGCATGAACCTCAACTGACATTGCAATAGGCTCAGAACATTGGAGGGTTAATCAGAATTCAAACAATCTTAGCAAACTGGAGAAGTGAAGGAAAGAAAGGCAAAAAAGAGGAAATTCTCAAGATGCCCAGCTACTAGGTACCACACTGCTCTGGGGATAATGAAGACAGATCACCTTCTTGGACCTGGCACTTCAAATAGATAGGAAGACAAATGCTTTGCCTTCAAACGTGTAAAATCTGAGTTACCAGAGGAGAATGATGAGCACTTGGCTGGATCCCAGCTCTGCAGAGAATGATGTGGGGGTGGCTCCACAGCACCAGCCCGGCAGGAATCAACAATGTCAAGGAAATACAAACAGGAATATAACCTCTGAGAACGGCAAAGTCACCTGCTGGTTCCAGGCTCAGTATGGAAAAAGTCCAGAGAGAGCAAAGATAATAACCAGAGACCTAGAAAACATGACTTATTAAGAGAGACTAAAAAAAAAAAGTTAAATATAGAGATAATTTGCTTGAAAATGAACACTGAGCTGACCTGACATGAGTCCCCGAGTACTTAAAAGGTCTTTTCCCTTTGCACACGACAAAATACAAAGGGGTTAAAGCTGTGGCAGGCAAGTTTCTGATGAGATAAGAATAGCGCTGAAACACTGGCTATATATAAATTTCTTCCCAGCCCTTTTCTTTTCATGCTTTCAGCATACACTGCTTTGGCAGCTTAATTTCTTCAGAGAGGAAGCCAGGAAAAATCTCTGCACCTCTGGGCTATGGGGGACCTACGCTCAGAGAGATGGAGAGGCAGAATTATCCTGAGAGGACAAAAAATGAGGTGTATATCAAGGGGTGGAGATGCTGCCACACCATGCTGAGTTGATGGCTGCTGCTGAGGAACGAGCCACGGGCACACAGAATCATGGGTTGGAAGAGACCCTTGGAGTCCAACCACCAGCCCCACTCTACAAAGCTCTCCCCTACACCAGATCCCCCAACACCACATCTCATCCACTCTGAAACACATCCAGGGATGGTGACTCCACCATGGAAGGAGAAGGCTGAGATACTGTGGGGTCTCTGGCAGCCCCTCTAGAGTAAGGGGGAAATGACACCCCAATCCCATCCCCTCGTACTGGACAGATGCTAATTAGTAGCAAACTTGAGCCAAGGAGCAGGTATGGCACCTACACCAAAGATTGGGCACAGAGGGGTCTGACAACGTTTGAGGTGGGTTTAGACTGTGTTCTCTCCTCTGTTGGAAGCAGCCGTGGCACTGGATTGAAGCTCTAGGCAGCAACAGGTCGCTCTTTAGAGAAAACCCATCCACCACCGAACAGAAAGGGAGGTGGGTGCAGGTGTCAGCCCCAGCTCTGTGCTGGTGAACGCCACAGAACGCTGAGGAAGCCAGAGAGGCAGGAGCCGCGTTGGGTTTCTGCTTCATAGCACCAATAGGTGTCACCAAATCCTGCGCGAAAGCTCTGGAGAAAACGGCTTGAAAAGATACAACCAAAAGCAGAAATGATTATTTTAAAAGGCTGATTTCTTTTTCTTCATGGGAAACTGTTCAGACGTGGTTTTATCCTTTCCCAAGGCAAGCTGCCCGCAGCCACAGCACGGGGATGGTGCTGAAGAGCTGACCTGCCCGTGCTGAGCCTTCTCCTTGGCCACCGTCCCAGAGCTTTCCATGTAAAGCAATATTAAATTCATGTCCAGAACCTACTTAGTTTTCTAATTACCGGGAGCTTTGGTGACCCAACTCTTGTGAATCCGCCCCAGCACACGGGCACCCGAGACTGCTGAGCTCTGAAGTTAGTACTGGTGTGAAGTAGCAGGCTAACAGCTCCGGGAACTTCACATTCGGAATGTTTATGACTCTGTGCTAACCACGAGGCTCCAGGTGTGAAAGGAAGTTGGAAACGCGAGTTTCACAGGAGCAGAAAATCCCAGCGACTGCGGCACCAAGGTGTCAGGAACGGAATTAGTTCCCTCCCGTCTCGGGAGGCAGGAGCCACTGGCAACGTTCCAGGGAGAAGCTGTGCATCAAACCCAGATCTGCCCAATTCAAGGAGTTAAGTACGACTCCACTAACACCCTGAGGGACTCCTGTGAGGGCAGAAGAATAGCGTCAGCAGCAGCTTTTTATCCTCGATGGGTTCGCAGTGGTGTTTTGGGGGTTTCTGCTTGTTTGTTTGTTGTTGTTGGGTTTTGGATTTTTTTTTCCTCTTTTTTATTCTGATGGGATACACTCTCTCTAGTTGTCTCTTCTGAACTGGCTTTCAGAAAAAACATGCTGCTTGTGCAGAACCTCAGCACTGGAATCCCACCGAAGGCGGCAGCAAATGATGGAATACGGGTATTGTCACTCACAGACTGCGTGTG
The DNA here is from genome assembly GCA_013400555.1 of Jacana jacana. Taxonomy (NCBI): domain Eukaryota; kingdom Metazoa; phylum Chordata; class Aves; order Charadriiformes; family Jacanidae; genus Jacana; species Jacana jacana. The sequence continues at coordinate 70,055 of VZTM01001351.1, forward strand.
AGCGTAAGCAGTCCTCGTTCAACAAATAAATCTGGAGATTCCCACGGGGCCAAGGGTGGATGGTGGTTTGTAACAGGTGCTGTGATCTCCACTGACAGTCCTCTACAGACCATTGCTTGCCAAAACAATAAATCAGGACCTTAAATTAGACACCCTCAGCCTGGCTGGCGACGGCTTCTCCCTAGAGTAATGCCTTTGCACCAAACCCTCCCGTAGCACAGCTCAGAACGGCGATTATACTCAGGCTTTAAAAAAATAGATGATTGTTGTTGGTTGTGAGAGGTTTTATGAATATGTTTATAGGCAGAAATCAGCCATAAAAGACACAGGCTATAAAGCACTGGGAGCGATAGAAGAGAAATCATTGTCCAAACACTTTCCGAACTTCAGAAAATGATCATAAAACCATAAAAGAGCTTGTCAGGTCTGAAATGCAGCCTTAGCAAAGACTTTCTTTGCACCAACACGCTGTAAAAAGTGTAGATAAATACTGAAAGTAAGGAGCTGCAGAAAAAGAGGGCATTTCTGAGGGTATGCCAGAGTCAAACGAAAGAGCAGGCCAACAACAGCTTGCACAGTAATTGTGATTTTACAATCCCAGTTCAACAGAAAGTGCCAAGTAACCGGCCAGCCCAACACACAGCTGGCTGCATCAAGGTCCTACCTTACACCCAGGGTCGAGAGTCTGTGATGAAAGGGAAGAGAAAAAAAGTACTGATTACTTCATTTCATCCCACATCCAAACTTTTACCAAAAAGTACATCCCTAAACCATAAGTGTCTGCTATTACGGTGAGACCTCAGCCCTATAACCTTTGCCAGACTCATACCCAAGTAGCCTTGTGATGGTGGAATGATTCTATTCCTATTTTATAAATAGAAAACTGGGTACAGGAACTAAAGTGCCTCATCAGAGGTCACAAACTTGGTTCTGCTTCCTCCACCAGCCCAGTATTGGCCAAACAATTGTTCTGGCCCTTTGCTGGAACTATAGGATTCTCCAGCTTTGTGTCCCTTCAGGGAGGTCTGGAGATGATTGCTCTACCTCAGAAACAAGGAACTCTTGGGAGTAAGGAGTGGTCATACACCAAAACACCACGAATTTTCCCAGATGGGCATGAGAAGTCTTGGTGTCCAGCAAGCAGCCCAACACTTCTCTCATGGGTTTGGATTTCCATCCTGAGTTCCAATTCAACAGCAACACATTGGGTCTCACCTTTCCCTCCCTCCTCCACCATCATGTTACACCACCATGAAGCTGCTCTGAGGACCCCTAACAGCCTGTTAGTACCAAACCCAATCTGTGCTACATTAAACCTCTCCATTAGTTTATGGTTGTTCCAAAAAGTTGTAGTTTTTCAGTTGAATTGTTGATGCTTTTTTTTGTCTGGTTAAAACTATGTTGCTGTTAGCATGCATGGACACTGGTGCCTGTTTTCATACTGGACATGTGGTAACACAAATTGATGCAACCTAAGTGCTGCCAGGGAATACAGAGCAGTCATCCCCAGCAGCCTCCAGCATCTCCAACTTTAAACTTCCACAGAGCTCTCAGCCCAGACAGGCTGCTAAATCATCCCAAGCCACATGCTGTGCATCAGTCCATTGCAGTAAGGAGGTTGCCTTAGTAGAAAAAGTAGCTCAGGGGAAGCAAAGTCCTCCAGAGACTAGAATGTGTGCAGCACACAAACAAGAAGAGCATGCTCTGATGTCCCAGGTTCCAAACCTCTGCCACAGCAGAAAAACAAACCAGCAAGAGACAATAAGCTGAAGTGACCCTTGCAACAAATGAGATAATCATCTCTGGTCCTCCCTGCTTGGAAGTCATCTCCAATTCTGCTGAACGATGGTTGACCCTGGGACTGAGACAACGAGCATCACTATGACACGATGAAGATTTCCTGGTTGCCTCACATCCTCCCACAGGACATCAGAGCACCGATGTTCCCTGTGCCGTTTGCACAACCCTGAATGCACCAGAGGAAACACACCCCCCCTCAGAACATATGGGGTAGTTTTCTCACATGAGAAAAAAACCCCAAAACCCTGCAGCCAAGTGTGAGCAACATAAAGCTCCTGCTGCTCCCCTGGCACATGAAAAAAGAATCCACAAGGAGTTCACAGAGTTGGTCTCCGGAGGGGAAGGCAACATTATTAGGGGTGAAGTCCAATTTCCACACCTCTAAGGATTCAATATATCCTGAAAAACAGCAACACCCATCTCTCAGAAAAATAGCTAATCTGAAAGGCTACCTGAGATCCATTTATGGAATAGTCATTAAACTCTCCTGAACACTACAGTGAGCACAGAGCAATAACCAATAATTCACACGGCGGCTTTGACTGAAAATACCTTTTCTATGGCTACAGTCGGGTCCAGCAAAACCTAGGGGCAACCCAGGCTGGCCATGACACGCTGCACCTCAGGCAAGCCACTGGGTTTTGCAGGTGAACGCAGTCCAAGAGCCGTTATGGACGTGTGATGTGGCTCCCGGGTGGGTGCTGGCCCACCATCCCCGCGTGAAGCCGGCGCGGGGCAGGATGGGAGCTCCTCTGCAGGAGCTCAGACACCACAGCGCCCGCTCTCAGCTCTCCTGAGGCTCCACCTGGGGGTGTGCACGTTGTTTCTTAGGCTGGTGAGACCTTTTCTGGTCAACACACACATAACCGAGTTGGCAATTTGACCGAGGGGGAGAAAAGAAAACCACCTGGTCAGCACAATTTTTGGATCACGTGCCCCTTATTTGCTGGTGTTTTACTAAAATCGCTGGCAATTTTCCAGTTCATTAAGGATCAGCTCAGCTCTAATGCTGCTGGCAAGAAATAAAGCTATTAGGGTACCAAATAGTAAAATATTTAACCTAAATAAAAAGATAAAATCCCTACTGCTTACAAAACAGCAATGTAATTTCGGTGCTGGCTGAAGCTGTCCCTATTTTTAGTGTACGTGCACCTAAAGGAAAGCTGTTTGGTCTCTAATTCTATCCAAGCTGTCTCGGTCAATTAAGTTAGTGATATCTAAAGCAGTTTGTAACGTTTACCTTGTTGTAAGCAAGGTATTAAAAGCTAGAGGTGTCAGCAGAGAAGGCCCTCAGAGAAAAGCAGTACTGACTTTGAATTAGAAAATAATTCCTCCTCTAAGCAAAATCCATTCTGACCATTTAAAACAGTTCCATGCCCTCGCCCTTCCAGGCAGAGGGTGCTTCTGAGCAGAGATGCCATCCCAGCTCAGGCAGCCTTCTGTCCCACTGCCATGGTGGGGAAGAACCTCTTTGGTGTGAGGGTGGTGAGAGCCTGGCCCAGGTTGCCCAGAGAAGCTGTGGCTGCCCCATCCCTGGAGGGGTTCAAGGCCAGGTTGGAGGGGTCTTGGAGCCACCTGGTCTGGTGGGAGGTGTCCCTGCCCAGGGCAGGGGTTGGAACCAGGTGGTCTTTAAGGTCCCTTCCAAGCTGAACCATCCTGTGATTCTCTGATGTGCTGTTCCTCACAAAGCTATGTATCCCTGTGTTGGAAAAGGGGAAAAGGGAAAAGGGGAAGAAGGAGAAGAAGAGAAGAAGGAGAAGGATCTTCCTTTATGAAAGGCTTATCAGTAATGATTTACAATCCAGCTGGACACTGCCCAGGCCTGACAGCCCCATGTTTCAGTGACAGCAATACTCGTACAGCAGCAGTACCATCAGTCACAAAGTGCAGGAGGTGGACCCGGCTGTCGATGCCCTGGACCTATCTCCAGCAAAGCACACATGAAACTGCAGCCTGTTTGGGAAGTGCTCCCTGGAATGACCAGAATAACCACAGTCACATTCGTTCCTCGTCCCATGCCAATATTTTCCATTAAACACCAGTCCGAGCCTGTCTCTTAGGTACAGCCACTGGGCTGGAAAAGCTGGGCAAGCTTTGTGCTTCCAGGCACAGCTTGTGAATCCTGCAACTTGTTACCCTGGCCTTTTCTCCTCAGCCTGTGCAGAAGCTCTTTGCTTCTACTACTGCTCCTTAGGGTGAAGCAGCCCACACGGACACGTCTGGGTGTGGGTTCTTCTGCCAGGGTTGCCACCTTTGCTGGCTCGGCGGCACGTTCCTGCCCTGCCCTTCATCGCCACTTACTCAAAGGGGTCGCTGGGATCAGCCCGCTGGAGCTCCGGAGGAATGGGGATCCGCTTGTAGTACATTTCCCAGTCAAAGGCTCCTCGCATGGCGTCCCCTGCCTGCGCCTCGTAGCCGAAGTGGTTGTGGTCGATGACATCGATCATGGGACACACGATGGTTTTGTGGTTCAGTGCGATCTGGTCTGAAAAATGAAAGCAGAGAATAGGAAACGGCACGCCTGGTCCAGCCAGCCATCCATCACCGCGCCGCAACGCCGGTCCCGCCGGCGGTCCCGCCTTGGAAGACTGCTGGCTTGGTCCCCAGCGGCCCCCCCACCAGTTCGTTTTTCAAACCTGCATCAAAGCCTTACCTAAGGCGGGCTTAACGCAGCGGGGCAATGACTAGAAGCATTTACCCTTCTTTAAAGGGGGGCACATCCCAGCGAGACCTGCAGGAGGCCACTCAGCTCTATCTCTGTCACTTTGCTACTCTGGGCTGTCCCCAGTCTGTCAGCAGGGAAGGAGCCAGCGAGGAAGATGTGACACCCTCCCTCCAGGCACGGGGAGGGCGTGTGCTGAGAGACTTGTGCTCCTAAACATCAATCTCAGCCCTCGTGACCCTCCAGCCCCTGCTCCTACTGCTCTGCGTGTGCCAGCTTGGAGATCAAAACCCACCACCAAGACCAGAACAGAGCTTGTGTCCTTTTCATTGGTACTTTCTGAGATAGAAAAACGCTCCACACTATTATTCTTCCTCACCAGTTTTCCAAAGGGAGGAGGTTTTGGTTATTTTTGTTTTAAATACAGAACCATGAGGCTGAACGAAATCCCCATCTCTAGGACAAGGGCAGGGTGGGCCCGAGTCTGCTTTGGTGACTCCCACTGCTCAAGCCTGTAGAGCTCCTCAGGAAAGAAAGGAAAGTAGAGAAGATATTCCAAACAGCAAGAACTGGGCAGAAGAATAAGGGTCTGAAATGAGGATGTCCAGAGAAAATTTGTACCTGTGTCGGCATAAACGGACAGGAGAAAAAATATCTATGAACCCTGGCAAAAACCCAAAATCTCAAAATTCCAAGTATAACAGAGCTTCTTCTCTGAATGGCAGCCTTGACTTTCACAAACATAATGCACTGTAGAGCCTCTGTGGTAAGTTTGGTTTATGTTTTTAAGAGTTAGATTTCACTGGCGTTTAATAATACCCTAAAAAACTTCAAAGGGCCGAGTGTGGAATGAGCACTGAGACAGAAAGGCAGGTAATATTGGTGTAATGATTAATAACACAGATTCTGCTTCCTAAGGGACTGAAACTAGTAAAATAAGGTTATTTTAACAAAACATCTGCAATTTTCATATTTATTCTCTGCTGTTGCTTAGGGACTGCCCAAACTGAGGAACAAAGCTGACCGCGAGCGAGCGATCCCTGTGCCTGGAAGTTCAGCAGGTTTTTACATCCTTATCCTTTAACAGTGAAAGAAATGTAAAGCACAGGCTCTCGCAGAATTCCAGGAAATCTCATCTCTGGCATAATGGCTGCATTACTGCTGCTACTGCCAAACATAATCACCTTCACTGCTGTTCTGCGTAGCGCTATCTGTAATCATTATGGAAAGTCATTTCTACATAATCTCTTCCCTGTGATGGTCCTGCTAATAGTTACAGGGCTTATAATAATCTGTCCCTGATCCCTCCCCTTCTAAATTGATCAGGGGAGAGGGACTAGGTGGGATTGATTTGGCTGGGGCAGGTCAAAGGCAGACTCATACATCAGCATCCTTCTCGGGATCTTCAGCAGCTGCTGCCTTTAAACAGATGGAAGGACTGGGACGCCCCGACCCACACGCAGGGAGAAAATGATCTGAGCAATGCTCAGACTCAGTCCCAGTTTTCCTTTCTACAGCTCTGCAAGAATTTGGCAAGTCAGACGACGCTCACCTGCCTGTTCTCGTCTGTATCTGCAGAACTTACCACTTGGCCCCAAAAACGTCCTACAGATGATGAGGAACCACAGCAAGACCTCCACTTTTGAAGAAACCAGGCTGATTGTAGTCATGAGTAGCAAAAGGCAGAGTGATCCTAAAATAATGTAGTGTCATGCATACTTCTTAGGGTTAAGTAGCCCCAGCACAGATTTAGGGAACAGGGAAAAGGGCTGCAGGGCTGGTGTCACAGCTTCACAGAGGTGAAGATGCCACTGCCTTTGCAGCCACTGCTCTCTATCCCCCCTGCCCCTAACGCCAGAGCCCCAAAGTCACAGAAAAAATGCTTTACAGGTTCTTTGCCACTGCTTTTCCTCACCATCCTCTCACAAACTCCTACCGGGCTGAAAGTTTCCAGGCACGATTTCCATGCTCAGGCGCGGCAGAGGAAGGGAGGAACAGATGGATAAGCATCGCCGGGCACACACTGACCTTGCAGATTTGAGAGAAAGCATGGGATCAAGGGGGACCACTGCTCAGAGCTTTCAGGGACCACTGCTCAAGCAATATACAGATATTTGAATTCCACACTTTTACTATCAAGCAGAGAGCACACGTGTGACACTACATGGAAGTTTTCAATACTGGATAAGTCACTACCTCAAAAATGCAGCTTTTATCTTTTAGAGAAAGATGCACCCCTTTAATTTAAGTGCTCGTTTCAAACTGGCCTGGTTAAAGCAATGGCAAATACGCTTATTGTCTGACTTCAATATGGGGTTACAGGTGGTGAAAACATCCGAGTGGCTCAGTGAAGGATCATTCGTTGTTATCTGAGTTGTGGGAAGTAACTGTGCTCTCAGTGTCCCCAATGGTGGAGATGGACGGCTATAGCTGGCAGGCAGGCGTCTTGCTAGCTCCCTAAGCATGACCTAATCATGATCAAGTTAAGCCTTGGTCAGGAAAAAACCCATCTGTTGTTTGAGAAACCTAGTTGTGGTCACATAGGGCACCACTGATCTACTGCCCATGCCCTCCTGCTGCTCCTGCAGCACAGAATCCTGGAATCATTTTGGTTGGAAAAGACCCTTGGGATCATGGAGTCCAACTATCAGCCCTACTCTACAAAGTTCTCCCCTACACCAGACCCCCCAACACCACATCTCATTCACTCTGAAACACAGTCAGGGATGGGGACTCCACCACCTCCCTGGGCAGCTGATTCCACTGACTGACCACTCTTGCTGGGAAGAATTCTTGCCTCATGGCCAGCCTAACCCTCCCCTGCTGCAGCTTGCAGCCATTCCCTCTCCTTCTATCGCTCATTGCCCGTGAGAAGAGACCAGCACCAACCTCTCTACAATGCCCTTTCAAGCAGTTGTAGAGAGGGATGAGGTCTCCCCTCAGCCTCCTCTTCCTCAAACTAAACAGTCCTAGCTCCCTCAATCACTCCTCATGAGATTTATGCTCCAGGCCCTTCCCCAGCTCCGTGTCCCTCCTCTGCACTCACAGAGCATCCTTGGCAGGGGGAGGGGAAGCGGTACCTGCATCTCCACTGGTTTCCCCCTCAACGTCTACCTGCAGTGACTCCCGCTCCACCAGACTCAGCCTCGGCACCCACATCCTCCTCCCAGCACACAGACGCCTTTGCCAGCCCTTCACACAGGCAGCAGCCGGCAAAACCCTGAGATCCGAGTGGCTTAGCTCAGCCAGAGACCCTACACCGAAATAAAATCAAATCAATCAATAAATAAAAGGCCATTTTGCACCTGTTTGCAAGAAACCAAACCTAAGGACTGTAACAGCACCAGCGTGGCTCAGCTCCACGGGGCTATCCATGTGCCAACCAACTGCTGAAATAACCCACTGCTCCTCTGCCCTGCAGAGGGATGCTCTGTTCTGACACCGCAATAACTGAGAACCGCCTCTATGTGATTGCTCGCCGTTTCCTCACCACCTCCTCACCCTCCTTGACCTTCAGGGTCAGTTTTTGAACAGAACCCAGCTGCAGGAACCACCAGAGCTCAAACAGGGCAGCTGCCAGGCCATAAACACCCAACACATCCTCTGCTGAGGTCTCCTTGAAACACATTGTCGCATGCGGTGCCAGGCAAATCACAAAACAGATCTTTAGACAAACATTTGCAAAAAGTACATTAACTTCCCTGCTATTAGTAGCCAGGTGTCATCTGGTTTCAGGAAAGTAAATATTTGCCACCTCCTGGTTATGAGAAAGTTCTCTCATCCCTTTGGGAAAACAGGACATCCATAAAGATACTACCTGTGTGCTCATTCTCTGTTTGTCCTTCGTGAAATGCTCTACTTTTACTTCCAAACAAAGCCTACCGACTCTGGGCTGTGGGTGTTCTATTGTGTGTAGACCAGGAAAGCTCTTACTCCACCTGAGAACTGAGGAGAGCTGGGACTTGGCTCCTGATGAAGCTTCTCAGTTTTCTGGCTTGAGGCAGAGGACTGAGACCACCAGCTCAATACCCAACTGGCACCCAACTGCACTTGTGAATCCTTCGCGACCATTCTGTGTATTTTTCAGTTTTTAAAGGGGGAAACCCAGACTTGATGGACCTTCTTTCCAGGCAAGAAAGCCAGAAAAGGAATTTGTTTTGCCACTTGCAGTGGAAAAAGTACAGGCAGAGTACTGCAGAGGTACTTGTCGGGGCTGTTGGTAGAAGGCCTGCTGAAACCCGTGCTTCCCTCTGCTCCTTTATCCCACTTGGAGGTTATTTTTAAAAATGCAGATGTTGTGATTAAGGGCAAAGCAGTAACAAGGGGAAAGACTGCACGGGCAATTTGATATGGAAGCCAGAAAGGATATAAACTTGGAATTTTGGACATTATCTTGTTACTGATCTGAAAAAAAATCTAGTTCCTAGTGTTCTGCCTTCTTTTGGTCTCAAGTGACAGTTCATTAGCAGAGCAGCTTCTCTTCTTGGCCGCAAACACTTTGTCATCTTATCGTGTGGCCAAGCAGCCCCAGCAACGAAATTCAAGAAACAATAACCGTTAATTGGTGAAACCCTACCCTGTCATGTACTTCCCACGTACTCCTTTAATTAATACAAATCTCTCTAACAGTGAGCTCAGGAATTTTCTTTGCCTTTGCTAGCAAAAAAGAAAAAGCCCTGGCTGGCAAAGCACACACATGCTGTGCGTCCTCAGGCGTGGAGAAAAGGGGACGTGGTTTCCTGGAGCGAAACCCCAGGCTACAACAATTGATTCCTTCCGTTCCTCTGGCTAATGGAGCTTCTCCAGCTGCAGCTGGGACCCAGCAAGGCCATCAAGAGCACAGCATTGCTTCAGAGCAACCTGTGGCGAATGCTGTTGTTACTGGATTTACTTCTGGGGTTTTGGGTACATTTACAGCAAAAGCTCCTTTAGCAGAATGTGACAGAGGAGGAAGAGCACAACACCCGCTCAGCTAAGGTCTTTCAGGTGTGTAGCAAGGGCACAGCGTAGCACTAGATTTCGTGGTGTATTTAGTGGGAGTCATAATCATAAACGAGTCGTAACTCTAGTGACACTTCAAAACTTCACCCCTTCTTTAGCCACTAGAACCACGGGTCGGAGCTGCTCGCCTTTCCCCGAGTTCTCTCTCGCACTCTCTCTACTCAGGGTATGTCCTGCTCGCCGTGGGAGGTGGCTTCCATGGCCAAAGCTACACTGTAGGCTCTGAATGCAAGGGCTGAAGAAGGCTCATGCACTTACTAAGCAAGGGAGGCAGCCAATTCACGTTGACTTCGCAATGGGAATCCAGAAATGTCAAGACTTCTCCTCGAGCCAGCGAGGCTCCGAGCAGTCTGGTCCGAATGAGCCCTTCGCGTTTCTTGGTACGGACAATCCTCACTTTGGCAAAACGGACCATGTACTCCTCCAGCTTCTCTTTTAAATGTTCTAGAAAGAAGGGCAAAAACAGCGTCAGTGGTGCCAGGCCTGGAGGAGCCAACAGAAGGAGGGGTTGGCACACAACCTGCAGGCAGCTTATCTACTTCCATCTCCTGCCACTTCAAGTCCTCCAAAATCTGCCACAAATCCTCTCCAAGAGGGCTGGGAAAGGGCAAACGCTCTCTGCTTTATCACAGGGAGGAAGGCACCGACACTCTGGACCTTTTCCCGCAGTCGCTGCTGGCAACCTGCCATCCAGGGAAGAGTCAACAGCCACAGGACACTCATCCACCCTCCGGTTCCTGCAGCCCAGGGCCAGGCAAATGCTCCGGCCTGCCCAAGTGCCTTTCCTAATATCAGCTCGTTACCAAGAGCTATGCCCAGAGAGCAGTGTTTAAGAAGCAAGCGTTAGACTAGCAGGATTGGATTGAGTTTGTAACGGGAAGGGAAACGGACACAAAGGGAGATCTGAAGAGCTGGGCACCAGCGTGAATCACAGAATCATTCAGGTTGGAAGAGACCCTTGGGATCAACAAGTCCAACCATCAGCCCTACTCTACAAGTTCTCCCCTACACCAGATCCCTCAACACCACATCCAATCTACTCTTAAACACAGTCAGGGATGGGGACTCCACCCCCTCCCTGGGCAGCTGATTCCACTGACTGACCACTCTCTCTGGGAAAAACTTTTTCCTCATGTCCAGCCTAACCCTACCCTGCTGCAGCTTGCAGCCATTCCCTCTCCTTCTATCGCTCATTGCCCGTGAGAAGAATGGGGACTCCACCCCCTCCCTGGGCAGCTGATTCCACTGACTGACCACTCTCTCTGTGAAAAACTCTCCTCATGTCCAGCCTAACCCTACCCTGCTGCAGCTTGCAGCCATTCCCTCTCCTTCTATCGCTCATTGCCCGTGAGAAGAGACCAGCACCAACCTCTCTCCAATGCCCTTTCAAGCAGTTGTAGAGAGTGATGAGGTCTCCCCTCAGCCTCCTCTTCCTCAGACTAAACAATCCCAACTCCCTCAGTCGATCCTCATAAGCCTTATTCTCCAGGCCTCTCACCAGCTCCGTGTCCCTCCTCTGCACTCGCTCCAGCACCTCGATATCTCTCTTGTGCTGAGGTGCCCAGAACTGGACACCAGACTCAAGGTGCGGCCTCACCAGTGCTGAGCACAGGGGGACCAGCCAGCTGACCTCCTAAAAAAATTAAGCTGTAAACTATAGAGCAGTTGATAGATTCCCTTATCCACATAACCTGGCCCTGTTTGTATCAGAAAACAGCACCTTCGGGAACTTCCTTTTCTTCTGGCTCAAAACACATTCTAAGAATCATAAAAATAACCCGACCCAACAACAAACACCACCCTGCAGCTTTCCCTCCTCCTAAACACAGCTACAACCAAAACACTGATCTTCTCTCTTCGATACAACAGCTCAGCCTGTCGGACTTGCTGCTTTGGGACAATCTGGTAATTTCATTTGGCAGGGAAAGAGGGAGAGAAGCTTACTCTGATGATTAAAGCTGGTGATACGCCACGTTTAGCGATGGGAGGTGTGGCAAGCCAGGTCTCGCTGAAAGAGCTGGGCCAAGTCGAATGTTTCCTCTATCAGCTTGGACTTGGGTGGTCAGTCCCGGCCCCAATCCAGACCTGGCATCCTGAGACACTGCAAGAAGTTTACCATGGACTACCCAGACAGACTACCATTCTGCGGGTGTGTAATGCTGGCACAATGACGAAAGACAACAAGGAACCAAGTCAGAGTGCAGAAAACCCAGGGGTTTGTCTTAAAACTAAATCAAGCTCTACTAGAGCACAGCCTCCTGCTCCTTCTTTCCCTTCCTGGCCAACCAACGCCCAAAACTTTCCGAGTCTACCTGTGGACTGGGGAGGAGCAGAGACCTTGGTGTGTAGTTACAGGTATTTAGCAGGAGGGTCCTGCATGGGACACCTCTCTGTGCTGAGGAACTGTGATGTACACCAAAGAGGGAGAGGCCCAAGACCCCGGAACACCAGCCTGCAAGGACCGCAGACTGGGCTGGGGTTTGGGATGGAGGAACCCAGAGATGTGATGGAGACCTTCTGAGGCAAGAGTGGTCTGTGTTCATAGCCCTAGCAGGAGAACCACGAGACCAAGTGAGGAAGGCCAAGCCTGAGAGAAAAAAAAAAGAAGAATGACAAATAAAGAATGAAAATAAAGAATACTCAGATAAACATCAAATGTTTTTGTCTTCTACTCTGTGGGTGACTAGAATACCCAGGCTGTAATTCTGAAATAGGACTACTACAAGATTTACCTAATTTTTCATCCCATTTTGCCACTTCTGTACTCAAAAAGCCAACCCAGCCCCCAACAGTCACAATGACAAGAGATGTTCAGAGTGTCTCTGAATGATGATCTTTGTATGACCGACCCCACCGAGGGGACAAGGGCCGCACGTGCCACCCCAACTCATTCCAGGCACCAGCGACGCTCCAGTACCAGGGCAGAGCTGTGGTGGAATCAAGCCTCAGATCATTTTGTGCCCACGTGCCAGGCTGTCCAAGGCATTTATTTATCCAACTGCTTTTATGAGCCCCATCAAGGCTATTCCCACAGCGCAGGAATATAGATGAAGGGCAACAGACCTTAAAAACAAAGCTATGGGGACCTTGCAGGTAATATAAGAAAGCCTGTTAGGGCTGTCAACCTGGGTTGGTTTTTTTCTATGTTGTAAATTGTATCATCTTATAGCCATGAAAAATGAGCCAGTTTCAAAGTGACAGGCTATTACGTCTTTCCAAAGCAAATCCAATCTGACCTGTTAGGTGCCATGGCTCCTGTTAGTCCTCAGACACCACGGAAGGTCATCGACCCCTCTTCCCCTCTGATCTCTTCCACCCACAGGTGGAAGCCTGCCCTGAAGGGTGCCCAGGAGCCCTGCACCAAGAGCAAGACCACGTTGCTGCACCCTGTCCAGATGACTGATGAGGAGATTGGGGTGACCCAGCCCAAGCACAGCTCTCCACCAAGGTGACCCAGCAGTGTGGCTGTGGTGCAAACCCTCCATCCCCACCTGCCTCCCCCCAGAGGCAGCGTCACTGGCCACAGACGGTTCAACATGGCCAGTTTAAATGAACTAACACCAACGCCCTCTTGTCATGATTCCTGATTGTTATCCCTTGTCTTGGGCCAAATAAATTCACTCTTATAGGAAGGACTTACTTTCACCTCTTTCACATCTTGCAGCCAGCAAATTCTGACAGCCGAGTGCCTGTGTACAGGCAAACCCTTCAGGGAGATACACCGTGGACTCTCACACGAGCACACACTCTTTCCTATTCTCCTATCAACTGCTGAATAACACAATGTGATTGGCATCAGTTGTACCAGAGCTTGAACTCCATGAAATCAATGGCAGCTCATAAGGCTCTTCCCTTGGTCCGGGTTCCTTGCAAGCTGGGGAAAAGAGCTCTCTCAAACTTTAAATATTTTAATTTTTTTTTTTTTTGGTGGGGTGGTGGGAGGGCAGAATAATACTGGAAATCCTGTGGAACCAACAGGAGTTCTCTGCACCACCTTCCTCCTCTCTCGGAGATCTCTTCACACACCTCAGCACGCCATGGGGTTTGTGAAGCCCTGCATTAAAACCTCCAGCACGTCTTTTGATGCCAGAATCACATAGCCCAAAATTGTCCTCACCTACTCAATTAGTCCCATGATTGGATGATTTCACTGTTTTCCCCTTGTCGCCCACAGAACGACTCACAGAGAAGCTGAAGGGTACAAACAAAATTTGCATTTCTTGTTCCCAGAGCACTCCCAGTGCATCCTCATTCAGAGCTGGGAGCGATCGGGAAGAAAACAGAAGGAATAGGTGTTAACTTTAGAGAGTTCAGTTAGACAAGTGACATGAAAGTATCAGGTCTGTGTCCAAATCAAAGCCTTTGGACTTGCATAAGGTATCTGGGTCTGTTAGAACAGCTACACATCAGAAACATCTCACGACACAGTCCAACAGAAGCCAGGACCAACACCGACCGTACCTTTACTTCTGAGATTTGGCCGAGGAAACAGTTTGGGAATTTATTTGGGAAAAATCCTCAGTGACTGCAAACCCATCACAAAGCATTTAAGTTCAATGACCAACTCAAATATGGTTGTGAGAATAAAAATATCCTGAAGCAAAGGCAAAAATCCCCTTTTGGATCCAAAAGTAATGATATATTTTTGATGTAAATCAATACGATAGTGCTCTCACACTGTGTTCTCCCCTGCCATGTCTGGTGGTGCTGCCTGTTTCAGACCTTCCCAATCCTTAAAAGCATAAACAAACACAGAGCAGCAGCCAGAGACAGCAGAACAGCAGCAATTTTATAGGGAACTAGTATTTTCTGCTATTTATGCAAGCAAAAACGCATCTTTCGTGCTGAACCCCACATTACTCAATATCCTGGATTTATCAAAGGTGAGACTCTTCAAAGCAAAGCTGCAATCCCACAGCCCCCCCGGCCAGCAGCCGCCTCAAGGGCTGGAACTAATAAAAGAGGCAGTGTTGGAGCCAGGCTGGGTCACGGGGACACCGAGGCTGTGTGAGGCTGTGGCAAAGGTGTCTGACAGCTCAGGTGCTGCTTAGAACAGGGCAGACAAGGCTTCAGAATTCTCCGTGTGGGAGTAATTTTGATGAACAAATGATCTGGGTGTCGGCGGCTGCTAACAGATTTTAATTTTTCCTAAACCTTGTCCTTTCCCCAAAATATCAAAATAAGCTTCCCTTTCGCCTGGCATTCCATAAATCTCCTTCACAGAAGGGAAAACCAAATGATATTTGATTTCCTAGAGTACAGCTGCGTTTTCTCACCGTTCCCAGCTATTGCGTTGCTAACATTAGCTCCAGGAGTGTCACACACAGAGCCTGTACACATGGCACAGACCCACTTAGACACGAGCCATGTCAAGTGCCGTAGGAACATGCATCCACCAGCGTCAGAGCAAAACTCCCAAGAAACTCTCTGAACGAAAGGGCGATGTGGTGTGTAACAGAGAAAGGCACCTGTAAGGAAAAGGCCTTTAGGTGTCCAGGGGACAAGGTGTACTGCCCGTTTATTACCAAAGGAGACAGTTCAAGCAGGTTTGCCGTGACCATGGGACAGGGAGACAGGGTGGTTTAGGATGGACATTAGGAAAAATTTTACATGGAACAGGCTGTCAAGCCTTGGCAGAGGCTGACCAGGGCAGTGGTGGAGTCCCCATCCCTGGAGGTGTTTGAAAGCCGGGCAGACATGGTGCTGAGGGACATGGGTTAGTGGTGAGTTTGGCAGGGCTGGGTTGATGGTTGGACTCCATGAACTGAAAGGTCCCTTCCAGCCCAGAGAGGTCTACAATTCTATGACTCATTTTCATGCTGTGTTATGACATAAACTCCACTGTCAGAGCCAGTATTTAAATTCTGCTCCAAACGGTGCACCTGGGATATAAAGAAGCCAAAAGCCCTGCCACTCGATGCGGGGAGTAAATGTCTAATTTGTAATTTAAAAGAAAATAACAACATCCCTCTCTTCTGCACAGTGTTGATCCAATGAAGCTGTGAATCACAGGTCTGACACGTGCCAGGGTGCCAGGGCAGGAGCTGGCAGAGGCAGTGACAAACAAGGAGCTGTGCCCGGGCAGGAGGTTCCCAGGCTGTCACTGCCCTGAGGAGCCATGGCAAAGGGGAGTGGTACTTCTCCTCCAGAGACAGCCTGTAAACAAATTCTCTCTTTTCTCTGTCTTTGTTTAAAGCCTGGAGAAGTTTTTCTAAGAGTAGCAGAGACACCACTAGGAAGTGAAGATCTACTCGAGCGGAGCACCCGGTTACTTAATTTGGTGCCCGGAAATAACCTGGAAATGGAGGTTCTGCGGCTGTCAGGAAAAACCCCAATATCACCATAGTCAGAGGCAGAACTGCAGTTCCTCTCTCCTGCGGGGAGGTATGGAGGGAACATTTCATTATCACATTGGTACCCCCCCCCAACATGGGCAATGTTCCCCCAGGGGTATGGAGGAAGTGTTACGAGAGACCTAAAAGGTGGCCTGAGAGCTGGGTCTGGTCTTCAGGACTTGCCAGAAGAAGGAAAATACAAAGAAAACAAAGCCTTTTGGGTTAAGCCCCTCTGCTGGGCAGCCTGGAGGGGCCATCCCTGTCCTGGGCTGGTAACAGGTCTCACCCTGGTGCCACCTCCCCCTTCTGCCCAGAAGCACCAACAACCCCCTCAATCTACCTCTGACCTGCCAATTACTGCCAAGTAATTAAGAGCAGCAGCAGAGCCTGCTGAATGCCCCCAGTCAACAATCTGGACAAGATCTGCTTCTCTTTGACTTCAGCTGAGGGAGAAGTGTGCAGTCTGAGCCTTTCTGCCATTCCCAACATGAACCACAGAAAAATGGTTCAAGAAAAACTTAAGAGTAGTGGAAAGCGGGAGTGTGATCCCAGGTACAATTCCCAGGGACACCCTCCACCCCTTTCTCCAGCAGACACTTCTCCTGGAGCACCTCAGCTTCACCTTTTGGTGGCTAAAAATGCTTCTGCCTAGTTAGTCTTAGGCTTGATGGCAAGTACGTAAAGGAAACTCAGTGGCCTATGGTTACTCAATTATCATTTGTTTTCTGCTGCAGCTGACAAAAACGCCCTCCCCAGGGCATTGCTGTTGGTTTTACTTTCACTGCCTGTAGAAACGCTGCCACAAAAGCAGCACCTCACCGCCTGAAGAGAGAATGCCAGGTGAGCACGTGAACTTGGGTGCACCATCTGTCTGTCCCCCCTCAAGTTTCTTACTTGCAGGAGGTTGGCTGGAAATGCTGGCTGGACACAGAAACTTCAACCAGGACAGGCAGAGGTTCTGGAATCTCTTCATTCCACTTCCCTGAGCCCGTGGAATTGTGCTCAGGGTCCTTCTGCCGCCAGCACGGAAGCACCGTGGAGCTCTGTCAGCAAGGTGATCCATCAGGTAATCCATACACGCTGGAGGGCACCCAGATAGAAGTGTGGTGGCTTCTTACACAGATGCCACAGAAGCATCACTAAACTCTTCAGGTATCTTTTCCCTTCCAGATTTTGTTCTTCCAGAAGCGCTCAAGGCCAGGTCTGATGGGGCTTCGAGCAACCTGGTCTGGTGGGAAGTGTCCCTGCCCAGGGCAGGGGGTGGAACAGGATGGGCTTTAAGGTCCCTCATCTCTTCCCCAGGGGAGAGCAGACACCTCCTTTTGCCATGTTTGCATGAGTCCAGCCCCAAGAAAGGGGTCTCCAGCAGGGAGAGAGGTGGGGGTTCCTGCTACCCAAAGGCCAAATGACCTAATCAGCACTGACTGCCTGAAAGCCTACAGCCTCACAAAACTACCAAAATCCTGGTTTATTTACCACAGCTCAACACTTCCAGGAATTCATCAATGCTCAATGTAGTCTATACTTTAAAACTGAGTCATAAAGAACTTAAGATTTTACTCCTTATTAATTGGCTTTGTCTGCTTAATACACAAAAATAAACAAGGTTAAGAAGCTTGTGTCCACCTCTGCTTTTTGACCTGCCCTTTGCAGACAGGACAACCAAATACACTGTCCCCAAAGGAAAAGATATTTTTAACTAAACCGTTTATAACATAGAGAGTGACCGTTTCTTTGTAACTAATGACAAATCAACCATCTTTTACGTGTTAACACTGTTCATGTGCCTTTAATGTGCACATTCAGAAAAGGGCTTTGGAACTGCCTGAAGGAAGCCTAAGACCCTCTTCTTCCCAGAGGTGCTCGTATGTATTTCTGAATATTTGTCTAAAATTGCATTTCTTATGCAAAAAGCTTTAGGCGGGGGTGGGGGGAGAAGAGTGAAGAAATACAGAAACAGGTTATTTTATAGCTCTGGTTGTACCCAAATGGTTTGCCAGCTGTAATATGTGCAGAAATAATTCAACCTAAGCAGGAGGGATCTGTTGCCTGAGTGGCAGTCCTGGGCCGTGCCGTGAGGAGAAGGGAAGCAGATGACGTGTGAGCTACTTCTACAGACAATTCTTTTTTGCCACAGAGGCTTTACCACGGCCAGAAGCGCTGGATTTGGCACTTTCTTACGCTGCCAATTCAACAAATGTAACTGTGGCCACAGCTCAAACAGGAACGGGGGCAACTGGATGAACTGTCACTGAAACGGTGATGAATGCAGTGCAAGCTGAGGAAGGAGCACACGGCTGCCTCTCGGCTCCTTCCCCGGACACAGCTATGGAGCACAGACCTGCCAAAGGGCCACCTCCCTGCCTTAGGATTCCATTCTTTTGAGCGGTTCTGTTCCCTCCACAGGTATTTCTACAGCACCCCGGCCCTGAGGGGGGCACGTCAGGAGGTTTCCTCCAGGTTGGAGGCCAATTAGGAGAACCTTGTTTTGAGGCAAATCCAGGGAAGCGCGACTTTCCTGGAAATCAAGGCGCTGCTCGCCAACGCCAGCCCCTTCTTTTGGGAGCCACCCTGGCCATCCTGGCGGCATTAACTGTTAAACACTGCACATGACAACCTGTCAAGCAGGCCTTTCTTGTTTTGGAACATCATTTCTCACACAGCAAACAGCCTCACAGATTCCGAGACCTCTCTTTACACTGACATTTCTCTGTTTTGCCCGAAACGATCTTTTGACGTATTTTTAGTTCTTCCTGCAGAATATATGACTGACTTTCACAGTAGGTGCTGTCCTCACAGAACAGCTTTCTCTCCCACGGCTCCGTTTAACCTCTCAAATGCCAAGGACAGCTTGTGGTGGAGAACCGGGGAAACGCCGCTTGCAGGGTGGCACTGACCCCGGGTCCCTGGGAAGGGGGGAAAGAGAAGTCACACAACTCTCGGAAGGACCTTTCAAGGAGCACAGAACTGTGGTACAGCTCCCCACACCCAGGAGTGTATTTCCCACAGTTGTAACTTTTATGTCCCGGAGCTATAGCTGCCCCAATACGAGAGTTCATTTCCACTGACATTATAGCTGACTGCAAACCCCAGGCTCTGCTGACCTAAGGATGCTGGAATACGCTCATACCCCAACACAATATTTCAATAACTTTCTGCCAACCTGAGGACACTACATTTCCGTGGTTCTTGTCCATCCTGTGTACTGCCCAGCCACGGGGAACGAGCAGCTCACTGATTAGTCCTTTTCCTCAAGAATTCAGTGTGCCCTTTTCCCTAGTGCGTGGGTTTGCTCATGGAAGTAAGAGAAGTCCATAAAATAACGCTTTGAAACTGATCATCAAAACACAGCGCAGAGTATGGGCAATACCTTGTTCTCCATGAAGTCTGATACTGGATCAAGGAGTTTCTCCTGCTTTCCAGCTTCTGTATCGACATTTGTCTTCTTGAGAAAGCCCTCTCTGATGAGGAAACTGGGGTTCTGAGGCACCGAGCCTTCACTGGAGCGATGAATTTACCTAAGCTCGACGTTCTGCAGCAGGATAAAACGTGAAGGCACTCACCACCGTTGTTCTGGAAGAGGCCTTAAATTCCCAGTAGTGCAAATGCCAGAACTAAGCAGGCAGCCATAAACTTTTAAATATCCTTTGTATCTCCTGAATTTTATTTCCTGCAGCACAGCTCCGGGCATTGCTAGGCTGCTGATAGCTGGAAGCCTTTATAAGCTTCAAAAGCACTTACTCTTGAACCAACCATCCTGTTTCTTCTCTCAATTGCTGCATTCTATCATCCAAATATTTCATTTTCTAGGCTGTTATTTCAAGAGTTTTCTCTTTTCCAGCTTTGTTTAGAGTGGAAACACAGCTCCTCTTCTGAAACCTTGGTACTAAAGTGTCTGTCTTTTCTAAACTAGCACTGCAGTCCTCACAATTCGTTCTCTCACTGAGAGAAAGCTGACCACGTTCTTGGTACCACCTTTGAATCCTTGCTATGTCGAGGGTGTGGTGAAAGAAGGTGGAGTTAATGTCGCTGAAGAAGCTTCCAGAAAGCTGGAGGCCACGGGAATTCTCCACCAACCTCCCAGCAGAGGAGACAGCTCTCTGGGGTGTGTTTCTGAGATTAGGTCAGGTGACTGGTTTTTTCTGTTTTCCTCCTTTTTGTTTTGTTTTGTTTGTTTTCGTTACTTGCAACAACCAGTTTGCTTCCAAAATCAAAGCCAGGTGTATAGAAATCTTGCACTGAGAGAACCAGACTGCTGTTTGGGTTACACACTTTGAAGCATGAGAAATAATTACCAAAAAAGAAACCGCTCTGTTTGTAGACTAATCTGCTATGATGATGTTCCTCCACATAATGAGGCAAACATTGATGCATAATTAGGCATCTCCTAACATCAGTATGAGCTATTAATCAAACAATAACACCAATGTTTCTCATGGACAGATGATTGGCTTTGCACATTCTATTTAAACCAAGAAAAGGAACAAATAAACGAGGTGCTGCATAAATCAAGCTTTGGAAGAGGAGACATCGAGCTCTTTCTTTTCCCTGTTATCTTTTTTCCTCCCTTTGTTTCACAGATTGAACCAACCTGTCTGCTCCTGTCTCTCAGCTGTCACGACGGAGCTGCCCTGTCACCGGAGCCCTCCACATCCTCTTTAGTCTGGCAGGTTCCCTCATTAAGGGTGAGAATTTCAGAAACAGAGAGACATGCTGCATATTAAACGAACAGCTAAGATCTGAAGTTTATATAAATAAGTAAACATTACACTGAATATTAACCAGCAGATCCAAGCTCCCAGCAGCTTTCCTACGACGACGGTGGGACAGGACCCTGCCCATAGATTTCTCCACAGCCCATTTTGAACATTCCTCCCTCTCCTTCCCTCCCCCAGACTGTCCTGCCACACCAACAGGACGTGGCAGAGATTATCATCTGGAATTTTGTGCTTTGTACGTTAATAAGGTTAACTCTGACACGGTCACCTCTGGACCCAGGGAAGGAGGGTGGCAGGGACTGCTGCGAGTCCCTTGGGAAAGCTGAGCCCCAGCTTGTTCCACCCCCGGGGAGAGCCAGGCCAGTCCCCACCCACACACAACAATCCATGAATCCCTTCTGTGAAATCTGTGGAAAAACCCAGCCTCTACTGGCATAAACAGTCTCCTCCTAGTGACCCTTCCCAGCACAGAATCAGCAGATCTCAAAGGCAAGATAAATCATCGCCTACCCTTGGAAACTGGAAAGCCGTGTCAAAACCAGCCCAGCAGTGTCAGCTTCACAGCATTTTACTGATCCTCGAGGATGGGCAAAACGCTCTGCTTCTCAACACAATCCTTCTGAACACAATCCTCACTCCTTTATTACTGTTAAAACTACAGGTTCAACAGAGGAAATAACCTTTGTATTTCGGATTTCCTTAAAAAGGGAAAGATAACTTTGTCCAAAACTGCACTTAAACCTTGAACAGAAATGCCTGAATCTAAGACATGTACGAACAGAAAACAAGAGATCGTCTCTTGTTCATGTTAAAGCACTTTTAAAGCGTTCAGCAGATGGTCAGTATCCCGGGCTGACCCGAGCAGCTCCCCCAGCCCTCACCAGAACAACAAGCCCCGTCCCCTCCCCATCCCTCCACTCAACTGGAAGCGGTCTGGATCCCACAGTGTCTCACCCGCCTCTCCCAGTTTTGTGCTGGAGGGAGGTCTCCCACCTTTAACAGAGAAAGACTTGTAAAAAGATATTAAAAACATATTCAAATAGAAAAAAAAAACCCAAACTATTGAAACAAGCAAATCATTAAACTAAATAAAACATTAAAATATTAAAGATATACAAATATTTAAAATCTGTAATGTTTTGATGGATGTGTGCCCTCCTGCCAGGCCGACAGCAGGCAGGCAGAGCTCTGCTGGGGGCAGCGGGTAAGAGCAATGCAAAAATATCACTGAGGCTGAAAAGATCCTCCTCGGGAAAACTTCTTGTTGTGTGAGTCCTGTATCATGCTGCAGCACAGACATCCTCCTCCTCCTCCTCCTCCTCCTCACGTGGGCCCTTTCCCATGGCCAACTCGCTGCCCTCCAGCAATGGGCTGCTTGGAAAAACCACAACTAGTTTTGCATTTTTCCAGCCTGTAGAGCTGCTGGGGTTTCTGTGGAAATGTGGCAATCACTTCTCTTCTTTAAATTAATTTTTAAATAACTGATTTCCCAAAGTTTGGGTTTTTTCCCTTTCTTGTGCCCAAGTGACACAGGCAGAGACCACAGAGACAAGGTCAAAGCAGGTACAATCAAACAGAGAAACGGTGCCACCACTGACCCAGATACCAGTTCTCTATCTGTTCTCACTTGGTGGATTTACTTTAAGAAATTAATAAATTGCCCAAAAAAATTTGAATTTGACTCAACTTTCTGATGAACTAAGACTCTGCTGGATTCACCTCCCCTCAGCTGGAGTGGCTGAGGCTTGTCAGGCTCTGGGAAGTCAACACTGACAGCATTTAGAGGCAGAGGAACACATTTAACTTGATTTCAAAGCTACCTGAGGGCACAAGCTCCGAATTCATCTCTAGAGTAACGCCGTCATTCAAGCTCTCAGGGAAACAGGGGAAAGGCAGGAAGAGCAACAGAAAAAAAACAGGGGTGTAAATAGAAGTTGCAGGGGGCAAAGCCAAATAGGGGAAACCTATAAAAACCAAACCAGCAGAGAGTACGTAAGTAAAAGGTAAAATACAAGTAAAATACAATATTCTGAAATTAGTATGACTTCTGTCACACTCAGCTAAACGGGGCTTTTAGCTCTACTGCAAAGGGCAGAGCACATCTTTGTAACACATCTCCCCTCTGGGTTCACTTTGCCAGCCAGCCTGCAAAGTGAGAGCTTTACACAAGTGGAAATTCCTTTTTCAAGGGAATTAAGGACCGAAGTGCTCACTTCTGCTGTGGCCCCGTGCACTGCCCAGCTCGGCACGGCCAGTTCCAGCAGGGGGGTCAGTCAGCACAGCGGGGCACAGGACTTGTTACGCCCTGTCTTGAACTCATTGAGCGTGATTTGCTGTATCTGTAGGAATTACCCAGGAGACGTTGTCCATGCCTGCAATGTCCTTAACACTCTGATGACCATTGACTCCCTTGCCCTTGCTGCAACACCCCAGTTTCTGGTGTAAACGGGCCGCTGCTTAGCGGATCTTCCAGAGCTTTATTACACAAATTGGGGGCTTTTTCCACTGCAGTTTGCTTAGCCTTGTGTAGTTGCATGGTTCTCCCCCTAAAACAAAATCACAGCATCTACAGAGAAGGATTAAAGAACCTGAGTA
The DNA here is from genome assembly GCA_013400555.1 of Jacana jacana. NCBI lineage: Eukaryota > Metazoa > Chordata > Aves > Charadriiformes > Jacanidae > Jacana > Jacana jacana. Next base: position 93,166 of record VZTM01001351.1, read on the forward strand.
ACTAACCCCAGGAGGAAGAAACCCTCGCCATCACGCTCCCGAGGGCACAGACAGTGTGACACCAGAGAAGGGGGCTGCCAACAGGATGCTGGCTTACCTCTGTAACAACTGCACTGTCAATAAGGAGGAGGAACAAGCAGATAATTTGCATATGTGTAAACACAATTTAAACGGCAGCAAATGAATGGCTTGTGGTATTTTGGTGAGGAGATTAAAACACTGGGTTAACAATACCCTCCGATTCTGTGATAGAAGGGTGTGCTCTCCTGTTCTCCAGGACTGAGCTGTAGGTGTAACTCTTAAACGTGATGCTTTTGGAAGGATCTCACTGAATGCCAGAAAATCAGAAATACCCCAGGTGCCTTGGAACAGGTCTCAGTGACTTTCCCTAATCCCTAGTTTTGATGTTTCCTGTGTTTCCCTTCAGCAGCCGCTCCAGCAGCACTGTCAGAACCCTCCCTCCCAGCAAGACCCAGCATGGCTGTGGTCCCTCTCTCTGCCAAAATCCATACTGCTTCTACTTTTAGGACCCTCTGGGGGCCGGGAGCCCCAGAGCTATCTGTCTGATGGGGCAAGGGCTGCCAGGGGACTCGAGGCTCCTTAGTGCAACAGCGCAGCAGCAGCCCTGAGACAGGCAATGGGTATAGACACCCAGTGTGTGTGTGTGTTTCCTTAACACGGGAAAAATAACTATCAGTTTGAGCAGTATTTTCCCTTTCCCCATATTATTTGTGTCAGTGTCCTTTGGTAAAGGGAAAGAGCGACGAAACGACGGTCTGGTGTATTCCCATCACCTTTGCCCCACAAACCCTGTCTGACACCAACCTCTACACGCTTGCTCTAAGCTGCTCAAATCACTGCTTAAATCCAGTCCTCCCAGCGTGCTTCAAAGTAACAAGACAAAATACTTGGAAACAGCATAATTTTTAAAAAAAGACACCCAGAGACAGACAAGTTTGCCTCAAAGCTTATAGTAATTGGATCTCATCGGATGTGCTTAAAATGCAAATACCTTTGAAAGCCAAATAAGAATGTGGCTTTGGGGATTCACTTTGAATGCTTAAAATTTACCCGTGTGTGAAACTGTGAGTTTTAATCCTCCAGAAACAGACCTCTCAGTGAAAACATGAAATCTCAACAATTTAGTCCGAGGACCACAAGGTTTTACAATTAACGATTTCACTATAAAACTGCCACCTCATGGAGACAGCGCGCCGTCGGGAAGGCAGGAAGCCCCAGAGTAAAGCTGATAATCATTTTCTACAGAAACAAACGTTTTTCCTTTGCTTCAGGAGCAACAGTTGCTCTAAAATAATTATTTTGACTGACCTTTAGCAAAGAGGAAACATTTCAGATCCTTTTCTCCAGGCACTAACCATCTGGGTCCCCCAGAAGCGCTGAAGGAACTCGGTGCCTTTGAAATGTTTTGCCTTTTACTGGAAGACAGTTAAAATTCAAGATTAATACCACCCAGCCTTCGCTGTCATAATTAGTGCAAGGTGTCCTGGAAGACAACAATCTGAAGTTTGTTTGGTTCCCTATTGAATTTTTGCACTATGAATAATCATTTGAAGATTTTTAGCAATACCATGGAAAATAAATAATAGTCTTTAAAATAGCATCACAAATCATTACAATTCAAAAGTGAATCGTTTAAAAGAATCCCAAACTTACATGCAGGTTTCTAGTCTGCTTCAACACAAGCTTTATCAGTCAAGAGCACTTCAAAAAAAGTGAATGCTCCTCTCAAAACACTGACTTTTTGGTAAGAAGTACGTATTATTCGATACTTGGGAGCCAGACTATTGTGTCTGCTGACGGTCCCAATTCTGCTGTGCAGAATTCCAGCCTTTGCCAGCCCCACTAACACGTGGAAAAAGTTATTACTGAGAGTGAAACAACTTGAAAACACCTGACACTGAGCTACCTTGGGATGAGTAACAAGAACAAATTGTTTATTACACAAAGCAAAAGAACTCCAAACGCTGAAAATGACCCCCAGGCCGGTCATTTAAAACAGAAAAACTCACAAATACCACGTTTTTTAGTGGTATTTCAAGTAACACATTAATCCAACATGGTTTTTTACACACAATTCACATCAGCCATTACAAGCTTTCCACAATGCGATTTAAGTGTGGGAAAATTGTCCAAAACTCTCAAATCTCAGGTGAGGTCACCCCAGTGAAGCCAACAGCAAACCTGCTGTGCGTGGAGAGGAGGGCTTCCATCAGGATGGACATGAGGCAAGAATTCTTCCCAGCAAGAGTGGTCAGAGCCTGGACTGGGCTGCCCAGGGAGGGGGTGGAGTCCCCATCCCTGACTGTGTTTCAGAGTAGATTGGATGTGGTGTTGGGGGATCTGGTGTAGGGGAGACCTTTGTAGAGTGGGGCTGATGGTTGGACTCCATGATCCCAAGGGTCTCTTCCAACCTGAATGATTCCCTGAGTCTATGATTCTATGTCTCCTTGGTCACACTCAGAGATCAACTTTGGCTCTTCAGACCAAGGCTGTGGAAAAATACACACACTGCCTCATAGGCAAAATGGGATGGGAGTGTGCCAAAAAAGCTCCCGCTCACGACCTGTGCAATTGCCTTTACTCAGCTCACCCTGAGCTTCCCACGCGTCACCAGACCTGTCCTGTCTCACACACGAGGTGGCAGAAGCAGCCCCTGGCCCAGAGCTACAGGCTGCCGTGCCCACTGTGCCTGCAGTGGGAGGGACGTGGGGACAACCCAGGATTGTCCCTCCCCAGGAGATGCCCCAGGGTCGGAAAGCCAAGCACCCGCACTCGCTCTGCGCCCTCTCCCGCCAGCGCCTGCACCGCTTAGTCTCTTGCCCAGCCTAACAAAATGCCAGGAAAAGCTTTAAAAGGCAGACTTGGGGTTCTCCAGAGGGAAGGAGAAAGCCGTTCCATGTATCTGCATAAAGCAAAAAGCCATTTTGCCCTCCCGTTCGTCCCGCTTTCCCCGGGATGCTAACGAGCGAACACACGCATCCCCTTTCAAGCCAAGCGGCTTTTCCATCTGCTGACGTCCTGCACATTCAGAACCTGAACACGGCCTCTGGTCAAAACCGAGCAGCGACATTAATCATGGCCTATAAATATGCAGAATACGAATACCTGGCTAAAAATGACTTCCTTTTTTTTTTTTTAACACAACCTACTTACAATATTGTTGTTACTAAGCAACAAAATGAACAAAATTCTTCTGTTATCCAAAAGACTTGCATTATTGCCAGGGTTGCCTTAATACAACTTTATTATCTCAATTGCTTCGCTGGCGGAGCATGTGGAGCAGCAGATTAGGGCTAATTAGACAGGGAATGAATGAAACTCCAGCGCAGTCACATCCTGAGAGACAAATGAAGTATTGATTTGGATGATTCTGCTAACAGCCCTTTAATATGCACGGCCACTAAACATCTGCACTGACAGGACTTCGCTCTCAATGTGTCGGTAAATGAATTCCGGGTCCTTGCTGAGCCACTGGCGCTCAACCCCTGTGGCACTGCAAACCACATGTGGCCACTGAACACAGGTGAGCAGCGTGGGGAAAGCCTGTGGGTTGAAGGAAAGGTTCCCAGGGGAGTGGTCAGTTGGTCCTGGTTCCTGAGGTGGGAGGGAAGGAGAAGATGAGGCAAGGTGTCTCTCCAAGAGGTACACCCACCTGGGGGATGCGGCGTTCCTCCAGAGGGGCTGCACCATAAACCACGCACAAAGCTGAGACATGCCCCTCAGAGCACTGCATAACACCATGAGTGACTTAGGCACCAGCAACAGGGACAAAGCAGTGTTTTGAGAAGGGTTAAAATTGACTTTCAAAGATGTTTTCCTATCAGCAGAATTTTGCCTTCGGTGACACCGTTGCAAACACAGGCACCAGAGGCTGGAGGAGCTGACCTGGATTTATGTTCGGGTATCTCCATGCTCGTTTTCCAGAGGAATTGCTTCTCAGGACTAAAAATGGCCACGCTGGAGCAGCTTAAGAAATGTTTCACAGCACATTACTCAATGGAGAGAGGGAAGACCACCACGCATAACAGAGTACAGACCTAATTTTTATCAAAAAATCGCATAAACTGAAATACCCCCAAGATGTTAAGGCTAACGCCCGTAATTTCATGACTCTTAAATAAAAAGATCAGATTTTCATTCACTCTGCTCTACCATAAATCTAGATCAACCAGCCTGCCCTCAAGTCCCACGGTCAAATAACTTCTCTGGACGGAAGCCAGGAGACTCAGCGATATGAATGAGATCACACCCCGTCCTCCCGGGCGGCCAAGACCTCATTGCTCATCCCAGAGACTCAAGGGCAAAGGCAAGAAAAATAACACTCTGAGAATGGATAGCAGTGCCATCGCACCCGCTGCACCCACTGCAAGACCTGCTGCTGGAAGTTAACCCGAAAGCCTCAAAATACAATGGGTTCCTGAGCTGAGGTTGAGCACAAGAGTTACGTGTCCACACGGGAGATTCTGGGTTTGCTCGGGCTGCTCCGCAAACAGGCCTGGCACCACCCAGCTCCAAAACAGGCACCACCTCACACAATCATGAAATGTCAAGAGTTGGAAGGGACCTCCAGAGATCATCCAGTCCAACTCCCAAGCCAAAGCAGGATTCCCCAGAGCACATCACTCAGGACTGCTCATTTCTGCACAACCAGTTTTAAACTGAAAGAGGGGAGACGGAGCTGAGATCTGGGGAAGAACTTCTTTGGGGTGAAGGTGGTGGGACCCTGGCCCAGGTTGCCCAGAGAAGCTGTGGCTGCCCCATCCCTGGAGGGGTTCAAGGCCAGGTTGGAGGGAGCTTGGAGCCACCTGGGCTGGTGGGAGGTGTCCCTGCCCAGGGCAGGGGGTTGCAACAAGACAGTCTCTAAGGTCCCTCCAACCCAAACCGCTTGATGATTTTACATCATCAGACTTACTCAGTACTTTGAACGTTTTAATGAACTTCTGCAATTCTCTGCAGATGGGCCTCAACTGCCAAAAGAGGTGAGTTTGCCACATGGCATCATGTTGTGGTCTAGACCTGGCACTAGACCTGACACTGGGAGTTGTTCAGTGTGTGTCACGAGTGGGATTTTAGCCCCTGGCAGAGCAGTGAACTCCAGGCAGCAGAGGCCCTGGGAATGTTCTGATACCCCATCGATACGGAGATACTTCAGACCTACTATATCATAGACAGGGACCTTCTAAACTTCCTTGTGTTGACAGAGCAAAAATACCAGCCAGAGACTTAATACAATTGTTAATTACAGCCGGGAAACAACAGTTACATTGTGGGGAAGAGAGGAACTGCCAAACCCTCCCTGTGATGTGATGGATCCCATGGGAGATGCCCAACACAGTGGCACAGATGTCACACCTGAACAAGGGGACCGCCGCGATGACCACAAACACAGACCCATCCACAACTCGGCTGCTGACACAGCTCACGTCTGCTCACGTCTGAGCTGGGAGCCCAGGAGCCAAGAGCAGGGTTTGATAAAAGAAGGGAAAGTTCAGCTGCCCTCACGGTGGGGGAAATGAGCTGGGGCTCCTAACCGACTTCGTGGCCAGCAGCAAGATCATCTTCATCAGCACTCAGGATGAGCTGCAGACTAACACCTCACTCAGCGTGAAGCCTCCTTCCCATGAATAAAAATACAAATATAAACCGGTGGAAGCCATAGATGACAACATTTTGGCTATAAACTAATATTTTATCTAACACTTTAGTCCAATAAATCTAATTCCCTCGGCTTTCAAAGCTGCAAACCACGCTTGGCTGTAAGTTATATTTATATAGTGTGCAAGAAACTCACCAGCCTCGTGCCAAGAGGCCTTTCAGAGGGAGAAATACTGGCTCGTAGCCATTTGGATGCTGTGAGGGTAGTGGTTTTGAAAAAAACTGCAAGTGTTTTAATGCACTGCTTTTATGATAGCAATTTGAATTTTAGAATGACTTAACAGCCTAGAAATCATTCTTAAAAAGTACTTATTGAAGAAAAAAAAAATATATTCTGATCTCACAGGCCAAAACGTTGTTTGAAAATGACAGACCGGGGGGTAGGATTAGTTATACCCACTGCTGTCAGGTGAACGAACACTGAAGGTACAGATGCTTCCCAAATACTCCTGTGAACCACACACCCAGAGCTAATCAAACCAACTACTACCCCTTTTAGACAACTGGCACAGAAAACCTGTGGGTTTGACCTGTAACAGTACATATTAAGAAGAAGCCCACCCCCCCCCCGAGGACAGCACACATAGGAAGATGAGAAATGCGGCGCTGCAGCAGCTCTGCCGCCGTGAGCAGGGGTGACAGCGGGCTCTCCCTTCATTACATACGTCCCACCTGTGGGTATTGGGATAGGAATGTGCTTATAAACCGCAGAGTGCTCATGGGTTTGTGTTTGCAGAGTGCACCCCTGGCAGACCTCGGTACCACACGGGCAAACCCAGACTGCAATAACGCCTCTATTTTTCACTGTGCTCTTGGTATCTCTGTGCAGGTTCCACTCTGGTTTCCTTCTAAGTCCTTGAATTTGCATTTCACATTGTATTATTTATTTCAGGTTTTTTCACTGTGTGCACTTCATCTACAGCGAAAACGATGCCCTGCTGCTCAAAATCATTCTGGTCGGGAGTACGAAAGCATCTCCTGTTCCTGCTCCAAGCAGTTCTGGCACTATTTTTGCCATTTTTGGGGGAGAAAACAGACAGCTCTTTAAGTGGACCAATTTTCAGCCTCATTTCAAAAGAGATAGTCTTTATAAACAAAAAACCTGTCACTAAAGTCAAGGGTAGAACGAACAACCTCACAGTAGCTGCAGCCAGAAAGCACCGAGACGCTCCTGGAGCCGCACTCCGTTGGAGCCCACTGCCCCAGTCACCCGAGGGGGTCCCACAAGAGAACCGAACCCAGACAGCGGGGTTCACTCTCAGGTCAGTGGGCGGGGGGTGGGAGTGGGGACAAGGGCGGCATGGCCAGGGGACTCCCGGTGACAACTGGCTTTGCAGAAGTGTTGGAAACCCTTGGCAGGAGTAGCAGAGCACAGGGCAGCACGAGGAGCACCACAGGAGGCTGGTGGCTTCCCGTCTGCTGCCACCCCTGGGCCTGCTTATGGGACTTGCCCCCAAGAACGGTCCATTTCCAAGCAGACTGTTTCAAACCACGGCACTGAAGCAGAAACTGGGTGCTACAGTTCAGTCCAAAATCCCAATTTTTCTCCCCCCCAAATAAGCTTAAAAAAACCTTTCATACTCAGGTCATCCTGCAAATGGCTCCCACTGCAGCCCCTGAAAGTGCCACAAAGTCTTCAGAAATACCTCTCCCCTGCCTGCTGCAGCCTCTAGGTAGATTAACTGCAGCAAACATGGATCTGCAGCACTTTGAATTTTGTTCCTTTTGTTGGTGTAAATGACAAATTTAACATCAATTGAATACAGCTCACTTTCCCCTAATGTGTATTACAGCACAAGCAGCTCTCAAATCAAAGTGGAAATTCAGAGCAAAGCAGCCTGGTAAATTCTGCTGTAGCCTGACCCAGAAAAAGCTGTAGGATCCACAGCTGTTTTCATACCCTTCAGCTTTTACAAACAATTCCCTGTTACTTAAAGAGTAAAGACTTTTCACTGCTGTTGCAGAGAAGTTTAAAGTTTGTGCCTCTATTTTTGCAACTGTGCAAAAATATGCAGAGAAAGCCTTAAAAGCAGCACAAAGTTAAGGGGGAACCATTTCTATTTTTACTGAACATGAAAGAAAGGCTTATTTGTTCTGATTTGTGCCCGAATGAAACAAAGTGATTGCCATTGCCGTTTCCGCAGCACGCCTGCTTTTAGATCTTTCTGCTCATTTAGGTCTCCAGCAGAGGCTCAAACGCAGGCAGGGAATCTTCACAGCAATTTAACACTGGAAGTCCTCCCGTCCTCCAAGAAGGTGGATTTATCATTCAGAACTTCAGCATCGCTGGATGAAAATCAAGCGAGCTCTCGCAAACCCTCGTACATCAGAGGAGGCAGAGCTACACCTCCGGCCGGGAAGGGATTAACGCCGATGCAGGAAATATCTTCCTTGGCAGCATTTTAAAATATTTTATCCTCCTTAAAATTTAATGTTTCACACCCAACATTTTCCCAGGTGAATTCTTTCTGGGAAAGGGAAGATAATTCCACAGATGCTAAAGTTGAAAATCATCTTCCCAATAGATACCGGGCTGGGCTAGAAGAGTGTGCTCACACCTAGGAGACAGTGAGGTTCAGCATCTATTATGTGCCAGACCTTTCATAGTCCCACAGCTCATAAAAGGAGCAATATGAGGGCTACAGGATGGGAGGATTTATCACCCACGGGTCCCTCCTGGCAGTGTGAGGGGAAAGCAAAGCCCTGGTCAGAAAGCCACCCCCAGCATGTCCGCCTGTCACCGTGCCACCTGTGACTGGAGACAAGACAGAAAGGAAGGATCAAAAAGCTGTGGAATAAGCTATAGAGTCACAGAATCATTCAGGTTGGAAGAGACCCTTGGGATCATGGAGTCCAACCATCAGCCCCACTCTACAAATGTCTCCCCTACACCAGATCCCCCAACACCACATCCAATCTACTCTGAAACACAGTCAGGGATGGGGACTCCACCACCTCCCTGGGCAGCCCAGTCCAGGCTCTGACCACTCTTGCTGGGAAGAATTCTTGCCTCATGTCCAGCCTAACCCTACCCTGCTGCAGCTTGCAGCCATTCCCTCTCCTTCTATCGCTCATTGCCCGTGAGAAGAGACCAGCACCAACCTCTCTCCAATGCCCTTTCCAACAGTTCATGGTTTAGGATACCTTTCAATATTGCATTAAGCCTATTGGTCCCCTCTCCTAGAGGAGAGAGGGAAAACCTCTCTTTCTTGTAACGTTGTTTACTTGGGAAAAACAGTAATTCCAAAGCAGAAGAGCACGGTCCAAAGTCCTTCCTACTGGAGTCTGTACTACAGAAGTGCTGCCCAAGCTTGTCCTCAGGCCAGCTGATGATGGGTGACAGCCATGCTACCGACCTCTCTGACCTTCCAGAATGATTATGCCAGCCCGCAAACTCAGCAACGCGAACAGTCCTTGTCCCCGCTGCCTCCCAAACCCCGCCAGAGCCGCTCTGTGTGGCTGACTGGCCCAGGCTAGCCACGCACCAGCAACCTCCTATCCATGGAAAACACTCACCCACCCGAAGCACCAAATTTCAGTGGTCACACCCGTGCCTGCTCCTGTTTAGCTCCAGACCTCACCACAAGGAATTCAGGTTCCTCTGCGCAACACAAACGAAAACAGCCCCTAACACCAACAGAACCTGGGCTGGTTTTCCCAGTGACGTCGGGGTTTCTCCCCGCTTACCCCAAAAATGGTGTCAGTTCCACAACTGGGAAGAGAAGTCAATCTTCCCACATGTCATCGTGTTTGGATTACACGTAGCTCACGCGTAGTGAAGTTTAGCTCACACCTACTCACACTGAGAAACAGTAAGTGGCAAACACTGTCAGCTGCTGCACATCGCCCTGCAGCAATCTTCCTCCATCTTCCCAGTGCATCTCCGCATTAACAAAAATAAGAAGCACAATCCATTATATTTATCCCTTCCCCTTCAAAATCCTAATAGCTCAGGATGAAACTAGTTAAAGCCTCTTCAGCTATGACATATGGGTACACAAATAGATCGATTTTTTTCTATTAAGGGAGAGTGTAATTACTTTTCCAATAGCTACCTACAGAAGTAGACACAACTTCCCCCTCCAAAGCTGTATGAAAAGCAAGACTAGTTTTCATCCTCCATAAAAAGACAATACTGCACATATTCTGTAGGAAACGGCATAGAAAAAGCAATGTGTCTCAATATAGCCCAGAAACAAGAGCCAACAGCTATTATGCATCTTTATAACTCCCATTCCAACCCCCAGAAATACGGAATATTTAAGAGAGCTTTTGGAGATGGTATCAGGGAGTAAATCTGAGAGTGCTCAAGTACCAGCGCCTGGTGGGACCCCATCCAGGAGTTCTGCAGGGGCCCAGCATCCCCAGGCTCCCCCAGCACCGGGTCCCGTCACAGAGGGACGGAGGCGTTAAAGGATGGTTCTTCTCAGGAGACCTGTGAAAAGAGATGCAGCTCCAGAAGAAGACATCCCTGGAGATGTTTTAGAAGCAAGGACAGATCTCCGTTCCGCTTCCACTCAAGTGACAGAGAGAAAAGAACAGGCACGCCGAGAGGAGCAATTCAATGCGCGGAACCCAATTAATTGATGAAGAAACACTAGTTAAATTAACTTCATGTTTCCATCTAATTAAATGCCTTTTGTACTCTTTGTCTCTTCTAACTCCTGCACGTTTTCCTAGGAGAAATTCACCGTAGAGTTTCGGTGTTTTCCCTTGTGAATGGACTGTTGTTACACTGCCGCTTTTAGAGGTATCGCAGGCTCCCGAATTCCGACCCTGGCTTTCCCGAGCATTGCTGTGCCCCACGGGGGTCAGAGCCAGCAGCCCTGAAAAAACTCCTATTTTCAAACTGGAAAAAGCACTATTTTCAACCCAGGGTGAGGCATGGGAAGAAGCCAGGCTGCACAAACGGTCTGAAGCGCTTCTCTGCCGTCACCGATGTGATAAACCAGGAAAGCTTCGTCCCCTGTTCATCAAGAGAGGTAAATCTTACGCTTGATTAGGGGTGGGGTTCTGGTCAAAGTAGTTCTCTCTCCATGGATCAAGCTCGTGACCACACAGACTGTGGAATCTCCACACCAGAGACACTCCGATCTGAGCAGGACCAGGTCCTGAGCATCCCGGTTTTCCCCTGAAGCCAGCCCCTTCCCTTCCAACCCCGATTTCGTTTTGATTCTTAAAAAAAAAAGTTTTAAAAAAAGGCAAAAGAAAAAGCTTCCAAATCTGGAAGATGATCAGTACTCTTGCACAGTTTGTGTATTATCAGGCATTTTAAAGCTTGAGTGACACTGTTGTGATGGGGAAGAGCTTTGACAAGTCTCTTCCTTCAGGTGAGTTTGGAGCTTCCCTTCCACCCTCAGTGAGAAGCAGCTGGCTGCGACTCCTCTCTGTGTTCCCAGGGCCCCAAGACCCATTTGAGCTGTTTCTTCATCAACCTTTTCAGCTGGTGGTTCCAAAACCAGACAATTTTCCCAGGCTGTCACCCACCGCTGGGTCCGGTCCCTCTGTGCTGGCTCCAGCGCTGACGTGGCTGCTGGGAATGGTTTTAGGGAAATCCCGGTCAAAATGGGGTTTTTTGTTTATTTAGTTTTCAGTCACTTTACTCGTCCAGGTGTTAGTGAATTACTCCTGGCAGCAGGGCTGGAGATTAGGGAAGCTGATGATTTTTAGATGGGGAATGAGGAGCAGACAGCCAGAAAAGTGCCAGACTCAGGCAGGAAGGCTGTTAGAGTCAAGAATCTGAGATGCTCAAACTTCCTCTCTTTTTCACAGGAAAGTGGAATCAATTCAGCTACCCATTAATGCAATTATTTTATTTATGAACTTAAAAGGTTTTCTGCTTAAGAATTACTGTATTTTACTAATTAAATTGTCCTAAGCAATTTCCAGAAGGACATATTAATATTAATACTTGCAAACAAACAAACAGAAATATGCTTTGCTCCCTCTTAGTAATCAAAGACGAATGGCAATTTTTGTTCTGTGCACAGGTCAGCCTCTCTCTCTGCAAACGCTTCCTCAAGCCTGAGGGATAATGCATAATTAGATTGATCTGGGTGGATATTTTGAACAGAAAGCAATAAACCCACCCAGCAGTGGGTGGGTAAGAAGTTGGCTACATGCAGCAAGCGGACGCCTGATATATACCATCATATCTATATACTAACAGTGTGTGTATATATGTATGTGTACAGATTGTGCATCTGTATTGTATATATTGTACATCTATTGCACAATATTGTATATCTACTGCACAATATATGTACATACTGTACTGTATGTACTATACTAACAGTGCATTGACTGTCAGCATACTATATATACACCACATATACTGTATTATATACTGTCTATAGTATATACACTGTTAATAGTTCAGCAAACACTTCCTGCTGTTTCAGAAAAAGAATTTCCTGACAGCTCTAAAGCATCTGAAGAAACTTTGTCAAAGTTCAGCTACTTTTTTGCCGCCCATACAATTAAATCTCTCTGCCATCTACAATTAAAAGCATCCCAAGAAAAGTGAGCAAACAGCCTGTAACCTGTGAGGGAGCCCCAGTATGTAAGGGCTGGCACTGAGTTACCTTGGAGTTTCCCCTGGGATTAGCACCTCCAGGGCACCTCCTTTGTACCCAGTGATTTTCCCGTGCACAGAAAACCCTGTCTTTCCAGGGAGAGTTCCCTGGAAAGATCTCTGCAGCCTCCTTTGGGACAGATCTCTGCAGCCTCCTTTGGGACCTTGGAAGCTCTCCTCCGCACACCCACCGAAGCCCAGTTTATTCAGTGGGTACGATCTCCTCCAGCAATCGCCCAGTTTGCTTTGAGCAGGCGTTTGGAGCGTTGAGTAGAGACTCGGCTCTGGCATCTGCCGCTCTCTCACTAATAACCCTCCCTGAGAGCCTTCAATTAATTATTTCATTATAAAGCCATTTTTATGCACATTGTTTCATTTAAGTGGCTTGGATCATGCCATAATTTGAGTTTCGAATGAACCCGCTGGCTAGGGCTAATTAAACTAACTTCTGGGTCACCACAGAGAGGTTGGCACTAAAACCACTACTTATAATGGCCAAGAGTCCACCGTGCCCTCACAGGCTGCAGGAAAGATGTGCATGCTCCTGCTGTCTGTCAGCAGAGAGTCAGAGCCTGGTGTGCTCCGGTGGCCCAAAGGACAACTGTTCCTTGCAATGCACCCCAAAAGCTGTGTGAAAAGCTGGCAAGCTCCAAAAATCAGGGTGCTTTGACTTCCCTGGAAAGATGGAAAGGATTAAATGTGTGGACCTGAGTCTAGTGTCCCCAGATTTGCTGTTCTTCCACCGAATTCAAGAGGCCCAAGTCAGAACAGAGAGCACCCATCCCCTTGCATCTCCTCCTCGTCATTTCCAAACCCCAGCCGAGGTGAACTCAGGGTACACTGCAGATTAACAACACCCCTCTGCTCTGAGGCACAGCAGATACTTATCACATGTTCACTTACGAGTCCTCAGTGGTGGAAACGTCACCAGCAACAGAACACATTCTGGTTGATAGAATCATAGAATCACAGAATCATTCAGGTTGGGAGAGACCCCTGGGATCATCAAGTCCAACCATCAGCCCCACTCTACAAGTTCTCCACTACACCAGATCCCTCAACACCACATCCAATCCACTCTTAAACACAGTCAGGGATGGGGACTCCACCCCCTCCCTGGGCAGCTGATTCCACTGACTGACCACTCTTTCTGTGAAAAACTTTTTCCTAATGTCAGTAGATGGACCAACCACCTCTCATTTCAGGAGAAAAACCCAGTGTCATTAGGCACCCATCGTACAGATGAACATGAGGAGTCAGCCTACCCAAATCACCAGGCTGGAAGACAAGGCTCATTTAAGGCACACGTGGGGACTGGTTCAAGGTTCACTGGAAGCACTACAATTGTGGGTTCAGGAGTACAAGTGGCCATGAGGCTTTCAGAGCGGCGTGGATCATACTGGTACCCACAGAAGCCATACCGGGTCCAACAAGGGGCCATCTCACTTGATACCCCACTGCTGTCAGACAGACACTGACTTTCAAAACACCACAAAAAACTACACTCCCTTTATTTTCTGAAAGGGCTGCTTTTTATAGACTGTTGGGGGTTTTTAAAAACATTTTTCTTTAAAAAAAAAAAATAATGAAAGATTGATCCTCTGCGCTGGCTTTGTGCCAGGCCAGCTTCAGCAGAGCCTTCCTCTGGAAGGAAACAGGAGTGGAACCCTATCTCACCAGCCTTTTCTGACCAAACTCTTTTAGGCAGAAACAAGTGCAGCAGCAGAATCATTGTTGCCTGCTCTTCTTTACCAGCTCCCAGGCCAAATTTCCCTCGGATGTGCTCAGTGAGCTAGGAACTGCTCTGGCAGAGGTTGCTGGGTCTGCACCCCGGGGCTGAGGCGCAGACACAGCAACGTGGGATGAGACAGGGCAGCCCGAAGACTGGTGGTTACCCGTGAGAGATCTTCTCTTGTACCATGAGGAAGGGTCCACATTATCAGCCAGTACCACTGCCAGGGCTGGGAAAGACTGAAAGAATTACCAACTAGAGCTGAGAAAACGTCCAAGAGATGAAACTTAGCAGCAAACCAAAAATTGACGAGAAGAAACGGAGAAAATTTCCTAAGAGAGGCTGTGAGATCCTATGGCCAAGTGATAAAAACAGACATTGGGTTGCTCCATTCTTTTTTGCTCCAGAACCTCCGTGAAGCTGTATTGTTGCACATATTGTTGTACAATGCCCCCTGTGCCTGAGGGATCCTGTCATTACAGAAACGCTGGACTACAACATCTGAAGGAACAAGGTCACCCAGGCAGGTTCAGGGAACAAGCCACAGAGAACTTCGGGCCTTCTGATGGTCTTCACACAATAACCAAGCCAAGGCACCGAATGCTTAGAAGGAAGAATACTGTATCTGAGCAGAGATGTCTTGATGGAACATCAGTCATCTCCAGATGCACCACCGAAGCGTGACAGCAAATACTTATGTCACTCAGGCATCTTCTACTGGTCTTATGGAGATATTGTATGTCTGTTGTGAATACAGCAACCAGACCTCCCACCCCTGCACAGACACAGACTGCTCCTCCCTCACTTGCTGCCAAGACTAATCATCCAGTTTCTAATTTATCCGGCTCCCCTCACTATGTACTGGGTAGAAACATAAAACCCCACACCCAGGGGTATCAAAGTAAAATCTCAAGTGTGCATTTTTCCCAGTGAGCTATTATCTTCACTTCCATGGATGATTCCATCAAACTCTACACCAGAGTTTAAAAGGCAAAATGAGAAGATTGATTGGTAAACAAGAGCTACCAGCTACAGGCTCATTATTCTTTGTGCTCAAACCCTGAACTGGCCTTTAGAAGACAAATTTCTGCTCCACCATGTAGTTCCTGCTCCGTGGCCCCATGATTAATTATCAGCTGCCACATGCAAAACCCACCATGATGGATTGTCTGCCCGTATCAGCATAATTACCAACCCCAGTCATTGACAGCCCTCGTTAACGCAGCAGCCAACCAGTGGGACTGGGAGGTGAATGAAAGTACCTTTGAAGACAGGGCAAAGAGGTGCAATTAGAAAAAGGAGGACCTACAAAAGCAGTCAGCAGAGTCCCTTAGCTGGGACTGAGAGCTCTGCTCTTGTGAGACCCCACCTGGAGTATTGTGTCCAGCTTTGGACACAGGAAGGACATGGAATGGGTCCAGCGGAGAGCCATGAGGATGATCAGAGGGTGGAGCACCTCTCCTATGAGAACAGGCTGAGAGAGCTGGGGTAGTTCAGCCTGGAGAAGATAAGGCTCTGAGGAGACCTTAGAGTAGCCTAGTAGTAGTATAAATTGAAAGAGGGGAGATTGAGCTGAGATCCAGGGAGAACTTCTTTGGTGTGAGGGTGGTGAGAGCCTGGCCCAGGTTGCCCAGAGAAGCTGGGGCTGCCCCATCCCTGGAGGGGTTCAAGGCCAGGTTGGAGGGGGCTTGGAGCAACCTGGTCTGGTGGGAGGTGTCCCTGCCCAGGGCAGGGGGTTGGAACTTGCTGACCTTTAAGGTCCCTTCCAACCCTAACCATTCTGTGACTGGCAACAGAGTGAATAACTCACAACAAATCATTTAGACACCAAGTCTAGATTCTACAGTATCAAACACTTAGAACTTGAGAGTGTGGCTTAACCATTTCTAAAAGTCCCATCACCGTTTCTGACCCTTGATGGAATGAGCCATGGCTGCAGCCATAAAAAGACTCAACAACTTTGAAACTTTCTCAGTAACTGTGGCTTTCTTCTTCGGACAACAAAGAAAAATTGGGTTCTGAACTCTAATGAATGCACAGAGTTTAAAACTGAGCTCAGCAGGTCGACAGGAGGACACCGATGGATGGGGCCAGGCACTACCTGCTCTGTCACCCTTCCGTGTTCTACAGCACCTCCAGTCACACACAATGGGATGCTCCTGAGTCTGACCCCTAACGGCCGCTCCCCAGCTCGTGCTCGTCCTCTGTGCAAGAATCCGAGGAGACTGTTCCGAGCCTACCTCTTCCCTTCCACTGCTGTCTCTGTCACAGGACAGCGGGCAGAGGCAACAGGCATTCCAAGGAGTACACAGTTTGGTTGTTCAGAAACTGAATCCATGAAGGATGCAAGCAGGAGCATCAATTGTGTTAAAATTGGGCAGAGACGCTGGCTGGAAGAGGGAGGAGTGGACATGCAGCTCTACCGATCAGCTCTTGTCAGAAAACAAAGGTAAGAGTGCTTTTTTCTCCTAATGGATTGGCCCTCCAGGGCAGAACCTTCTCTTCTCCTGCCCATCCTGGGAATTTCTTTAACAGAAATGTAACTGTTGAGCAGAGCTCTCAATTAAGGTTTGATGGGAGGGGTGGGGAGAGAGGGCAGCCCTGCTGCGGGGAAGGCTGTGTGGTCGCTTCTGTGATGTGTGGTGACAGACCACCTCAAGCCCAGAGCGGCTGCAGGCCACCCAGGCACGCTGAAACCCAAGTGCTGAGCATGGCAGGCTGAAAGGAGATGGGGTTTAAGGGGGGAGGGTAAGAAAAGGAGAAGAAGAAAAAAGGGATGGCTTCGGGTAGTTTTCTGGTAGCATTAAGGTCAACTTGCACTTGGGTACAAAGCAGACCTGCCATTCAGGAACTGGTTGGTCCATCAGGAATAACAACTCCAAGTGTCCCCTGCTTAGAACATCGCCAGCAGCACCTTCGGTCGCTGTAAAATACCTGTGGGTTTGGTCACTGCAGATGTAAAGTTAGGAAGTCACATTACGTACACAGGAATTCACACCGTCCCTCTCAGGAGCTCAGCTGTGTCCAATTAACCAGGTAAAAAAAAATAAACAAAAAAGGGCTTGTGATGGCTGCTAATTTTGAAATGAAGGGTGTTTCCTTGAAGTGGTCTCCATTTTTAAAGACCAGGTGATGGTGCTGTCTGATAGGGGCGGTGAATCAGTGCAGCCAGGCACCAAGGCAGCGGCAGCTTGCAATTGCTCAGAGCTCTTCTGAATATCCAACTGCAAGAAGCACCCATCTGATTCATTTCTAATACGACTGCACCAAGAAATTTTACTCAGGAACCCCATAATTTGTTTATTAATATCCGCTCAATAGGCAGGTCCTCAGCCGGGGGAGAAGAGGGGAAGCAATTACTGTACTAACAGTAAGGATGATATTAAACTGTATAACTCAGCATTAGAAGGGATCAACAGCCCAGGATCAGACTTGTAAAAAACGCTGTAACTTGACTAGAAAATATCCCCAGGTGTGTGCAAAGGTACTGCCTGACAGCTTAGCCTACACCTGAGAGTGAGAAATAGATCTGGCTGTTTCCAACACCCGTGGCTATGAAATACTGTGCTGTGCTGCTGGGGACACTGCAGAGCTGCTGCCAAACCGCCGACCCGGGGAACAGGGTGGCTAATACCAGCCAGGGCTCACAGGGAACACTAAACCCCAGCAATTAAACAAGGTGTCTTTGCCAATTTGAAACTTCGCTGGTATTAGTACTTCTTTGCAAAAATTTCCTCGTTACTTGAGTAACTGCTCTAGTAACATTTATCCACTAATATGGCCAGATAATCTAGAAAACAACCATGACTATGAAGGGAGATTTGTCTGATTAGGTCAAAGCACAGGCGTTTTCAGAGATTAGAGAGCTGTAATTATGTGTACAAAACCGCTAACTACCCAGAAATCCAGAAACACCTACAATTCTCATCCCCACGTACAACAGCGGCGTGCGGGGGCGGGCCGTGTTGCTCATGCTGCTCACCTTGCACCTCCCGTGTTCCCGTGTCTGCCTTCTCCCTTTTTACAAATGGACAACAATCCATTTCCTTTCTGTGTCTGCCAGATTCTCCACAACTCTTAATAAATCGCCACACAACCTATAAACCAAAGCATTCCACGGGAGCACTCCCCCGGCAGCACGGCTGTACGCTAGCGGAGGGGAACTTCCGAAGGGCACTCCCAGGAGGAGAAGCGAGAAGGCCAGAAACGGCATTCAAAGTTCAGTACTCTGTCTGGGAACGGCACCAGCTCTCTCTTAAAGGCTCCCAGAGTTTGACACAAAGTCAATAAAAACTTCTTTAAGCAGAAATGTCAAGTGCTATTTTTCTATCAACATATGACCACATCACTGTCCACGGGAGAAAGGTAAAATGATCTTATCTAAAAAGTGATACTCTTAATCCAACTGAAGTAATTTAATTTTTGTATCACTGTCACATTGGTTACAAATTATGGCACCCCAGTTACCAGTTTTAAATTGCACATTGAACGGCTGCAGCGCTCCACGGGCTTTACCTGAAGCACCACAACTTTCTGTACCAAAAAGCACCTGCACCCGTGTCTGTACCCAACAAAGCCTTAAAATGACCCGTCAAAGCAAAGGCTGGGGAGCCAGGCCTTCATATTCGGGCTCAGAAGCGAAACAGGCGACACAACTGAGTCTCCAGACATGCTGTTAAAGGCAGCACTGGTCCCTGCCACCACCCAGAACCCCGTTTTCAGCTGAAGAAGCTGTTTTACCATGGGGGAGGGGGGAATCCAACCACACATTTTGGCACTGAAAACGGTCACCCGGTGCTCAGAGACAACTCCTCTCTCCCTCAGGCCAGGTATAACCGTGCACTAGCCCAAAGAAGCGCTGCAGGGCTTGGAGTATTCCTCCGGGATCATCTCAAGCATCTACTTTTTTTTTTTTTTAAAAGGTTAAACTATTTTTTTCTTGGTGATGGCAGCTAATGTAGATTTGCTCAGATCAGTAAAACATACCATCACCTACATTTGCAGCAGATCTGGCAACGACATCCCGTGTCTTCATTAACGCGCCCAAAGCTTTGAACTTACAGGAAATTGCTGCACACGATGAAATTCCTCCATTTAGTTCAACTAATTACTGGTTTGGTACTACAGAAAGTTGTTTGATTAATACCTTAAAACTAGAGGCCACTGGATCTTTTTGAAGTGTACAGGAATTAGTGCTGTCTATGTTTTTTTTTTTCTCTCTCATTTGGGACTTTCTCCAAAGTCAATCTACGGGTAATAAAACGTGAAATGAGGGTGTCTGTGCAGAGACACCGGGCTGTTCCCAGAGGAGGAAGGCACACGGATGCTGCTCGATTTCATAGAATCACAGAATCATTCAGGTTGGCAGAGACCCTTGGGATCATCCAGTCCAACCATCAGCCCCACTCTACAAGTTCTCCCCTACACCAGATCCCTCAACACCACATCCAGTCTACTCCGAAACACAGTCAGGGATGGGGACTCCACCACCTCCCTGGGCAGCCCAGTCCAGGCTCTGACCACTCTTGCTGGGCAGAATTTTTTCCTCATGTCCAGCCTAACCCTCCCCTGCTGCAGCTTGCAGCCATTCCCTCTCCTTCTATCGCTCATTGCCCGGGAGAAGAGACCAGCACCAACCTCTCTGCAATGCCCTTTCAAGCAGTTGTAGAGAGTGATGAGGTCTCCCCTCAGCCTCCTCTTCTTCAAACTAAACAATCCCAACAATTTCAACACAGATCCAGTTGTTTATGGTCTATACTTTAAAATCACAGGAAGCAACACAGCAAAGCCCATTTGGAAATCACATCTAAGAGGTTTTAACATCTCAGAGAGCCATCACGAACCTCTGCTTCCCCTGCTCCCCACCACCCTGGCACTGCAACCCCTGCTGAATCTCTTCACCAGTCATGGAAAGCTCCAATGAAGCTCCTGCTTCTTATCCCTGACCTCAGATGTTTTTCTCTCTGTCTCCTTAGTTAAATTAATCCATTCATTTTGCTTATCATCTTTTTTTTTTTTCCCTGCAGGAAAAAACAGAGCAGAAATGGGAAGGCCAGCGGGCTCCAGGCTGCCCTGCTGTCGCGGGCACAGAGCAGCAGGTCAGCAAAAACACGGAGACAATAAACCCTGCTCCAGCAAAACAGCTGGGATAAACTGTATTTTCTGCTATGGATCCTGAGAGTGCAACCCCAGCAAATGATTTAAGACATTTGAAGGCTCCATACAGCAGAGGAAACAAAGGCATCCAAGGAATTATTTCCTTCTAAAATAAGCATAAGGGAAATCACGGGAATATGTCAATGCTCCCCACTGCTTACTGCATCGGTTCATGCTGCTTTCCCAGGGCCATCTGACACAGGGAAGGCCAGAACAAAGATTGTGAAACATTAAAAAGGAAAGAAAGGCAAAGGAAAGGCAAAGCACCTCCAAGATATTTTCAGCAAATTTCATTAAGCCAATTTGTTTAGAGGGCAACCAAGACAGTTGCAGGAAGAGGCTATCCCACTGACGAGCTGTTCTCATTAAAGAAGCCAGCCCAGATCTCTGAGTTGTGCTCAAGCACACGCCGAGTGACAGACACTGGCTCGGAGCAGAGGAGACACCAGTCAGATGTACCCTACTGGTGAAGCACTTGATCCCACAGTCAAAGTTTTGCAAATGAAAATTGCCTAAGAAAGGCAAAACTGCCCATTCAAACAAGACCATTCATGCCTGTGGAGGCTCATCAGCAAAAAATGACCGGTGTTATTAATTAGGAGAATGATACCAATGTTCCAGATTAAGGCCCAGCCATGCAAACCTGCTACCTAGTGGTTTTTTAGGACAGCAGTTATTTAGGAGCTGAAGAGGATGTTATAATAAGAAATTAAGTCATATTGTATCTCTGGGGAACTCATTGCCATGGTGAGGGGAGTGAGAGCTGTGGATTGGATTCAGAAGACACAGACACTCCTGGCACAGATCATAAAACTAATTGTGAGCAGCAGGGAAATAAATACGATGAAGCTCACTGCTCTCCTCTCGTGGGGAGCTAAGCAGACAGGAATAGCATCTTGGGGCTATAAAGCGTGTTTCATCTGCACAGACCAACGGACCTGAGGAGGGAAACAGGAGCAACAGAAAGCAAAGCCACTGAAAAGCAAACTGCAGCGTTACTCATCATCTACCCAATTCCTGCTTTTCATCAGCGCTTGACATAAATTATCCCCTTGATCAGTTGTGGAAGAGCAAGGACCAAGGAGGAAGGAGAGCAGAAAAACACTGAGAATATTAATATTTAAAATAACATTTTCCTTTTCACTCTTTCTACATCACCACGGCACCCCCACCGGTCTCTCTCTGGCCCAGGCAAAGACCTGCACGCAGACAGCAGAGCTGGCTTCTGGGTGAAACTGTGCACGTGCAGAGAGAAGTCTCCATCAGCATCTCCAGAGGAGGCTCAGGACCTCATGAAGACGTGCACTTCCCTGTCTTATTCTAGGCTACTAGAGCCTGTATGGTGTTCTGTAAGGACAGCCGTAAGGACCTAGAGCATTTAAGTTTAGTGCTCCTTAACATGCATTCCAGTGTCACATATTTGAACCTCCTGCTTTGGAACACTGTGGTACAGTGTAAAACTTTATTTCTAGGCAAAAAAAAGAAAAGCTCTGACAGGTTATCACAATGAAAAAACGCAGTTAAATTAGCCAGAATCAAGAGAGAAGGTTCTCTACCTCATTCATAATTCGCAAAGTGGAAATTCCCTTCAGAATCCACATTTTTCATAATTCCAGACCACGCTTGACCTCACCCCTTTTGTTTAACCAAGCCTATTAATCAAACCCATCCCAGAGGTGGCTAATGATCTTCCAGAATTCTAATAGAAGCAGAAAGTCAAGGACAGCAGGAATTGATCCGCATCACCTCCCATATTAGGTTTGCAATGCTGACAACGCTGCCCTGCTTTTCCTCAGCACTGCAGCCCATCTGCTTATTTTAAGACTTCTGCTTAAGAATTAGAACCAATTGACACACTCCCTCCCGCGGGGCTGGATGGCAGATCTTTGCCTCAGTGCAATATATCCCTTAAAAGCTCTGCTGTAGGTTCTTTCCTTCAGATACAAAGTTAAGGGGCAGCCACAGTTAGTTTTATCAATATCCCTGAAACCAGTAACACCTCACACTGAATGGCCAACGGGCTCTCACTTTGCTGTATCACCATATTTTTTTAGCAATAGTGTAGATCAACCTTTCTGCATAGTTTTGTTTTCGAGTGTGCCTTCATTTATTAGCTGCCATCACAGAATCTTCATGGCTGGAAAGCACCTCCAAGATCACCGAGTCCAACCATACGCACACAACCCACTCCCCACAATCTCGGCTACTGGAGCATGCCCTTAAGTGCCACATCCACTGGTCTCTGAAATAACTCCAGGGACAGTGACTCAACCCCCTCCCTGGGCAGGCTGTCCCAGTGCCTGACCACTCTGTCAGTAAAGTCATTCTTCCCAATATCCAGTCTAGACCTCCCCTGCCCCAGCTTCAGACCATTTCCTCTGGTCCTGTTGTTATTTCCTTGGGAGAAGAGGCCAACTCCCACCTCTCTACGACCTCCTTTCAGGGTGTTGTAGAGGGCAAGGAGGTCTCCCCTCAGCCCTCTCTTCTCCAAACTAAACATGCCCAGTTGCCTCAGCCTCTCCTCATAGGACTTGTTCTCCAGACCCCAAACCAGCTTGGTAGCTCTCCTCTGGACACGCTTCAGCACCCAAATGTCCTTTGTGTAGTGAGGGGCCCAGAACTGAACACAGCACTTAAGGTGAGGCCTCACCAGTGCCGAGTACAGTGGCATAATCACTTCCCTACCCCTGGTGGCCATGCTGTTCCTGATCCAGGCCAGGATGCTGATGGCCTTCTTGGCCATCTGGACACACTGCTGGCTCACATTAAGCCAGCTGTCCACCAACACCCTCAGGGTCCTTTTCTGCTGGGCAGCTCCAGCCACTCTGCCCCAAGCATGTAGTGTTGCTTGGGGTTGATGTGACCAAAATGCAGGACCGGGCACTTGACCTTATTGAACCTCACACCATTGGCCTATCGATCCAGCCTGTCCATAGAGCCTTCCCACCCTCCAGCAGATCAACACTCTCTCACTCAGTTTTCATTCTTCAAATGCCTAAGCAGAATTTTGTGCTCCTATGATTGATGTGTTGAGAAGTTGTGCTGAAAAAAACACCTGAAAACGGGACACAGCAGCAAATAGCTCTTCTGTCCCTCAGGGACCCCACCAAGTAACACAGGGAGATTTTTCCAAAAAGACAAAAATTGGGAATGATGCTTCCCATGCCGCCTTTATATAGAAATCTGACTCATCAGAGGTCCATTGCTCCAACAGCCACTGGTAAGGAGAATGAGTTTTACCCCACGATTTGCCTATCTCTGGTTAAAAGGAACTGGGGCATCTTTCTTTGGCATAAATGGGCAAAACTGAACCATCGCAGGTCCCACCCAACGCACCCCCTGATGGGAAAGGGCAGGTCCAGCTTAAAGAGCACACTGCTGTCCCTCGGTGGAAACACCACCAAGGAAGAGGGATTAATGAGAGAGAGATTAACCACGGTGCTAGTGACCACACATACTGCATTTTTCCCCCTAAAAAATATGTATTTGAGGAAAAGTTAGCATATGGAGCAGAAATGGGAGCTGACCCACTATTAGAATATATACAGAATATCTTTTTCCTCTTTTCTTTTCTGTTCCTTACTGACCAACACACCAGTCATACATACGCCACGTGTCCCGATTCAGCGATCTCTGCACATACCTGCTGTAAAGCATTGTGTCATGTCTGGTGGAAGGAGGATCCACCGACGTAGGAAGACAAAGGACCCGACTCAAGAGGTGCTAAAAACCCAACGCAGTGCAAGACCCACCGTTATTCACGTTTTAGCCCGTGAACTGAAGAATGGAAAGGCAACAGCACAGAAACCCCTAAAATCCTGTTATTTTTCAGAAAAGGAAGAGAACCAGATGACAGAACAATTAGAGATTTACTGTATGCTCTCCAGGCTGTGGGGAAACAAACGATTAACAGAGCACAGAAACGTACGAGGAGGACATAAAAAGGAGTGAGCAATATCATCAAAAGAAAATTACTTTGAAATGAAGCCTTTACTTCAATCAAAGACACGAAAAGCACGATGGAAGAAAACCCCAAGAATACTATGACTTAAAGAAAGCCTGAAGAAAAGTGAGAGAGGAGCTTTGTTCAGAGCCCCATTAGCCACAGCGTTTGATGCCCTAGTTAGATTCATCCTCCTGGTTCCCATTGCCCAGGGCTGGGACTTAACACCCTAAATATTGCTCATACTGCCAGATTTGAGGTGAAAAACACTGATTTGCTACATGCTGAACAGGCTGGTTGCAGTTCTTGCTGCCCTCCCTCTGCTTCACTCAGAACCGGAGCATCAGAGGATACTCTTACCCATCTCTCAGAAGCTAAACGGCACCTCTTAAACCTTTGCCTATTAACCAGCTTTATGGACTACCTTCTGGATGCTGTTCACATGCAGAAACGCTCACTTTAAAGTCACTGCTATGATTTTTTTTCCATCTAGAAGGACTAGCTGACAGGAAAATCTGAAAACTATCAATGGAGCGCATGAAAGCCAACAGAATTCTGCAGTGAGAGGTGACAGACCTGAATTACTCATTAATTCCTCCAACACGGTAATACAGCTCTCACTGTACTTCTCACAGCACAACCAGCTCCTATTTAGTGATACGAGAGAGGTATTGGGCTATTGGTGATTCCGGAACCTTTCCCTCTAGGGACTCCTGAAATACAGCATGATTAATGATTTAAATTAACCCCAGTGTAGCGATAACAAGTATTTTAATTTGTGAGAAAATCCTATCAGAAGCTACGCTCTGGTAATTTAATACAATGCAATTTTTTAGAATTGAGTGAAAAAGTAATCAGGCTACAATAAAGACAACTGAGAAGGAATGTGCACAGACCTAAAGTAGTGCCACCCCCAATTAACGTCCCCTGGCAGCCAATCTATTAGCTTTGCAACTGGGATCTGGGAGGATGCAAATGAATAGGACACTGGGGACAGTAATTACATGTGGCAGTGTTTATATAACTAATATTTTAATTTATATTACTGAATAAAAAAGTTCCATTAGCAATTTAATTTGGAATTTTTACAAAAACCTATAGCAAAACCAAACCATAAGCAAATTCTGGCACGTGCCAGCATAGTTTATAAACCCCCTGAAACTAACAGAGAGAACTGACGTGTCCTGGGCCTCACGGGCTGTCTGCATAAACGATTTCAACCTGCTGATAATGACCACTGTGTCACCACCAAGCAGCAGCCCCTGTGGACCTCCCCATGAAACCTGACTGACCACCACAGAGCGGTTGAGGTTGGAAGGGGCTCAAGTTCCCCTCCCCGGGCAACTTCAGCTCTCTCCTGAATTTTTCAGTTTCAGACAGCTACACCTTCTGTCCCTGTGCTGGTGACGAGCCCCCCCCTCTCCCTGTCTTCACCCGTACGCTGTGGGGTTTGCTCCTGGAGGGCGCGGGGATGGAGGGACCACAAGCTGTCTGACCTGAATGCCCAGGGGCTCTGCTCTGTAACCCTCACTGCTACAGTCCTGCTCAGATCCCCTGGAACCTGCTCATAAGTGATAATTGAGACGACTAAGAGCTTAATAATTATACCTTTGGATTCCCGCCAATCCGCACTTGGAAAGTTACCCCTTGAAAAAAGCCTCTGCTCCAACAGCTACACAATAAAGTTATAGATTTTTCTTCCCAATGGGCTAAATCTTATTTCCTGTTATAATAGTGTGACATTTTGACGTTGCAAACACACAGAACTCTGGACCCACAAGCGCATTTCATCTATGAGATCGAACGATCCATTATTCTCCCATCACACCTACTCAGCAGCAGAATTGTATGCTGTTTTTACAGATCCGAACCCAAAAGGATTTAACAAAGCAAAATAACCACTAAATTGGAAGCTGAGACTAGGAACTACCATTACAAATGAAACAGCTGTCAAATATGGATGGAAACTGTACGAGTTTCCTCTAAAAGCAGGTGATTATTAGATTTTGTTCTTTAAGTACAGAAAAAAACTATATACACCCATCACTGTATTTAATTCCCAAATGCAAATGCATTCACTTTGTCTTCCAGCAAAAACCACTTTATGACACAACTGAAAAAGGTGTTTTTAATTTAATAGGACAAAAAAATAAGGGACAAAGCATGTTCTCCTTCCTTCTGGAGCTCCGGCATGTGCATGACCACACTCTTCCAAGCTCAGCGTGGAGCCTCTCTTTATCCCTCCCGCTTTAGCAAAGAGCATCTTTGTAGAGAAATCCGACCAAAGAAAGACTGTGCATGGCCACCTCGTTCAGAGCATCCAACACACTCTGCCCTTCCCAAAATCCACTCTGCAGCTCCCGCTGAGTGTGTGTCGCAGCCCCCCCAAAGGACAGGCGTCCACAACTTCCTGTGAAAACACGGTGACAACATCTGCCACGGGAACCTGTTAAGTGGTATCACAACAGGGCAAGAGCAAACAGCCTCAAGTAATGCCAGAGGAGGTTTGGGATGGATAGTGGGAAAAACGCCTTCACCCAAAGGGCTGTCAGGCCATGGCAGAGGCTGCCCAGGGATGTCATGGAGTTACCATACCTGGGGGTGTTTAAAAGCTGGGCGGACACAGGACAGTGGTGGGTTTTGTCAGTGCTGGGTTGATGGTTGGACTCCATGATCTGAAAGGTCCCTTCCAACCGGGACAATTCTATGACTCTGTGATTACTGGAATGAGACTGGTACTTTTTTACGCTATCCTTACTAAGAGAATCACACATCGTGTTTATATTTGGCAATCTCAGCTGTTTGTTCTTCTAATGGGAACACATCTGCACTTAACTGCATAAAACCAACACAAATATAACAGATATACGATCCTTTAACTTAATAAACTGCTCCCCGTGTAATATTTTTCTTGGGTTTAGCCAATTTTTTAGTCAATTTTAAAACATCCAAACCCAACACTGTATGCAGTGGGCAGGCTTAGCCCCCAGTACGGCAGACCATTTAACTGCACCCTGCATCGGGCTGCTGGCTGGAGTCTCAGCTCCTGACCGTGAAGTCTCTTGCATGGTTCCAGTGGTACTGGTTTTTAGAGCTGAGTGCTAAGAGATCTTTGATCAAGGGAGTTCTGATGCTGGTGAAAAAAAAACAATCATAACAATAAAATAATAAATACCAGCAGTCACCATCAGCCTTTACCCAACAACGGAGCACAGAGAAGGATAAAGAGCAAGACTGGTTTTATGGCTGTCATTAAGGAGCAGTCTTTCTGAAAACAAATTCGTACTTTGGAAAGGTGGCAGCACCGTTCAGTTTCTCCCCAGTTCTCCCTCGCCCTGCCCAGCCCTTATTCCTGCCCAGAGCTGTAGGGCTGCTCAGTCACAAACTCTCCTGCTCCTTCCAGCCTCCCCTCTCCCGGTCTGTCAGTGAGCTGCTTGGCGGAACAAGCCTCGGCAGGACCCACGCTGTCTGCTCTCGGCAACGCGTACCAGGCAACACTGCAGCCAGCACCACGCATGATTTAGGTTTTACAGAAGTTATGAGGACATCTCCTGGGGAGAAGATGACTGAATTTTCCCAAGACGCCATGCGTGCTGCAGCTCATTTGTTTGCCTTTCCAGGGCCCCGCTTTAGGGCACCTACTGAACATAAATAAACATTCAGATTTTAAATATAGGAACTCTGTTTAGCACGGCTTAAAATTTAAACGTCTACATTTCCCCATTACAGAATCCTGGAGTGTGAAATTGAAAAGAAATTTTAATATTCTTAGTCAGTGAAGTTCATCCAACAACTTGTTAGATTGCAAAGAATCTTACTTCAAAGCATAATCCTACAGAATAAACAGAATATCAGGGATTGGAAGGGACCTTAAGAGATCATCTAGTCCTACAGAATAAACAGAAAACTCAATTCTATCACCTGCACTTGCCTAAATGGTTGGTTTAGATTTCATTAGTTAGAAAGTAAAACCAGCGTTAGAGAAGAACGTAACAGGCAGTGATACCTGCTGAAATCCTCTCAGATTCCTATACACAGAGGGATCTGTCCTGAAGGACACCCAGGCTCAGCCAGCACGGGTTCATGGAAGGCAGGTCCCGCTTGACAAATCTGATCTCCTTCTGGGCCAAGGTGAAAGAGGTAAAGGCTGTGGATGTTGTCTACCTGGACTTTGCTAAAGCCTTTGGAACAGTTTCCCACAGCGTTCTCTTGGAGAAACTGGTTGCCCATGGCTCTGATGGGAGTACTCTTCGCTAGGTGCCAAACTGGCCGGAGAGCCAGGCTCAGAGAGTGATGGTCAATGGAGTTAAATCCAGTTGGTGGCCAGTCACATCAGTGTTTCACAGGGCTTGGTGTTAGGGACAGTTCTCCTTAGTATCTTTATCAATGATCTGGAGGAAGTGATCAAGTGCACCCTCAGTCAGTCTGCAGAGGACACTGAATTGGGCAGGAGTGTTGACCTGATTGAGGGTAGGAAGGCTCTGGACCTGGAAAGGCTGGATGGATGAGCTGAGGCCAGTGGAATGAGGCTCAACTGGGACAAGTTGAGGCTATGGAGTCTCCATCTGTGGAGATCCTTAAAACCTGACTGGACACAGCCCTGGGCAACCTGGTCTAGTTTACCCTGCTTTGGGGTAAACTAGAGCATCAGATAAGATGAGCTCAAGAGGTACCTTCCAACTTCAACCATTCTGGGATTCTATAACCACACCCTGTCAGCAGTAACAGAACACACGAATGAAGGACAGGATCAGATCTGAGTTAAATGCTTGTTCCAACAAGTCACTCTGCAGGGATCAGGCCTATCAGCGCTGCAGACTCAACAGATTTAGGCAAATATGTCTCCAGGCTGTTTCTGTACAGACTTTTGTGACATCTTACTGACATTTTGCAATCTTTTTCTGGTAGGAAATGAATTTTGATACCAGAGGCTCTTGGAACAATAACAGTATGGCTGTTTCTTGGTTATTTCAATGGTACCCTGTCAACTGCTGCCTTTATGAGCCTGATAAATGTGCGTTTATGCAGAATAGGGAAAAGGCCACATTTGCATTGAAATTCAATTTTTAATTGTCCTTATTCTTTATTGATGCTTGGTGAATTGGATCTATAAAGAACCAATTTTAAGCAGAATGAAATCTGACAAATAGTATAGCTGTGTAAACAATTTCAGTAATTATGGCAGCAATTATTCTCTCTTCTATCTCTCGGTAGCTTTAAAAAAGGGATAAAGAAAGCGACAAGAGACCAGCTTGAGAAACCCCATGGAGGTCCCAGCAGGATGACAGTCAGAGAAGACAGATGTCGAAAAATCTATGCAACGTAGGTTTAGCACAGTGAGACAAACATTGTCCCTGGCCCGAGTTTCAAAAAAGAAACCCTTTCTTACTCCGGGAAATCAATAGACCCAAATTAATTAAACACAAAGGAAAGATGCCACCCACACAAAAACTTTAAACAAGAGCATATAAAGTTGTGCAGCCACAAAAGAGTGTGCAGCACCCCATTATTTATAAACCACCAGAAATCAGACCGGCACTATTCTCTCCTCGGGCTCTGTTAGAAAAATCAATCTCTGCTCGGGATGATAATGAGGAGGCACAAGCAGCCGGAGATTAACTCCCTCGGAGGAGTTCTGCTGCCTTCTGCAGGGGCCTGCTTACACAGCAGGTCTTTTAACCTGAAACTATCAACGGTTTGGGTGCAGGGAGAGAGGAAATACACACTAGCTGCTGAGAGAACGATCCCAAACACCACAGGTATACAGCATACAAGTATACAAGGGAGACCAGATTATGATAATATTTCTTTCTAGACCTAAATCTCATTAATCATCCGGTTTCCAAAGTGTTAATGGCTCTGTCCCGACACAGCTCCACTCGCCAGCGGCTCACTTCCCACTACGACTGTGGGCTGCAGAGTCCCCAGCACGGCCAGGGAGCTCCTCTTGGAAGAGAAAGTGCTAAAACCACTTAGAAAGAGGACAAGACGGCAACCACTTACTTTAGGTGCTCAAGTACAACGCAGGAAACAGGGCACAGAGATAAATGTGGACAGTAAAACAATAAAATGAATCTTGCAAGCATAAAAGAAGCCCATGAATTCAAAACAAAACCCCAATAGCTTTAACAGATGAACAGCAACAAAAAAAGGTATCATTAAGACTATAAAAGGAAATGTTAATACTCTGAGGAACATGTTATTGGTGAGAAGCTAAACTAATTTACAAATTTTTTGGTCCCCCAGCTTTTTGCTTTTCCAAAACTCAGAAATACTTACGAAAAGCAAAGAGAAATATTTTTGTTATGGGTGCATTAAGAAGACTGAGGGAGCTGCTAGACACAGGGAACAGTACATCTTGCCTCGGTAATCAAACCTGAATAACTCCATCAATTCTTACACCGAAGCTGAAAGTTTTCTTACTTTATTTTCCCACTGCTCCTACTCTTGAGCCAAACACTGAAGTCAGGTGGCATTGCGGAGAAGGGATGTGCACCGAGGTGTGTGGCCCTCGCTGGAGAAGAGCCAGGTTGGTGGACCCTGTCCAGGAGGGTGCACCATCTGAGTGAAGCAGGGGCTACAGTGGCTTTTGTGGCCGCCAGCCCTGGCAGAAGGTCGCCCCTCTGGGCATTCCCAGGACACAGAAGGGAAGCAAACGGGATGAAAATGAAGGAGGGATTCCTAGATTGGGCTTGTCTAAGGCTCTGGAAGCACCAACCACAACCAGAGCAAATACAGCGCAAACTCTGCAGGTTATGGCTATGACAAGAAGGCCAGGAGAGGCTAATCGGGCTAATTGTGCACCTCATCTGACTAACCAAGCCATCAGCACCCCCAGGGGGACACAGAGAGACATGTTGCAGGCACCAGAGCACAGGCTGTGATTTTAGAAGGGATTTCCAGGAGAACCAGCTCAAGAGCCAGAGGTGATCCATCAGCACAGCACATCCTCACCCAAAGGGATGGTTTAGCTCCGGGTGGGACCCACCATCAAGCGTACTGCTCTGCAAGCACAGCAAGATTGAAAAAGACTCCTAATAGTTAGTGTCAGGCACCTGACAATTCAATTGCCTTCGTATATGCTGGGGATTGATTTTTCCCATTTCCAAACTCAGTGCAGCAGCCTCGCACCCACCTCCTGGACCACCAGCTTCCCGGGAGAGAGGTCCCAAGGTCCCCATCACTGCCCTCTCCATCGTCCCCCGGAGCCGCCTGTAGAACTGGTGTCACCTCAGCCCCTGGTGTTACCTGCACCCGCTCCTGCATACACAGCTCTGGGAACAGTTTACTTCTACATGGCAATATTATTATTAATTACCTGTCTGGATTAGCAGTGGAGATGTGTTTAATTAGGCCAAGCAAGTATGGACTACTGCATGACTAAAATATAATTAATCTCTTAAAACCTCGGAGAGCTGATGTATAGGGTGGTCTAACGGCAGAAACTAAAAGTTAATGAAGCAGAGTTAAGCATATGAGAATGCTAATATTACTGGAGAGTAACAAACAGATCGTAGTATTAACAACATCCCTCTAATTACTATGCTTTTGCATTTTTAATAACAATCAGAAATTTCATTCTAGCCCTCCCCTTGTAGTATAAATAACTGGATTTAGTAGCTTTCATTTTGAGGGATGAAGAGCCGTGCTCCTCATTCACGCCCACCTTTCCTCTCTCACCCCCATCTCACCACATTTGACCTCTTCCCTGCGATGCCTTCCCCCGCCCTGAACCCTGCAGCCCGCTGCGCTCCGGGTCATCACAGACACCAGAACACCACTGTCTTTGCTCTCCAGCTCTCGGGGATGAGTCCCAGGCCGTTCTTCACCAATAAAAATGCTTCACGGAGCTAGAAGCAGGCTGGAGAGACAGCCTGGCCAGTTAGCCTCTGCTCCTAAGTCCCAGCCAGAAGCCGTTCCTCCTTGGGGCCACCGGCAGGAGCCAGCCCACCACCCTCACGCTGCCCCACCGCTCTCCCCATCAACTATTCCTGTCAGTCTGCTCTAAAGCCAGGTGTTTTTTCACTTTCCCTCTGCTTCGAGTAGGTTGTGGCTGTAACCACAGGTTGTATGAAATTTTCTGAATTAAATACAGTTGCTAGCAAGCCTTCTGGGAAATAATAATAACATTAATAAAAAATCTAGAGAAAGAGGACAGAGCAAATCAAATAGGGACTGAAGTTGCAGAAAAGGAGAGTTTTTTAACTCGGGCACAATACACAAAATCACTGCTTGTAAATTATGGAAGAAACTGTACCTCAATGACCCAATAAACAGGTTTCCTACTAGAGGGAGTAAGACTATTAGGGAATGCAAAACCCCTCATGGGAACCTCTTCAGTGAGTTTATCAGAGGGGTTTCTTCTCCACGTTCTCACAGTATCCCTTTTAGATCAATAGGATTAACTCAAAGACCATAACAGTGAAGCAAGCAGAAATATCTAGGATCAATAGGAGTTTAGTATTACTAATGAACAGATAACATCGAATTATTACCACAAGATGCAACGCCCTTTCTTGTTTTACATAACAGAGACCAAGTAATTTTACCAGGTCTGTTATTCTACCCCCACAAAAACATCTTGTGCTGCCCATGATGAAACAGAGAACAGCCGTTGAGCAGACATGACGTTTCAGAGGTCCTTGCACATCTAGGCTTTAGAGAACCTTATGTTTTGTGATTCTTATTGGCTTTGGATAACATGGCAACATCCACTCCTGGGGAATTGCAATTAAGCACACTCCTATAGGTCTGTTGGGGAAAAAACTGAGGAAATAATTACTATACTCAGGGACATTTGTTCCATTGAGAAATTCCTCCTGTGTGCACTTCTGGATTTATTGCTTCTGAACATTTTTTTCCTCTCAATTTTTATGTGTGTCATTAGATTTGCAATTCTGTCATTACTGTGGTTATCAACAGCATCTTAAATACTCTAACTGCTGTTGCATCATGATCATAAAATCCTAGAATCAGTCAGGTTGGCAGAGACCCTTGGGATCATGGAGTCCAACCATCAGCCCCACTCTACAAAGGTCTCCCCTACACCAGATCCCCCAACACCACATCTCATCCACTCTGAAACACAGTCAGGGATGGGGACTCCACCACTTCCCTGGGCAGCCCAGTCCAGGCTCTGACACTCTTGCTGGGAATAATTCTTTCCTAATATCCAGCCCAAACCTACCCTGCTGCAGCTTGAAGCCATCATGTCTCCATTATAAGCATTACAAGGTAGATTTCCTCTCCTCCCCAACAAACACTGAAATTTCATGTCACAGATGCTCAAAGCATTCTCCTTTTCCCTCTGATTCAACACTGCCTGCAGCAATAGTTACTGGCAGACCTTAGGGATGCAGGTACCACACTCCCTCTGTGACACCACCGGGATTAGACTGGGCCCAGCAAGTTGTCTCC
The DNA here is from genome assembly GCA_013400555.1 of Jacana jacana. Classification (NCBI taxonomy): domain Eukaryota; kingdom Metazoa; phylum Chordata; class Aves; order Charadriiformes; family Jacanidae; genus Jacana; species Jacana jacana. The sequence continues at coordinate 126,664 of VZTM01001351.1, forward strand.
AACAATTTTGCCTCATTCAGCTCAGCTCATTTCTAGGTACTTAAGGGTATAGAAAAATACAAAGCCCCGCTTCAAGCAGGGCTTGAAGACCATTGGCAGCACGGAGCGTCGCTGCTGGCGTTAGACCCTTCCTCTGAGCCCAGTTCCAGCAACAGCAATTCCCCCGGGTAAGCAGTGCTGTCCTCAGAAGGTTGAGGTGGAAAAGCAAACGAGGGCTATTTCACAGGAAATTCAGGCTAAGCAACCAGTCACACAAAAGCTGAACTGATTTTGCAGAGTCAGACCACTGAGGAGCAACCCGACGTCCAGACGCCCTTGGTTGCCGACATCCGCACCGTAACCACAGGGTCAGACAGCGGGAAAGGAACGGGGAGGTCTGTCTGCAGTTCAAGAAAACAGGATGAGCTTTTCTACCACAAGACAGAGCTCCACGAGCTCCTGCACTGAGCATTATGCCACCCTGTTCCCCGTCATAGGAAAATCACTGGCAACAAGAACATCATGATTTATTTGTGCTACTTGTTAAAGGACTCAACAAACCAGAATTTATCAGTATAACCACGTTTGTCTGATTCCACCTTCGTTTTTTGCATTTTTAAGCCAGGCAAATCACAAGGAGAAAGACATTTCTTTGCCTCCCTCCCTGTACGCAGCATTCAGGTCTTTTTAAATACATCATTTGGGGAATCTTCAAAACTACCAAGAAAATGCAGTCCTGAGATGTTTCTGTATTAAAAAAAATAACTATGTAAGGTCTCTGCTTCCCCAGATAAAAGAGTGTGCCCATCCCCAAAAAACAACAGCTTGTACAGTACGAGTGAATAAATGCTGGAATATTGAGAGGAAATTTCCAATTAACATATTTAATTATTAAAAATACTCCCATATCCCTTGAAAACCACTGACACCATAATGGCCTGATCCACCACCTGGGAAGTGCCTAACATCCTCTCCATTGGAAGCTTTAATTTCAGAAGACTCTCTCTCTGGCTCTGGGCGATTCAGACTCTGTATTTCATAAATACGGGAGTAGGATTTAAAAGAAATAACTATTAAAAAAAAATCCAACAAAAAAAGGCTAACTAATTCTAACTAATTCGCTTCATTAAGACTTGCCGCAGAGGCTACCTGCTACCAAGGGGCAATGGCTTCAAGCTGGAGAAGAGCAGCTTTAGATTGGATATGAGGAATAGGTTCTTTACTCTGAGGGCAGTGGAGCACTGGGACAGGCTGCCCAGGGAGGTGGTTGAGGCCCCTTCCCTGGAGATATTCAAGGGGAGGCTGGAGGAGGCCCTGGGCAACCTGCTCTAGTTGGGGACTGCAGGGAGGTGGGACTAGATGACCTTTGGAGGTCCTAAACCTGGACCATTCTATGATTCCATGATTCTACCTGCAGGGACTGCTGAGGGACTGCAGAGCCCCAGAACCCAGCACGGGGGGAGCAGAACCTGCTGTCCATCCGAAGTATCACAAGAGCCTTTGAAATATTTGCCAATTAGCAATTCCTAAAATTACCTCCAGATGAAAAGGAGAAAGGCAGAGTAATTTGGAACTCGTGGGTTTGCAGCCTTTGATTTAACCGGAGGTGCCAGCCGTGAGGAGCAGCGTGGGAGGGAAAGGAGATCTCACCTTGTCTGGTCCTCACAGCCCACCCGGAATCGCGTTGCTGAGGGCAGCCCAAGGGATGCAGGGAGAGGCAAGCAGCGATGCAGGATCGTCTCCTCTTCACGTGATCACATGCATTCACTGCAGCCAAAACCCAGAGGGATATGAGAGGGGAAATTCCTAACTAACGCTCCGGTAACAGAGCCGACTCAACCCGGTGAGGTTGTGTCAGGGCACGGGTTACTCAAGGCAGGCACCAGCTGGGTTCAAGGTCCAGCACTGAGGTAGAAATGAAGAGCTGCTGGGGATGGGTCAATTCTCTGCAAAGCCTAAAGGAGCACCAAGAGATAATTCTGCGAGGAGAAAGTCCGCTTTTAAGTGAGGGCTGAGGCATACCAGGCATCAAAAGAAGGGAGAACAGGCCGTTCTCGAAACCCAGCAGGGAAGGGGAACAGGGAGAGCGAGGAGAGACGTGCAATTTTCTGAGGTTAACAGAAAGCAACGCCTGTTCTGCTGGAAATTACAGAGCAGTACGACCTGTCAGAAAATAAACGTGTGGAGTGTTTTTAGACATGTGTTTCCTCTTAAAAGGGCCTTGTCTATTGCTAATAAAAACAGTTCCTTCAAAAGGCTCACCTGATTATTACGCTCGTGGCCACAGCCGAGCAAAGAACCCCTAGCACTCGCTGGAGAAAAATCCCTGCTACATCACAGTGCTGTCTCCTGTGAGAGCTGTTACATGGGAAATCAAGGCCTGTGTCTAAAAACCTCTGCAGGAGCGTTCAGAGACGTGCGGGAGGAGACCAAAGCACGGCTAACCCTGCAGCTGGGAAATCACACCTTGCAAGAAACAAAATCTTGTCAGAAGCCCTGAAAAGGTAGCACTGGTGAACACTTCTGAAAAATTCAAAATATCAAAATACTTGGGTTTTTTTTTATTTCATACCACACAAGTTATGACTCTCTACCCACCTGCATCCTTCCAACACCCCCCCAGAGCTGAGGAGACCATTTTGCAGATGGGAAGAGAGAAGACAGGGAGCAGCTCGGCTCCCGGGTCCTCCAGCGACAGCCCCTGGTGATGGTCTCCACCTGGCTGGGAATTTCCTCCTTTTTTTTCTTTTTTATTTATTGATTTCTCAATCAATAGACAGCCACAAGGATCACTTCAATCTGGCACCACCACTTCTACCAAGTCCCGCAGCTCCTTGCTGGCAGGGAAGCGTAGAACCTATGAGAAATGTGGAACCCTGACTGAAATACAATAGACTTTGTAAGAAACTATCAAGATCCTGCAGCAATTCCAATCTCCCAAGCACTGATAATGTCAAGAGCCTGCACCAGCACCTGAACTGGGTCGGGCTGAGCCTGCCCTGCAGACTGGGAAAGGTGCTTTGATGTGGAATGCTCTGGGCTAGCGACGCACAGCCTTTGTTATCCACTGCATTTCTTTTTATCAGGGCAAACGCACAGAGGTTCACCTCCATTTTCCTTCTAAAGTCCTGCAGGAAAACACTTTAAAACACAAATAATTAGCTCTGTGACAGCATCACCTTTGGTTGCTCTCCAGTCTTTCCCCAAGTGATTTGCTTCACTGTGGTAAAAAATATGCTCAACTCTAGCTTTTAAAGTTTATTTGGATCCTTTGATAAGGGTACCCCCACGCAGTGCACGGAGACAGCCGAACCCTTGTCCTTACAGGGCCAGAGGATACGAGTGACCCTGAGGCTCATTAATCCTCTTGCTCCCCAAAAGTCCCATTTCCAGAAGCGAGTCCTACCCAAAGTGCTCTGTATATAAAGAACGTATTTTTGACACACTTGGCTTATTTTGTACATTAGTTAGGATTGCAATGTTCTTTTCTATTATCCCTTCTACTCAGTAAGTAAAGCCTGGAAAACTATTATTAAAATAAAAACTTTCCTATGATGTGATTCAGCAGTTGGAAGAGTCTCATTTTTAGCATCTGAGACATAGTCTAATTTTAACTCCACAAAAATCTGACTTGGTAAGGTAAAGACCAAAGAAAAGAGGCACTTCAAAACAATTGGAACATTACTAATTTTTCCTCTTCTAATCTGCAAAGTTATGAGATGTGTTATCACGGCGGCTCTCGGGAACCCCTGAGAGAAGAGCCACCGAGGAGCACTGTGGGTAACGGGAACAATGGCACTTGCACCAAAAACTCCTCTGCCTTTCAAAAGCAAGATCAAAGGAACACATTAATCAAAATGAAAAGGGCTTTTTCTGTTCTTTTTTAAGTAGCAGGATCCAGGGCTTCAGTCAGCTCGGCACCTCCATCCAAGGTTAAGGTAGCTCATGAATGCTAGAATTCCATACAGTTATTCTGAACTAATTCAAATTTCTTTTTAATTTCCTCCCCCTGTGAGATTAGAGAATGCATGCTGCTGACTACTAGCTTTCTAATCAGAATGAAAAACAGTAGGCATAAACCCTTTTCTTGTTTTACATCTGCAAATGAGTAAGTATTCACGAACCGTCATGGAAAAGTAACGCTCAAGAAATGTGACTTGTTGCTTGGGGCACTGACCTGACTGCGAGTCGGGAGGTGAGTCAAAGGACGAGGAACTGAAAATTTCTGACCCTTCTACTGGCTCTTTTACAAAATCCCTCTTGGTAATTCACCAAATTCTGGATTTCCCAGGTTATCTACCTACTAAAAGAAAAAGGTATCAGGCTAATCTGCTGGCAGGCGGTCAGTGCCTGCTGCAGAGGCAATCCTAGCGTCACGTATAATAGTGCTGCTCAGAATTTCCTTCTCAGAAGACTCTTTTCAGTATGGGAACTGTACCAAAACATAATGATTTTTCATGCCATGGACTTCATGAGGAGTTTGTTTTTATTTTTTTTAATAGGAGTAACTTCAGGAAATGGTTCAGCAGCTTATGACTAACTACACAAAGAGATGACTTCTTTGAGAAAAGCATTTCTCAGCATCCTTGCCTTGGGGAACCAAAAAAAGAGGAAAGGAAAAGGAAGAAATCCCCTGCTTCACAGCAGAACTGCAGTTTGACCAGCGTGGGTGAGGCTTGTGCCAGAGGTCTCCTTGCTGCCGCTCCTGCAGCAGCGTTGTCAGCGTAGTTTCCCCGTCTCCCCTAGGGATGCAGACTGCAGCAGCTCGGGTCTTTGGAGCTTCCCTTCCCTCCTTTCACTCGACAGTCCTTGTGGCCGCAGCTTTAGCAAACGTTCCCAGAACCCCTTCTCAAGGCAAGCACCCTACCAACGCAGTCTGTCGCAAGGCGCATCGTGCCCTTACCTAGCTCATGAACCAAAGCAAACCGCTGGAATTAACCCAAGGAGGAGGCCACAGTCAGGAGCCAGCAGTGCCATCCATGGGGAGAACTCCTACCACCAGCAGGCAGTTTGCAGGGTGCCAGGCAGAAGGTGCTGCACTTGCCTGACATATATATTTATATACATATAAAACTGGTCTCCAGGCCTTCCATTCCCCTGCCATCACTTGAGAGGGAAGGCAGCTCCAGCCGTATATCTACGCTGGCAGATTTATTGCCCCCCACACACATAAAGCCCCTCTCTAGACACACACGCTTAATCAGAAAAGGAAACGTGAGCGGGAGGAGAAGAAAGGGGAACAGACAAATAACCTTTCAAATAGTTGAAAAACAGTTTTGACGAATGTAAGCAAACTTACAGGACAGGTAACACTCCCACCGAACACCTGCATCTACCTGCACTTCAGATACTGGCAACAGAAACATTAATGCTGTATTTAAAGGTTTCATTCATATTTTAAGCATGCCTTTGTAAAATAATAGCATTTACATTTTAAACTCTCCTAAGGAGATGCTTCCCTTCTGCTTTTGCACATGCTCACGGCAGCGCAGGCTACATCTGGGCACTATTAAATACAAGCCCTTCATCATGGTTGCCACTTTTTCAGCTCCCACCACCCCTGAGAGCACACCAGGCTCACACAGGGGTAAGGGTGAGCAGCTAGAACAGGTCTCCGAGACGGTGCTGCCAAAGACCACCATAACTTCATGTGAATATTTGCACTGCTGTGGTGTACAGAAAATCACCACCAGCAGCCATTCTCTTACTGACCCCTTTGCTACCATCCTCACCTCCTTTTGTAGCAACACAGAGGTACAAGAGGGAATGGGCACAAACTTGTACATAACAAGTTCCATCTCAACATGAGGAGGGACTTCTTCACTATGAGGGTGGCAGAGCCCTGGCAGAGGCTGCCTAGAGAGGTGGTGGAGTCTCCATCTCTGGAGACATTCCAACCCCACCCGGAGACATTCCTGTAAGACCTGCTCTGGGTGGACCTGCTCTAGCAGAGGACTGGAGTAGATGATCTCCAGAGGTCCCTTCCTACCCCAGATCAGTCTGTGATTCTGTGACACACAGGAACCGCACACACATCTCTATGAAACCAACCCTTCAGCTCCAACTCCTCACTGTTTGACTACAAACCACCAAAATAACCATGGCTTCATGTATTCCTCACAAAGTTTTTTATTCTACGTATTCAGCACCCCTAGAGGTGCAGAAAATACCACTTAAATCCCTAGAAGCTTGATAATACCAGGAACTTTTAAGCATTTCAAACGAATTCCTATGTGTAGCTGATACTGAGTCATATTAGTGAAATTAATAAGCCTAAACTAGGACTTTTTATGTTACACTGAATGTGAATTTGCATAATTCATGTTCAGACACTCAGTTGCAATTTGCACTTTGGAAAAAATAATAAACAGTAAGTTAATCATATAATTTTAGAACAAACCAGAATGAAAAACTGCAATTTACAGACTAAAGTGAATATTATAGCAGTACAAAAATCCAGGCACTGGCAACTTCAGTCAAGTTAATTTTGACCAGGGTGAGGAAGCTGACAGACTTCAATGAACTGAGCTGAGCTGTACACGGGTTTCAGAACCCGGCAACGCTCTACGCTTGAAATGACTTTAGCTCTCGGCAAAGCAGGGTTTCCACAGAGGATACTTCAAAAGGAAATGAAGGCAACGTTAATTCTGAGGTTACGCTGAGACCATCTCTCTGCTTCCAAGCTCTCCCTCACACCACGAGGGAAATGCAGGCAGCTGGCGGGGGGTAGGCCCCTCTAACCAAATGTCCTCCTGCTCCTGCTATGGCTGGGATGGTGCCCCCAGAGGGACACTTGCAAGAGAAGACAAGAGAACCTTTGGAACGCAGATGCACCAGCCAACAGCTGAGAGACACGCAAAGGAAGCCAGCAAAATCCCTCTCTTTTGTGTCCCATTCTAAACCCCACTATCTGTCTCAAAAGAGAGAACATCATGGAAAATCTAACGTGTTTCTGTAGAGTGAAGGTCCCCCCCACCATTGTGGAGAACACGCAGAAGCCCTTCTGTTCAAAGAGCTTCTAGAAGCTCCTCTCCCCATGGAACTCCAAGCAGCTGCTTCCACAAGAGCGAGGTCTAACTCACGCCTTTAGCTTGGCATAAACCAAGAGTTTATGTTTACCAAAATATAAGGTATTCCTCTGAGACAGACTTTGACACGCTATCCCCGCACCCCAAACAGAGTGGAGGGTGATACCTAATCACCAGCATGGAAAATAAAAACCCAAGAGAACCCACAAACCCACCCCACGCTTTATGCTGAGATCGGCAAAGCCCTTGTCAGAGCAGAAAAACATGAATAACTTTTTCTGCTCCAGCCTTACATTCCCTCACAGTCTGACATGCTGCGAAGGAGCAGAGGAGTCCGTCTCCGTAGCAAGAGTCACCTTGCTATGCCATTAATCCACCTCAGACCATAAGCTCCTAAAACTGCCTTTTCAGCCAGTATCGAGACACCAGTAACCACAAGTACCCTAAGAGAGTGGAAATCTAAATCTAATTTTGGAGCAGGATGCGTTTATAGACCAGAATTTACCACGTTACATTGAGTTGCGTTCCTGCTCTAGAAATGACACCACTCATAAAGAAAAGGTCTGGAGATCCCATCACACAGCCTTCCAGCTAGCTCAGCACCTGCCATCGCCACACTGCTGGCTGCCAACGCTGGGACACCAGAGCCCAGGGGAGCGCTGACACAGGCCGTGTTTGCAGCCCTTCGTGGGGTGCGGCCTGGGTGGCACCCACAGCCCAGGCCGGCCAAGGGATGGAGCTGAGGCCTGGGTCACACCAACACTTATGAGACCAGACTTGACGCCACGACAAGACAACCGTTATACTATCAGGTATGGTGATGGAATAGCATTCAAATTACAGAAACTACAGGAACTTCTAAACAGAGGTTTAGACATCCTCAACCAGTCAGAACCACCCGACCTAGGCTGGTGTGGAGGTTTATTTTTAGGACAAAAATAAAAGAGTGGTTTGGGAAAGAAATTATTTAGTTGTTTTGACATACTTTCAAAGTATTGTTGGAATAAAAGGGGATTTAGATCCTCTTGTACCAAGCACCCCTTCCTTTAGGAGTCAGAACTGCAGCTTCCAGGCTGCGACTTGACATGTGAAACCTGTACCTTCCCGTGTAGCGGTCGCCGCCCCTTTGCTCATTATATTCACGTGATAACGACAATTAAGTGCTGATTCTTGCCAGTACTTTCTGAATTAAAGCAATTAAGTGTGAGCGTAAAACTCCAGTCGCACAGACACAATACAGCTGCCTCCTTATGAAACCGCAATGAATAAAACTCAAACAGCAGGAATTCCACTGGAAACAATGAATAGCAGCAATCCACTTCATCTCACATTACACTCACTGCTTCCTATAATTTCATTTCATCTCTGCATAAAATAGAGAATTCTATTGTCTGCTCTGCTGCCATTTCTCTTGATATTCGAAGCATATTTAATTATACGAGGTCACATCTGAAGAGATAAAGCTCTCGGGAGAGAAAGAAATTGAACTTTTCCATATCGGATCACTTCTCTCTCCAGAAATGAATTCTTTATTACCCCAAAATTACACGGTATTATCCTGAAATGACATGATATGTCTTACTTCTCATCTAGCACATTCCTGGAATTAGGCTGGAGTATAAAAGAAAACTAATGGTTCTGAGAATTGGCTGCTCCAAAGCCTTCCCTCTGTCATCACTCAGGGCGGGTAATTGGCAGCCGCAGCGGGGGCGCGGGGAGCAGCCCCGCCGTCGGGGACGGGACTCGCGGCCGCTCCTGTGCCAGCCTGCATGAACAGCCATGGCAAACGGCAGCAGCTCTCAGGCACGTGTCCAACCTGCCAAAGGGCTCTCTGCGCTGAAAGATTGTTTCCCCCGACTCCGATTCTCAGTCTGGAGTTCCTGAGGCCTCCCGAGGCCCAAGAAGAGCCCTTGCGACGGGGTGGCACAAACGGGAAGAGAGTAATTAACAGGAAGGAAAGCGCCAGTGAGGATGAGAGGTGCCAGAGCTTGTGGACCTTCCTTTTTACCCACTCGCTGCGTCTGAAAGACACAGGCACAGTTCACAGCTGGATATCGCAGTCATCAGTGCGTCTGATAAAGTCTTGGACTTTTTGGATGGTATCTAGTACCAGCAAAACATGCATATACATAATAAAACACCTATTCCATTTTCCCTCTTCAATAGTTTTTGATCTATTAACTATGGTTCTATAAGGAATTAATTGTGTTACAAGGGGTTTTATCGTATTTTTAATGATGTCCATTTGAGCTTTGGAAGAAAACCCCAATAATAAACCTCTACAGAATACAACTGCTTACAATTCCTACAGTTTTCCAAATCCAGTAGACAGTAGAAACAAAGTTCCAGAGCAGGAAATGCTCTGGAAATACACAGGACACAGAGGTAGATGTAAAGTGGCTCCAGGAGCCTCTAGTAACCGCTTCCACCAGGTCAACAGTTGTGGGAATGAGCAACTTCCCAACAAGGTTCTGTTTTCCACGGGACGTTCAAACCAGGTGGTTTGGTCTGAAAAAACAGGTCAGTTTACACCTGCCTACCCGAGACACTCACAAACACAATTTGGTGGATAAAATCCAGATGGATAAAATCCAGAATATGGAACAAGCAAGCCATGAGGAAGCTGTAAAATTCACATTTTGGAAAGCAATAGGAGAAAAAGAGACTTTTTGAGTTGCTGGTGCCCTGGCAATGCTGGTCCACAGGCTCCTGGTGCTGCCCCAGGGAGGGACAGGAGGTGGGAGCTGCAGGATCCTGGGGGCTGGGAGTGCCCAGGGGAGGTTCAGCTGAGCCCAGAGCCACCTCCTGGCCCTGCAGGCTCTTACAGCCTCCGGGATTCTTCTGAAAGCACTGGGGGCTTTTATTTATTTTTTATAATATGGATATTTTGCGTGAATGTATATATATGTATTTATATAGAACATTTCAACACTTACATATTTTATAAATATATAAATACATCTTTATCTATTATTTCCTATTTTTATATTTAAAATGACCCATTAAGCAGGAGCAGCAGCTGCAGCACAAACACATCTGCGGTTCCCAGGTGCTACAAGTACCCTGCTGAAAGCCCAAAGAAGAAGTGGGGGTAAGGGGAGAACAGCTTCTCCAGCCTGTGCACGAGATTACAACGTTCCTTCAGACTGCTCGTGCTTCCCAAAGATGTGCAGAGCTGGCAGAACCCAATGGAAATTTTATGAAAGCTGGATCCACAGAAGCCTGTGTTCTGCCAGACAATTCCCCAGAGCAGGCGCAGTCACCGCACACAGACCCAGCAGCTTCGTTACTAGCATCTTCTACATGAATGGAACTGTACTTTGACTTTATTTAAACTTTCATTAGACTCCAATAAATAGTTAGAAACCCTGTTTCCATTAATGTATTGTTTGAAAAACAGACTTCCCAAGTCTCGAAACATAACAAGGGGGCTGCTCTTTGATATACCTGTGTTACAAAGCTCTCAAGGCGTTGTGCTGTGCACAAGTTTGTCTTCAGATGCTTCATAATTTATTACTGCTGCTTATTTCTATTTGGTTGTTCTGCAAAGCTAAGCAAAACAACAGCAGCAGCAGAAGAAAAGAGGAAGGATCTGTAGGGATAATTACAGGCTGCCGCCTTTGAACAGCTCCCAAACTGTTCAGCAAATCTGAAAAGTTAAAATAGAGGCAATCCTAAAATCTAGAATGGGTCAGACCTGTTTTCATTTCCAAGAGTGAACTATGATTCAAGGGAAAGTGAAAATGGGTTTGAAATAATTTTTTGTCTCTCCCTGTTTTTTTTTAAATGTTATTGTTATTACACTGTTGAAGGTTTTCAATGAAAACGCTGATTCTTCACCAGGAGAAATGCATGACTTTTCCAAAGGAGACACATTCCAATAAAAAATCACAAAGACTCGTGTGTTATTTCCACAGCAGAAAGTATTTTCCTTCCCCCGGCTAACAAATGTCAAAATTAAATTAACAGCTTTGTCACGGGATCTGTAAGCCCCCCTCAAAAACACAACCAGTAACAGTGGGAAAGCCAAAACCAATCTGGGTTTCCATTAAGCTCAATCCCTTTCACTTTCCTCTCCCACGGCTCGCGGGGCACACGCAGGGCATCGCCGCGGGTCTGCTCCCCTCCCGCATGGGAACCTCTCAGCCAGCCCTTCAGCTGAGCCTATCTGTACCTTGCTGCATGTCGAAGGCGCTATCAGAGAGGCACACTGAAGAAGAAAAATAAAAATAACCCCTGAAGTATAACATTATAACTGCAGAAGGGCTCCGTCAGACTTCTACACACGCCCTGGAACTGCAGGCGCTGAGCGCCAGGCTCATTTCCGTCAGCACAGCTCCATCTTTTAGTCAGCAAAACATCAGAGGGCATTTTTAAATCACTATCTATTTTCTGCAGCCGGTTCATTTTTAATAGCTAAGAAATAACCACACTGCCTCCCTTCGAAGAAGTCGCTGACAGGAGAGGCACAAAGAGGATCCATCAGATCTCCGACTGCAATAGCGTCGGTTCCTCAGACAACCCCTGCTCCCTGCCCTGGAGAAAGAGTTACAGAACTTCTCAAAGCTTTGTAGCAATTTACTCAGCTAATTTACTGACACTTCCCCTTTCAGGAACCTTGGGTTTCTGGAATCGTCAGCAAACCCCAGGCAGCCGAGGCAGCTGGAAGGATGGCCTTTGATGCCTGCTGGCAGACAGGAGAAGCAGCATCGCTCCTCCGCCCCCAGCTCTTCAACAGCCTCCTCCCTTCATCCCCCGGCGGCTGAACTCCACAAAGGATCACAACCTCCCCCAGCTGATCTCCAGCTGGACTTCTGCTCATGTATTTGGTACATGGACTTCTAGGAAGTCCCAGGATTCAGGTGCTTGAAGGCATTTGCTACAAAACCCTGCCTCCCCTTAGAATCATAGAGTCACCCAGGTTGGAAAAGACTCTTGGGATCATGGAGTCCAACCAACTCTTGATAAAACATCCTCTGCTTCAACAAGTAACGTGGGCACATGGTCATTCACCAGGCCCTGAGCACACCCCAGCCCTGCGAACCACCGCCACCCCAAACACAGCACCTCCTCCTCTCGCGCCCACCATGCTCCCCAGATGCTCTAGGAATGAAGGAGCCTTTTCAGAGAAGGACAAGGGTGTGGAACATCCAGGGTCAAGGGATAGTTTAGTCTCATTAAAGTGGGACTTAAGCTCCACTGTATCAGCCCGGTTCAGCCCCATACTCAGCCCAGGCTGCTACTACTCTTTCCCTCTACCACCTGGGTAAGGTCTCATGCAAAGAAGCAGGATAACTGTCATACTCCCAGCAGGGATTGATAGGTAACCTGGCACTGCTGCACCCTGATTGCTGCTGAGCCCTAGCACTCTGCTGCGTGCCGGCAGTTATTTAGTTAATATTAGAGAGCTTTCCATTCCCTTGGAGGATAAACTGCAGTGGTTTTCCTGGAGCTCGGAACATCAACCCGATCACTGTTACTCGAACACACAGCTTCCATACACGCTGATCCTTCTCTCCCAGGAACATCACCCCACTGCTGCCTTTCCCCCTTCGATTTTGATTTCATTTAGGGGCTTTTGGTGTCGCCCATGATCAAACCTGCGAAGGCTTCAGCTGCAATAGCTGTGCTGGAGTCGGTCGGAACGCTCGCCTCAAAGGTTACTTCCAGAATTGAGAACTCAAGGGACTGAACTTGCAGATTTACCCAAAATACCTGGCAGGAAGTTGTAAACCAGACCAAAACCAGCACCAGTGACAATGCCAGACTTTGGGTATTTTTTTGATGTTGTTTTGTTACCTTTTTAATCGAAGTTACACTCTGGGTTGTTTTCTGCCGCACCGCGCTCTCCAGCCAACGTACCCTTCAGCCCACTCAGCGCTCTGCCCTGTGCCAGCATTGCCTTGAACCCCTTGGGGAAGGATTTCATAGAATCATGATTTTGGTTGGCAGAGACCCTTGGGATCATCCAGTCCAACCATCAGCCCCACTCTAACAAGTTCTCCCCTACACCAGATCCCCCAACCCCCCATCCAATCTACTCTGAAACACAGTCAGGGGTGGGGCCTCCACCCCCTCCCTGGGCAGCTGATTCCACTGACTGACCACTCTCTCTGGGAAAAACTTTTTCCTCACGTCCAGCCTAACCCTCCCCTGCTGCAGCTTGCAGCCATTCCCTCTTGTTCTCTTGCTAATTTCCCTTGAGAAGAGACCAGCACCAACCTCTCTCCAATGCCCTTTCAAGCAGTTGTAGAGAAGGATGAGGTCTCTCCTCAGTCTCCAGAAGACAAACACGTCTTCTCAGATCCACATATCTGGGTACTCTTATATCCTTTTCAAACATGTTTTGCTTTCAAGTGAAGGGGCCTGAGGACAGCCACCAGGAATTGCAGGGCTGTGGGGGGCTGAAGGGTCCAGCCGTGTCCAGCGGTGAACAGCCCAGCAAGCGAAAGCCGGAGCAGTGGTGAGCCAGAGAGAGGGTTTGAGGGGTTTGAGGGCTGTGACGCTGAGCCCCAGTTACAAACCCAACCATGCTGACACTGAAGATCATTTCCAGTGCTTCTTGGAAAGGAAATTCCATGTGCTGGTTCTTGGGGTAATGGACTGAGCCTTAGAGCATTCTGCGGAGGCTTTCAAGCAGGAATTAGGAAAAGCAACATTTCAAAATCATAAAGGCAAAAAAAATTAAATAAATCAGAATTCATGTAACTCATACAGTCTGTTCAACTTTGTAAAAGCAAAACTGCTCCATTTTAAACCCTGCGCTGTTATTTCATTTTCAGTTCAACTCCTAAAAGTCTTATTTCCTCCTGAAACTGCTCCAGTTGCTCTCTGTGGGAAACTACAGCGTTTATATATTATTCATCCAACTAAAAACCCTGCGGCAGGACCCCTGTGGAGCCTCCTCAGTAATTGGTCTCCAGATGCTGGCGATGCGCAGTGCTCTGAAACTCCTCAAACATCAGGAGAACACAACCCCATCTGCTCCTCAAGCTGCGCCTCTTGGAAGGAACAACACCCTCATTTTCACCCGGCTCCTCAGTTTTCAGGGAGGAATTGGCGTTCATACCCCTGACAGTAAAACAATTACCACATTAGAACCTGCTCCGCTGCGAGTCCAGCACGGGCGTTTAGGTGCCTTCTGGAACGAGCCTTGGAGCTGGACTGGAATGGCTCCAGTCTGCACCTGAAGGGTCAGGCTCTGCACTCCCCTAAACCCTCCCCCTGGGAACAATAATCAGCATTTTCATACTTCTTTTTCTAAGAACACCAGAAGCCTAAATACATTAGCTTTCAGGACATGTCACTTGGAACATTCTTGAAACGCCAACCACAGAAGTTACTAACAATACATTGACTGGGAGGAACCCTGTGCATCCATCACCCGTTCATCTCAGCATCTCTCCGCTCCAGGGTCCCTGCTGCAGCCTCGACACCCCCTGCTCCTACCTATCCATGTATTGATTATTGGTTTGTACAGCAGCCCTGCTCCTACCTATCCATCCATCCATCGATTATTGGTTTGTACAGCAGCCCTGCTCCTACCTATCCATCCATCCATTGATTATTGGTTTGTACAGCAGCCCTGCTCCTACCTATCCATCCATCAATTATTGGTTTGTACAGCAGCCCTGCTCCTACCTATCCATCCATTGATTATTGGTTTGTACAGCAGCCCTGCTCCTACCTATCCATCCATCCATCGATTATTGGTTTGTACAGCAGCCCTGCTCCTACCTATCCATCCATCCATTGATTATTGGTTTGTACAGCAGCCCTGCTCCTACCTCTCCATCGATCAATCGATTATTGGTTTGTACAGCAGCCCTGCTTCTACCTATCCATCCATCCATTGATTATTGGTTTGTACAGCAGCCCTGCTCTTACCTATTATTATTGATTTGCATAGCATCCCTGCTCCTATCTATTGATTATTGATTTGTACAGCATCCCTGCACTTACCTATTGATTGCTGATTCACCCAGCAGCCCTGCTCTTACCTACTGATTATTGGTTTGTACAGCAGCCCTGCTCTTACCTTTTGATTGCTGATTCACCCAGCAGCCCTGCTGTTTTAGAACATATATTGTAACGTCACTGTCATCCTCTACAGTAAANTGATAGATTATTGGTTTGTACAGCAGCCCTGCTCCTACCTCTCCATCGATCAATCGATTATTGGTTTGTACAGTAGCCCTGCTCCTACCTATCCATCCATCCATCGATTATTGGTTTGTACAGTAGCCCTGCTCCTACCTATCCATCCATCCATCGATTATTGGTTTGTACAGTAGCCCTGCTCCTACCTATCCATCCATCCATCGATTATTGGTTTGTACAGTAGCCCTGCTCCTACCTATCCATCCATCCATCGATTATTGGTTTGTACAGTAGCCCTGCTCCTACCTATCCATCCATCCATCGATTATTGGTTTGTACAGCAGCCCTGCTCTTTTAGAACATATATTGTAATGTCACTGTCATTCTCTACAGTAAAACAACCTCCTGTGGCAATGGTCTTGTAGTGCTTACTTAAGCAAATTCTTCCACTTGTAATGAAGGTGTTCTCTGAATCCCAGTAATTAATGGCAAACGTACAGGAGTAACTCAGCAGAGTGTTCTAGGCTGGAGAACCAGCCTGACCTAATTTGGCTTTAGGAGTTGGATGGTCTGTTCTGACACAAAAATCCATTTACACAGCCTTTACCCTTGGTGATAGGTGCTACTCACATGTCTCGTTTACCCGATAATTGTTAAATAACACCTGGGGAGTTGTGAAGCCCAACAGAGCTCTACCCTTGAGTAAGGTTTTCCCTCCTCACTGGTACTCGAGTGATAACTACTCAGCTGTTGTAAATGGGCACCACTTCAGTAGAGTGAAGGGGAATGCCCTGATATTAAAAAAGCAGGTGTTTATAAACACATACATATATTTTTATAAAGAGCATTTTATTCTTCATTGCACTAATGAGCAGATGGACACTTGTCTGAGCTGCGATGCCTGTGAGGCTATGGCAGCAGCAAGCACTCCACGTGGGGCTGGGGCAACGGGAACTCATAAATTCCTGCAGTGTCCAGGGGACCAGGAGAACGTGCTGCATCTGTTGAGGGAACATTCTCAAGACCCATGCCGTGGCGAAATTCCAAGTGATGGCAAATTTCTATGAAAACAGAAACTGCCTAGTGACGGCTAATAGGCCAAGGGATTTATGGCCTGTGCCAGTAGCATAACATTGCCTTAATTTACAATGATAATTAAATTTTTGTAACATCCTTTGGAGAGTCTAAGGTAAGGCTGGCTTCACAGATTACTGACTTCTATTTACCTTTATTGAATTTCACTTTGTAAATGAAAAACACCTACAATGCTCTACAGGAAGCTACTAATAAGAGCCACCTTCGGCCCAGACTCTCCCCCCACCACCGCTCTGGTTGTGGTGAGAGACCCCCAGCCTCACGGGGTTCTCCAAGGGCTCCTCTCAGCAGAGACACCACCTCTGACAGAGGAAACACGGGCAGAATACATAAGCTTATCTCAATACAGAGACTGCAACAGCTGGAAAAGGAACCAGACGGTGCTGTTTCAGAGACAGAAAACTAAATCCCCACTAGAAGTACACTGGCAGCAGTGGGAGAACCGAAGAGTCCATGCTTATGCAGGCAAGGAACTCCAAAGCGACATACGTGTTACGTGGGATTTGCACACCAACACCCCACAGACCCTGAGATAATATTGTGAATACAGAGGAAAGCTAATTGAAGGGACCGGTGCAGCCCTGAGCAGGCATTGCCAAGTTTAACAATGCTTTCAAGTAATGCCACCAGCAGGTACCTGGAACTTCTGTATAAACCAAGCCATTATAAGTGAGAACTGGAGAATGATTATTTTTGAGCATGAACATATTTACATACAATTTCAAATATCAAAGATACCTAACGAGAAACTGTGGAAATACAAGGCTGGCAGCCATTAATATATACCTGCCTATGACAGGGTTTACAGTCAGTAGAGCCCTAAAAAATTCAAGATAATTAGAAATCAGTATAAAAATGCGTTTCCTTATTTTTTTCATCGATACCTCGATGACTGCCAAGTGATCTGGACAGTATGGAAGGGCTTTTCAGCCCTCACATTACACTGATTTCCCTGCCTTAAAAATCTTTAAAGGATAAAATTAACCATCAGTTGTTATGTTACTTTGCATTTGGAACCAAGGCCGTGTTCCATAGTTCACAGTTGGCTTGCTTGATGTAAAAGACCCTGCATTAAATCACTGTAATAGGAATATAGGTTATAGCAAGTGAGTTTGTACAGCCTAACGATATTATCCATCATGGAAGGTAACTATAGCTGTGCAATATTGACGTCTGCCTCCTTCCACAGGGGACAATATTTATGAAAGATGCCAGTGGAACTGCAGTGGCAGTAAATGGCCTCCCCAAACAGAAAGGGAACCAGGAGCAACTCTCCATCCTTACATCGCCTCCGTGGCCGTCTGTGGGAATGACCTGCTCAGCATCTACTGCCCTTTCTCCTTCCCCTGCTGCTGGGCCTGAGCTCATGCACAGCACTGGCACGGGAGACTGCTTTCTCCATTTGCCTTCCAACAGTGGGTAACTATCCCAACTAGAGCTTACTGGTTTATTTTAAATGATGGGAAAAGTAAAACTCGGGTACACAAACGCTACAATGATGGACAATCATAGCTGAGAACATACAGCCTCTCACCTCAGCTGCTCAACTCACAGTTAAAACAAGGAGTCGGAGTCACTTTGTTTTGCAAATCGATAAACAGTGTGTTCATCAGAGAACAGGTTAAAACATACTAAAAACAATGACAAAACATTCATCTCCTTACCAGTCATTGCCCCTAAGATTTTCTGTTGTTGGCTCTGAGTTTAAGAAAAGGTGCAAAACAATTTCTTTCCCCCCTCCTTGCCAAATCTCCAAAGGGTGCCCCGTAGTTAAACGGGATTCAGCAGCTCAGATTGCAGGGCAACGACAACCAACGGCTTTTGGCTCTGGAAATAATTGGGGTTTTTGAGGCCAACAGCCAAGGGATGAAACAAAATATTTTGGTAGGGATTTGAGACTTTTCAGTTTGTATCCCAAATAAAGTCCACAAGGCAGGAAAGGCTTACTTCAGGCACAGAAGGCAGCACAATGAAAAACTAACCCACTTTTTCAGAAACTAGCAGTGGAAGGAAGTCCCTCAGGAGAGGCTTTATTGCCACAGGAGGAAAGTCCTGGCAGAGCATCCAACCTGGGATAACCCACGGTGGGATCACTGGGAATCCCCCCTAATTAAAGACAAGATGCAGATGGTGGCACTGTCAGAGAGAGGAGGAAACCTCTGAAACTCTGGCTGAGCATTCAGCTCCCCCAGCCAGCCACTTACAACAGCATCACTTGGGGCAGGACTGAAATGAAGGTGCTGCCTGTTGTTCGGCTCATTGTCTGTACAAGCTGAGTACTTGGCGGGACCCAAACTGGAAGATGTTAACTACCATTAAATGTAGAAGCAGCCAAAATCAGAGATGCCTTCAGAGGTGACTCTCCCAGAAAGGAACATCAAATGCTTTCCAGAAAAACTCACCTGATGTGGCGGGAAGAGGCTGTGACAGAGGGACATAATGGAACTGCTTCAAGGAGCTCTTCGTGACTCAAGGAAAATTGACTCGAAGAAGAGCGTTCATAAGAGCAGTAAATCATGTACAGCTACTCCACTGGATTCATGTTAACTTTGGGACAGAAGGGGCAGCAGTATCACCCAATGATACTGGATGGGGAACATGCCAAAGGACCTGACAGAACAACTAAACAACGGTGGGCTCTGTCTAGTGGGACAGATGTGTTGGGGAACATCTGGCCAGCTGGTCTGACCGGACAGAAGAGCCAGTGTGGTTCCTGAATCACTGGTTACTGTCCCTCTATAAGGGTATGGACTCTGCAGGATTTCATTAGCACACATACACCTCCTCACTAGGAACCAAGACACCTCACTGAGGTCATCTTCTACCTCACATTGTCCACACATGGGATTGGACACACGGTGCCAACCCAATAGTTACCATCATCTCAATCGGGTTTAGCAGCTGTGAAGGGAATCAGTGCTGAGAAATCAAGAACATGGTTGTGATCACACTGGAAAGTTCTCCCTGTTCTTCTTGACCCGTGTCCCAGCCTCATCGCCCAAAAGTCTGGTCAAGAGAAAGATGTCTGACAATGGCCAAGTGTTGTCAGGCAACTGTTCTCCTCATGATCCCAATGGCTCAGCTGGAACCAGGGGACTGAGTCCCACCTGCTCGCATCCCAGTACCGACCACAGAGTGACAAACTGGAGAGGTGACACACTCAGAGCATCCAGAGAGAAGAGATTTAACGGTGACCATTCTTCACATAGACCGAGCTACTGGGATTACTATCACCTGGTTAAGAGCGGGGATGTACAGTGTCACAGTCGACACAGAGGCTTAAACAGTACTCTTCTCCTTATTTAATTGGAAACTTATTTGGCTTAAAACCAAAGATCTCACTTGAATGGTTTTGATTAATTTTATTAATTGCATTATATGAATGCCATTAATTATTAATCACATCAGAAGCTAAAGAGCAGTTCTACTGTTCTGCTTTTCTGTGGCACACAGGCTAAACCGTTAGCCCGGCAGAAACAAAACTGTGAAATGGAATCCCGGCTTTTAAGGCAACAGGAACAGCAAAAGATAGGAAGGAAATGAATTTGGAAGGAGAAACAGAAGGGAAAAATAAAACAAGAAAATTTATAGAGCAGAGAAATTTACTACTTCATTCTTTGCCTCATGTTTTTGTGTCTGAATAGAAAACATTCATGTTTTCCAGAGGGAACCCCAAGCAGTAAAGCCGACAAACAGCACAGTGACAGTCAGTCCCACAAGTACCACCTCCCCAGGCAGAGGAAGAGCAGCCACCACCAACCCGTCCCGAGAGTCCTGCTCACCTAGAGACGGTGACAAGGACACTTCTTCCAGCTGCTCTCACAGAAATTACTAAAACAAACACTTTTCACCATTTTCCCACCCCACACAATTAAGCCTTGGCCACAAATGTTTACCAGCGGCCAACACTAAAGCTCTAAATAGAATTTTGGTCAGAACATTCACACAAGGAAGAGGTGCAGGCACCAGTCACCAGGATGGTCATCACCGAGAAAGAAACCGCAGGTTGGTGTTTGCTGCCGAAAGCCCGAGGAGCAGCAACTGGCCAGAAACCAGCTATTTTGGCCTTGCCAACAAGCAATGATCCCCAGTATCAATGTTTATTTCCCAACACACAGATGTGACAGAAGGTTTAAATCTCCTTCCTGCCACAAAAAGCACTTTTGTGCCGTGTAACGATGCAGGGAAACACTGGAACAAACACCACGACTGTTCAGGTCACCTGCACTCTGGACAACGCGATGTTTGTAATTCAGAATTAGCAGATTTCTAAGTTTTATTACTTCTTGCTCACCACTGTGCATTCAGTAGTCCACTATTTGCAGAAGGAAGGTTTTCCAAGTTACTAGTTTCTTTAGAAGCAGAACTGGATGGACACAGACAAGCACTGCACTACAAGCTGCTTCTCCAAGCAGATCTAAATGACGTTTTGCCATCTACAGCTCCATTATTAGCTTCAGTAAAGCAGTTTAATGAAGTTCTAGTGAACAGGAAGGGAAAAGGAGAAAACGAACTAGCAGTGACCCAACTGCTTGTAACTGCAATTGTTCCCTGGCCAGAGATCTTTGGGCAGAGGGTTAATTTCTGCCACAGGTGTGGTACCACAACTCCCATGGCCATTGCTCCTCTGAGTGTACGAGTGTAGGGCCTTCTCCAGACCAGAGACAGAAAACCTCAAGCTCTAAGCAGAAAGCAAGGGTTTCACACATTTTAAGTAAAAAGAACTCCTCATGGGTTTTTTCCTCTCCCTTTTTTTTTTTTAAGTACTCTCTATAAATCTTTTAGCTAAAGCAAGCCTACAACAGGGATTCTGGAGTGCTTAACTTTCATGTAGACACACTGTACTGAGGACTGACCAGAACTCCTACTGCCACAAAGACTTATACCAATTGGAGATTTAAGTAAGTAAACAGACATTCATTTGTGTCTGGCCTAATCTGAATTCCCTTCAAGACTGAGAAACAAAAACCCCAAACAAAGGTCAAACAGAAATCTCCTTCAGCCTGGAGTGGGGCTGATGCTCCCTGCGGGCGGCTGCAGTCAGTCTGGAAACGAAACAACCCAACTGGATGTATCTCCGAACACCCACTCCCCAGTCCTGCCCACCGGGGTGGCCGTCGAGTAAAGCTGCCACACAAACACCTTCGTCCAGCAAGGTGGGCAACCACTGTGGTGGGACCATTGTGGGACCAGGAGGCGGGGGACCATTGTGGTGGCACACACGTGGAACCGGGCCAGGCAGCTTCCATCTGCCGGAGCCAATGTGTTTTGTCAGCTTACAACGAAGATGGACAACAGCTTACATCAAATAAAACCAAAATCGAACTGACTGACAATGTATTGAATTCAACTCCCAAGAATTCACCTCTCAGCATCTTAAAATAAAATTCACCCCTCGACATGGTCCCAGGAAAGGGACAACAGCGTGACAAACAAAGGCCGTCGCGTGTTAGCGGGCTCTGGTGATTCCTAGGATTCTGGTGGTTCCGTCGTAATTGCAATGCATTTCTCAATGGGGGCAGGCCCTGACCCACATCAAGTAATGTGTACTTTGGAAATTTTAATCACAACAAGTTTATACACTTCTAATTTGACCTCCAAGGCTCAAGAAGTTACCCTGCATACAACCTTTATTCTTGCAATTTATTAATTAGTCTAAAATGCATTCCATATACTACTATTGACCTTGTACAGCTATCATTTACATTTATTAGCTACAGTAGAGGATATTCTTTATAATTAACAGTGGATCCTAATAGCATTAAACCAGAATAAAAATTCAAATTCCATCCTTAGGCTCGTTGCACTATTACTCTCAATGACAAAGGATGACAGCACTGAAAGTTTTGATCTTCTTTTGCTATTTCAGTCCTGAAATCCACCCCCCCCACACTCCAAAAAAAATTTAAGGTGTTTTAACAACTACTCATCATCTCCTGTTCCTTTACACATTTGAGTAAATTGTCAAAAATCTCAAAGCAAACCCTAAATAATGTTCCCTAAAGAACCACTCAAGGTCAGCAAAAGCACCAGGGACACCACAAGCTACAAGAGCAACCATAAGCCTGGAAATTAGGAAAAAAATCTTCCCAGCAAGAGTGGTCAGAGCCTGGACTGGGCTGCCCAGGGAGGGGGTGGAGTCCCCATCCCTGACTGTGTTTCAGAGTCCATGAGATGTGGTGTTGGGGGATCTGGTGTAGGGGAGAACTTGTAGAGTAGGGCTGATGGTTGGACTCAATGATCCCAAGGGTCTCTTCCAACCTGAATGATTCTGTGATTTTAAGTCATCCAAAATTAACTTAAGATTTTTCACTTCATCCAATGAGGAAGAAATCAACCCTTTTTTCTTTTCTTTTTCTATAAAAGCATGCTCCCAACAGGCAAGTTCATTGCTGCCCCTAACATGCCAAACACAATCCTTAAACAGAACTGTTTATGAGGAGGCTGAATTTTAATGGTATATTAGAGCTGTAAATATAAGCCAATGACTCCTGCTATATAATCCATTACAAATCTGCTAGGCAATCAGAATTCAATTAGATTTAATCTGCTAACGTTCAATAGACTTGTCAGAATCATGTTTATAACAAAGAGCTAGAAATTGTTGTCCTTGGACTACCAATGAAGATACTTATTCAAGGCAGAGTTCTCAAAACCAAGAACCCGTTGTCCAAATTACACCATTATTCTGACTAATTCAAGTACTCAGTTTGACTTCAACTCGAAGATCTGGAAACCCTTTCATTACTGTTCATTTAGAGTCAGCAACATTTCAGATTAGGATGCATTGCAAGCGATGGCTGTTCATTAGCCACTGGTATAATTACAACTCACATAATTGTTGGAGTGGGATTTGAGCAGCGTTATTTTAGGAAAGCTTAAACCTGTGGTGTCAGTCCAGAAGGATTCGGTGCAGCTGCGAAGAAAGCCATCGCTCTGCCTTCCCTGCCACCGTGTCAACTCATGCTCAAAGGCAGGGGAAAAAACAGAGTCTTCCATGTCTGTAAACATTCTGTGAACTCGCTGGGGGCTACCAAACCACTGAAGAAACGTGGAACCCTTCTATAAGGGTAGTTCCTTCTAAAACCATTAAAGCTATAGGTGAGCAGAAGAAACGGAGAAAAAAAACAACCCCAAAGCTTAGTAAAAGAGCTATAACACGGTAACTACTTTGAGCTACATGAGGGAACACAATGGGTGTAGTAAAAAACATATGATTTAGGAGTAAAAAATAGGCACCCAGGTTTGGATCCAGTCTGTGAGAGCAGATCCCCCGTGGGTTCTCAGCTCTGGGGCACCCAACCCATGGCAGAAGATACGGGCAGGGACCCAGTGCAGGCGGTGACACCACAGGCGGTTATGGGGGCTCCAGCTGAAAAATCGCTACACACCCACCGAGACAGCAGCGTGGGAACACGTAACCTCTCTGCATCCCCCCCTGCTCGGAAACTCTGGATTCAAATTCAGTCCACAAATTTGGAGTTATTTTTGGTCTTTGGGCCATGATAAACCCGGCTGTGATCTCGAGAGGGGTCACAGACCCCACGGACTGGGGGAAGCAAATAGACAACCTAGATTTCACTGAGGGCAGTACACAGCCCAGTGGCATAACGTTAGTAACACCTCTTCACAGGGGAAGAATTATGTATAAAAAGGCTTGAAACCTCAATTTCTAATTTTTCAGGGAAAGTCCCAGTCCTTAAATTTATCTTCACTCACAATCAATTGAAGGCATGGATAATAGAATTTAAACAGAAGTAATCATTTAAGCAGGTATATCTGATAATTTGCCACTGCAGTTACACAGATAAAATTAGAAACAACCTTTACGAAGGAAATATTAATAGAGTAAGTGGCAGAGCCAGCAGACAGCAATGATTTATGGCAGGTCAAACTCGGGAGGTGAGAAATGTGAGTGAATTTTACACTTCTGAGGGACAAAGGCAGGGCCGGCCCCGCGGTGTGACAGGGGCACAGCAGGAGCCACTTCAGCCCCGTGTCTCCCCGCTTGCTGTTCCCATCAGCCTCCCAGCTCCTCAGCACCATCCACACGCTCCGTCAGAAGCTCCATCACAGCCTGCCCACGTCTCTTCTTTGACCCTTCCTACCTTCAGCAGAGGTGCCAGGGTCTCGGTGAGGTTTCCAAGTGCCTGAACACCTCTTACTGAACAGGCACAGAGCTGTTCTCAGGAGAACAAAGCCTCGTTCTCCAAACACAGAACTCTGATGAACAGCTTCTTCTGTGTTTTATGCCACTGTTATTGTCACAGCACCATTTAACAGTAACTGCACAGAAAGAGAAGATAAAGCTTTCAGGAAGGAAAAGAAAAATAAGAAGGTAGGGAAGGCAGCTTTGCCCAGGCGGGGCAGAACAGCCTCAGCTCTACTGCTGCCGTTAAAATACTTCATCTAAAAATTACAGAGGGTGGGTACATTCTTAATGTTGACTGCATGGTCTGTACTACCAGCACACCAGGAAAAAGGTCGATGTCCGCGGCAGACACGGACACACTCGTGTTCGTACTCGCAGACCCCCCCAGAGCCTCCCAGTCCTGCGCTGCCACAGCAGAAAAAGGGCCACCGCTGAGGGGTGATGACATTCAGCTGAGAGGGGACAAAATCCCTTCAGCACAAAAGCTGGGGGGGAGAAGGCTGCACGCCGACTTGTTTTGGGAAGGTTTGTGAAGACTCCAGCACCCAGTGGAAGAAAAGCCGTTTCGCATCCTCACTCGCACTGCCGTCCATGCGCAAACATCCTGGTCTGGGGTTTTTTGACTCACTGGCCCCTTTAGTTTCACTGCACCTTTTGTATATGTACATAATAGACTTATAAAGATCTACACATATTTTCTCAAGCCTACTGATACTCAAGATTTCCCTACCTTGTGCTTAGTAAGTTGAATATTTTTGTGGAAAAACACCTCTGTCCTTGCACATTGCCTCGCTGCAAAAAATGATTTATTCTATTTTTCCCCCAGGTCATTTCTCCCAATAGTCAAGATGGTTTAAAACCACAATGGTGTCCCCAAACCTGCTCAGGGTCCCTGCTGGCTTTTGGCTCCTTTGGTCTGCCCAGGCAGAGTCTCTATTCCACCTCCAATGGCAAACCCACGAGCGCCGCGGTGCCCATGCACCCCTCGCTGTTTGATGGGGAGCCCTCAGCACCCCCACGCCCCAAGAGTTGTCTCATCTACACCATGAATTACTCGTTTACACAAAGGGCATTTCCAAGGGTTTGAACTGGAAACTGTACCGTGGCGCTCTCAGCCACAGTGGAAACAATCCACAACTAGAACTCTGCGAAAGCTGAGCAGGACAAATTGCCCACTGAGGGCAGCGACACCTTCAGAACTATTGAGACCAGAAATAAAGGAGAGAAATTAAATAGCTTGATCTCATGCAAAGGAAGTAGCAAACTTCCCTTGTCGACCCCCAAAAAAGGGGTCAACATTCCTGTACCTTACAAAAAACCTGTGTGTTCCTTCCAGTCCCAACCCTATTGGCTAGGTCTAGCCATGGCAGCACTGGTGTGAGTGAGGACCACCAGCCCCACTGCCTAGGCCACCGGCTCCTGCTGTTCCTGCAGGACACACACCTAGGGACAGGTTTATACCCACACAACCCTGAACAATGGTGTTTGCCAAGGAAAGCGACTTGTATCACAGAATCATTGTGGCTGGAAAGGACCTCTGAGATCATTGGGTCCAACCTCACACACACAACAAACTCCTACAATCTGGGCCAAAATTTGTGTATATTGTGTGTATGTTACACACACAAATCTCTGGTAACTTGCTCCTTGCTTCCTGTTGTTGCTTTAACTCCTTCAGCTCTTCTGCTCGTACAGTCCTTCATAGTTACCCCTAGAGTCGCTCACCACTGGCTCCAGCTCTCACCCCCCTGTCACCAGCACATCCACGCAGGCAAGTAGTTTAATTCCTCTTCTAAAATTACCCCCATGGAAATTACAGCCAGGGACGAGGAGTGAAGGAGAAGAGGAGGAGAGGTCAGGCAGCAAAAGAGGCTGTCAGCAGGCAACCCCACACTTCAGTGGCGCTTTTTTTTCATTAGTATTTTCTTACATGACCTCGGTTTGGGGCTTTGGGGGGGATTTTTCGTCTTGTTTGGTTTTGTTGTAGCTCACCCCTGCCTCAACATATTGTCTTGTCAGAGCACGAAGTGCAGATGATCCCTGTCCCGCTGAGATGTGCAGGTGATGAATCCATGCTCAGAAGCAGCCCCGGCCTGTCAGACTGATGTCATTTTTATGATTTTAATAATCATAACTCAACTTTATTGACTTGTACATTTGTGAGGAAACTAATTAACTTTTAAATGTAGCGTCTCCTTGGGGGAAAAAATGTGTTATAGATTGGAAAAAAATATGACTCAGCACTCCCACCCATGATGGAGTGGGGTGAAATTAATGAAAGTGAAGCCAAACAGCAGCAAGATGGAGTGAAATTTGGCTTTAATTCCCATCATGTACTTAAGAGCCTCTCAAAGTCTATACCTCAATCCCATGAAGGACTAGTCCTTTTTCCAGAAGGACAAACACGTTCCCTTAGAAGTCCTAGACTGAAGACTCCACTAAAGAAAAGATGGACAGAGCCACAGGACAACAGACCATCAACACTGATGGGAAAAATTAAATCCAGTTTAAATATCAGTTTCCATTATGTTTCAGTCATTACACACCCAGTAGCATCTAGATGCTCACAGATTTGTTATACTGACCCCACACATACTAAAAATTTACTTACACATAATAAGATACAAGGCTGTTTCCAGCTCACACGATCGGTGTGACCAAACTCAGCAGAAACCCTGTTCCACCAAAGGTACTTCTCCATCTCCCTGCGGTACCAAGAGCAGAGAGCAATGAACCACTCGGGGCACGTCCCAGGGGGCGAGGGGGGGCTGTTACAGCAACAGCAGACAGAGCTATCAGAGCAGACAGTGCCTTCCGCCAGGATGTGCCCCGGGAGCAGAGCACACCCACACGGGCTGGGCAGGAACCCTCACAAACACTCCCCAGTCCACCCACTCCCACACTGCCCATTTCCACTACTCAAAACCGAGCTGGCTGGGAAGAGATAGTGCTTTTTTGTTGTTTTTCTGTCCAAGATAAATTAATCTTTTATCTTCACTTTCATTCGGATTTATGAGGGAGTTGCACAAGTCGGGGTTGAATTATTCTACCAATCCCATCACTTTGTGAGTTACATTATTCTCTTTGGGATAATCAAATTAGATAAATTTATCCTTTTTCTGGTCCTTCAGCTACGTGAAACCCACACATACAGTGGGGAGCAGCATGACCAGAAGGGAATTATTTCTCTTTTGACCAACTTTGTCTTATTCCACCGATTCTTCTCATAAATCTTCAACAATATCAGGGGGGGGAGAGAACAAGAATAAAAGAAAGAAACTGGAGCTCAGATTTAAGTCCAATGACCTTAATGTTGTCCAGAGAAATAACTGCTTCAAATGGAACTCTTCAGAGTAACCTCACCCAAGATCATTCCTGAGTAAAAACACACCTGAACACTCATTAAGATTCTAAAAAGGGAATTAGTATGAAGCGATCTCCAGTGAGTTCTGAAATGACAACACATCGTGGAAATTCTACCTAAGGCTGCTCAAACACACCCTATTTCTCCTCATAAGCTTTATGTTGTTTATTTCCCAAACGGTAACAAACCCATTGTATGGAGTTTTGGCCCATTTAGAAAAAAAAAACAACAAACCAAAAAAACCCACATGTTTAAGATGGCCAATTTCTTCAAAGGCTTTCATGTCATATGGGCTCAAGGGGTTAAGCACGGCCCAGCAGCGAGTGGCACCAAGCCCTGCCGAGCACCCCGGCTCTGCTGAGAGCCCCAGCAGTCCCAGGAATGCCGTGAGATGCCAGCAGGCACCGCAGTGGTAACTGCACACAAAGCAGAAAGTTTCCCTTTATCCATCGGGGATTTTCCGAAGGTTACAACTTTTCTGGGCTGAATTAAGGACCCAACACACACCGCCCGCAGCAAAGACGACAACTCCGTGTGACAGAGGGCAGAGAGCAATCCCCCTCCCCTCTCTCCCCGCAGCCAAGCCCAGCGCTGGCAGGAGGAGTCCTTGTGGTTTCGTTACCAGTTACTGATTTCTCCAAAAAGTCTGCAATCTGTGCCCTGTTGTTTAATTCACTAATGGGCCCTGGGATCAGGCCTGTAACAGGGGATTGCTACAAGACTTTTGCGTGTTAGTTTTCTGACAGATTCTGTTATTTGAGGTCACTGCTATGGCTGCGTTTCCCTCGGGGGCTGGCACAGGTGCCTGCTTTCACTCCTGAGAAAAACCCTCTTTTTCCAGGCAACAGTGTCAAGGGCCATCACCACGTGTAAAGAGATGCTCGGCAAAGCTGTCACAAGGAGCGACCTTTCCACAGCTGAGGTGGCATTTGCAGTATCACACAAGATTCCCAGCTAAAAACGTGTTTCTTTGGCACCCATTGGAAAGGTGCTGTGTGCCACTCAGGGGATGGCTGGAAGCGATGGCCACCAAACTCCCACGGCGCGTACGGAACGTGAGAGGTGAGGGCAGGGTTTCTTACAGGAGAGCATTGGCACGTTGTCATCTGCAAGTCCTCTGTGGGGCTGCTGTCAGCTAAATTTGCCTCCAAAGGGGGAAAGTGGCTCTCTGAGAGGGAGAGGAGCGCAGAGCCCATTAGAGCGGCCAGTGAGGAGAGAACACGCACCGAAATGCCCTCAGTACCTTCTGCGTACGGCTCGCTCACCCCCCGAGAGGTCTAAAAGTAGATCCCCTCCTACTTCACCAAACTGAACGACTTACCAAACAGGTAATGCCATGTACCACGGCACCCGAGACCCAGAGATGTCCTCACACCTCCTGCTCTGGAGGCAGAGGTTCCTCTCGCTCTCCAGCTGCACCATGGGTGCTGCAAAAACCAGGTTCCTTCTCAAGCCAAGCCTGTCACAGCCAACAACCCACAGCAATACTCCCCGGGGCTCTCCCAGGGGATTTCCCTGGGCTGCTCTGACCGGAGGCGCACGCTGCCAGGAGAAACGGGATCCCCTCCGCCTGGATTAGTTAGAAGCAAAATAAGGCAGCACTTGAGTTCACCTGCATAAAGGCCAATTCAATTTCTAAGTCTCAAAAAAAGTATTTTAAAAAATTACATTTGCTAAAGGCAAAACATGAGATGAGACATTTTCAGGTTGTATTTGATACAATACTGTGGGAAGAAAGAAAAGGAAGGCAGGAAAGTATAGTCTTTGCAGGAAGAGCCTGGCCTTAAACACAGGGATGGGGCAGCCACAGCTTCTCTGGGCAACCTGTTCCAGGCTCTCACCACCCTCATAGCAAAGAATTTCCTTCTGGTATCTCATCTCAATCTCCCCTCTTCCAATTTAAAGCCGTTACCCCTTGTCCTGTCACTCCTCTCCCTGACAAAGAGTCCCTCTCCAGCTCTCCAGTAGCTCCCTTCAGACACTGGAAGGCTGCTCTAAGGTCTCCCCGGAGCCTTCTCTTCTCCAGAAGAGAATGTTGATCTAGAAATTTGACCTGGACTGTCTTTGTGCTACCTACCAGCTCCAGAACCAGCCAAAACTCAAAGACATCGGAGCACACAGCCACTTCGGAGCCTGAGGGGGAAACCCCCACTATTTGGGTGGAGTTAAAAATCATGTATTTTGCAAAGAATCTGCTCCATATAACTCCAAACCCATTGCTGTTGATGTAATGAATTTGTATTCCCATGTTATTTGGGGTGGTTGGACAAATCAGAGCATCCATCCCGGGTCCCCTGTCACCCAGCAGGGCCAGAGGGGAAACAGCCAAAGCCGCAGCTTCGTTATCCCGCGCGACAGGAGGCAGCGAGCAGGAGGGAGACACACGGGAAGGAATCTATCCTGTGCTCTTGTGCCAAGAGAGGAGGTGTGGGGAACCAGTGCCACTGCACTGTTTAATAGATGGGAAGCCTTTGTGTTACACAGCACTTCATCTGCTGCGGGTGTCAGCCTCAAAATCGAACAGGCAATTACACACATCCGTTCAGAAATAAATTATTCTGATTGCTTCAAAGCACCTATAAGAAAGTATGCTACATGGGACTCAAATTAATTAATAAACCCCAAAAGATTAATGGACGCTTCAGAAAAACTAGAGAACTTGCTCTGTGCTGAGAACTTGTACACTCACCAGTTCCTTTTTCCACTAGTGTTGGTCAATCTGACAGTAAACACATCACCACAGCTTAAACAGAAAAATATAGATGAAAATGGAGATATCTAGAATCTTTATAATCAGCACGGGGCCGACACAAACATGATTCTATCAGAAACTCTCTGTGAGGCCTGTGACTGTGGAGCTGAGCCCTGGCTCCATGCAGGGAAGGTAGGAGGGGAGAAAGGGAACAGCAAAAGGCCACAGCAGACCTCCCGTGGTCACCAACGGAGAAGGCTTCTGGTCAGACAACAGCTTCCATCGTCCTTAAAAGGTGGGGAGAAGGTTGCCCAGCAGATTCCATCTTACAGTGGACTTTCCTAGACAAGTGCTATTTAATTCCTCTCAAGAAGATCTGACAGAAGTGTGGTGGGGCTCCTTTTTTGGTTGTTTAAGCCACAAGAATGGAAGAGAGAGGTAATCACTGCAGTCTCCGGAAACAGAGAGCAGTTGCTGTGCTTTGGGCAGAGTTCCACTGTTGCTTTTGTGAATGCACTAACGAGCCATTGTCACACTGGTGCCAACCTGGCATTAGCAGTCACCACGAATTTACTGCAAGAACACTGCTGTTTGTAATTAGCTCTTCATTACACAATCAGGCTGATTTAGAGAAGCTCTGGTATGATTTGCTCAGCAAATGGAGCAATATAATTACACCTCACTTGAAATCAACAAATTAGGCTGCTGTTTGCAATTGGCTGCATTATGTGCCGTTCCCATCCCAGCGATTGCGGGCCTGTTGCGGCCTTTAGCACTTAAATAAAGTCAGCATCATTAAAGCACAGAATATTTTTGAATTTGCAAGATCAGCTACATAACAGGCACAATTCTTTACGATTAAAAAAGGAGCCGAGATTTATGCACCACAGGCTCTCCCTAAGCTTAAGCTGCAGCAGTGACACCACCGAACGGCGCACACATACATCAGCTAAAAGTTACTGCGAGGAAATAGTCAGAAGGGCCACGGTTTGCTTTGCTGTGATTTATTCTGCAGCCAGCGCTGCAGACCGACGGCTGCTCCGACCAAGAGGGGTAGGGAGCTACGAGCGACGTCCTTGGTTTTGCACAACCGTAATGAAGTGCAGCAATCATCACCTTTTACATTTTATTAAACATTTCTGACCTGTTTCTCTCCTCCAGGTGCACAGTTTCAGGTCAGTTTCTTGGAGGAGTAAGAGCAGCTGAGAACAAATCCAATTCTTCCAGTGTCAGGAAGAAGTGTAACTGGTCAACCCAGAGCTCTTCCCCGCGTGACCCAGGCCGGAGCCTCGGTGGGCAGCCTGCCTAGGAGGGACATGGGGTACAGGCATTCCCACTGTGCTCCCCGACGGGTCAGACAGAAATCCAAACGTCCTGAAGACACTGTGTTGGGTGAACTGAAGAGGCAAACACCGTGACGAGTCCAATGTCTGCTACGAGGAGCCAGCCTCCTCAATTCACAACAGCAATGAGGGATAATCAGCTCTTCCACTGGTTTGGCAGGACTTTGCCAGTTGCCCTTTATCCCTCAGCAGGGTTCCTAATCCCCTGGCTTTGGGATTCTATCTGCTGGCCAGAAGAGCTCTCAAGGGGCTAAATACTTAGAGATCATACACATATAGATCCTTCTTGGAAAAATACAGGAAAACTAATTACAAAGACTGACAGTCATTTGAGTTGCTGAGCAGCTCTAAACCCTTCCCTTTTCATTAAGATTAAGGAAAAGACCATGGTGAGTCCCCCATCAGTATAACTGGGCAGCCTCAGTTCTCTTAGTATTTGGCAACCAAGCGGGCAACAGTGCAGAGAAATGTCCTTTATTATGCTGGGGCTTTGGGGTTGGGATTCTTTTTGGCAGACAGTAAATATGGATTGATGCTTCAGGTCTGACCAGGGAGAAACAGTACTGTGGAACAAACCAAATGATGACCAGGATCTTACCAACGACTGTGACATGGCAACGGGCATGGAAAGATTTGTGGGTAGGAAACATTACAAAATGAGCATTGGCTTCATTACTAATGCAACTCATCTACAGTTCAGGGCAGGACACTATTTCAAAGACTGAGGGTTTTGGTATCTTGAGTTAAGTGCCATCTGTTTGTCCACAGCAAAGACAACTACCTGACAGGAGACAAGTTTCTACTTGACCCTGGACAGCACTCAAGATACGGTTTGAATAACGTGATGCAGCTTCCACACACATAAATTCCTTAAGTTCTGCATTTTTGAAGAATAGTGAAGTAATATAGTCAAAGAAGAATTACATCCAAATAAGGAAGTTCAGTAGGAGAATGTGAAGAGGAGCATCTGAAGGGGTAAAAAGCATCCCTGAAGCATTGAAGGATCTTGGTGGTCTTTGTTCTGAAACAAACCACACCTCAGTCTCAGAGCAGTGAGGTACCACAAACCAGAAAAGACAGAGGCAGAAGCTGGCCTGGTCAAACAGCAGGGCAACAAAGACTGGTCAAAAATAAGGTTGTATTCCAACTCAAATCTAATTTATATAAAAAAGTCTTATGGCTGGAAAATTGAATGTCCTATCTTAAGAAGGTAGGATTAAAAAAAATAAAAAAATGTTGAAGAACAGCCTGCAAACATCTCTGCAGCTAATAATAAATTACTTTCCAAAGAGGGAATCTTGCCAGAGAAGACAAGCCTACTGTATAGAAGCAGTCACAGCAGAGACATGTGCAGGTTATGTGGCACCTGCACCCGCTGTAAAGGTTTGTGGTGATTTTCACAGCATAGACTTCTGCTTAGCACAGATGTGGTGGAAGACCCATGTCACGTTGACTCACCAGCAGAAGGAGCTGTAAAGCCAGTGTAAACTGCAATGGGCAGAGGAAGAGCAAGCGGGGAACCCATCTCAGCAGCGAAGGGGATCTGGGAACCTCCAGCCGCTCGGGTCTGACACCAGCGCCCAGTGCACGAAGCTACAGGATTCATGCACATATGGATAATAAAGATATCAACCTACAGAGCACATTGTTCTTACCAAGCATAAAAAGAGAAAGCAACTAAAATGCTACGGGAGGTAAATTCCTTCTCGTGAAAGGATTAATGGCCGATCACAGGCAAATCGCTGGTTTCACCTCAGAGGGAAGCCAGCACCAGAGCTCCTCAAACACCAACTGAAGGACTGCTCTTGAACTTATTCACAGGTGACTCAAAGAGGAGTTAATGACAATTATTTTCTGACAATATGCACTTTCTAGACTGCTAAAAGAGACTGTAGACTTTTCCATCAATAACTGGCTGGCAGGTGAATTTCAACATAGATAAACAAAGGAATTCACACAGGGAAGCAAAGTCTATCTTCAACAATATGTGATGGACTCTGAGCTGACAACTCCTGCTACGCAGAAGAAATATTGATACTGGGTATAAACAGACATCTCGCTGGAAGTGGCGTCTCCGTGTTTACTGGCAATGAAAATAAGAATAGAATGCAGAGAAAATACAAAACCTCTTGATGCCACTTGAATCCATTGCATGCCTGGATCTTTGGTATTTTCCACAGCTCCCTGCCATCGCCCAAGGGAGGGGACAGGTAGAAACAGTGAAAGTAAGAGCAAAAGAGATGGCAGAACAAAGTATTTCTAAAGGGATGGAAGAGAGCAAGAATCTTCAGTGCAGAAGAGAGGTGACAGCGCTGTGTGAGACACACGGGTGAGGACCAAAGGGAGGGTGTTAAGGAGATGACCTTACAGTGGGGTCTGCTCCAGGCCACCCCACTGGGAAGAACGAGCAGAGAAGACCCCCTAGGGACAGAGAGGAGCAGCCTCACCTTCCCAGCTCTGCTCCGCATGGGGACTCCAACAGCCATCGGAGGTGGTTCAGGTCTGAGGTGTGTGACAATGCAGCCCTGTGCAACACGAGTTGGGAGTGTGCTGTCTGGATTGGTACAAAATATATGGAACTGCTGACCTTGGCAGTGTGAGAGACCGACCAGTTTGGGGGGAAAATAACATACAGAAGTGGAGAAGGCTACTAGAACGACGATGACAATAAGCTCACACTGCTGCTACTACACTGGCTAGTGACTACTACATAGTGGTTACTCAAACTCTCCATTATTTTCATCTCACTACCATTTAGATATTTTACTTCAGATAGTTTTGAAGATACACATACTACTGTACCTAGTGATTTACACTGCTTAAAAAGCAGTATTGGTACTTGCTATTTTTGCACTATTGTAGCAAAAGTAACCATTCTTGATCAACTCACTTAACCACAGCAAATGAAGCTGCTATCACATTCCCCAGGCAAAAAGCAAACATTTTAGAACACGTTAAAAGCCCAATATGAAAGATAATCAACACACCACTTCTGTAAGAGTATGCTTTCTCTACAGCCCATCTGTAATAACACTGTTTGGAGGAAACTCGCCTCAGAAGGATCCGAAGCGTTTCACACGAGCCATGGGCTACTCCAGGCGTTTTGGGGGAGCCCAGCTGAGCGGCTCCTGCAAGGGAACCCGAGGAAGCTCTTCAGCTCAGAACCTCCACAGTGACCAGGGAATCCAACCAGAGCCTGGAGAGCTGACCTTGGCATATTTAATTGCAAAAGAGATAAAGAATTGCAAGGGGGGGTGGGGGGAGCAGAGGGGCTGTTTGCTTTGCTTTCAACTAGAACTCAAAGCAGGCAGATCAGCAGAGATGATTAAAGTACTTTAAAATCAACTAAGCTAACTGGTTTATTTAATGTATACACCGTCACATAAATAAAATCACTATGAAGACCAACAAAGATATTGCTACTTCCCCAACCAAAACCACTTTAACAAGCAGGAGAAACATTTGTGGGGATGCAATCCTAGCAGAGCTCTTTAAATAGAATAGCTTGCTGCCCACAGGCTGGGTTTATGCCTCAATAAATATGAGGGCAAGTAGGAACACACATGCTGCAAAGTGGACCTTGGGAAGCGAAGAGGATGGAGAAAAGTGTTACCAGAGCCAGATAAAAAACAACTAAAAGAAGTGTATATTGTGTACTTAAAGCGCTGTCCATGCAAGGACAGGGGTAGAACAGGAAAAAAATAAACACACACATAACCTTAAAATAAATTCTGTTTTTACTTTCCACTCTGGCTTTCACCAGGTAAGAGTGATACCAAGTTACAGTTGAATTTCATAGCAGCTCTTGGCTAGCACGACTGCAGTGCTGTTTTGTGGAAAGCTGCCGCTTTTTCCCCATTTTAACTCCCTGGGTAAATTCACCCAGAAGGTTTAGGTTGGTTTTGGTTCTCTGAATTCTTCTGCAAATTGTCACAACTCGCTTTGCTGCGTTTCTATTCCTTATCTCTCCCAACTTCAGGTCAGAAATGTAGTAATTCTTTCTCATGTACTTATCCTAAAGGTAGTCATTCACGTTAACCCTTAGGCTGCCCATTCACAGGGCAAACACAAATCACTACCCTGGGGAGAGAGGCTGCTTTAATGCACACACAGGCTTTGTTCACTTCCCAAAATCTGTGACTCGTGTTTCCCAGCCGGGGTAAGTTTGGTTGCAGGGTTTGTGACAATTCACCCTGGCAAACAACAAACTGAGCAACGTTCACTCTCTGAGGCCAGGAATAAGAGTCTGTACATGGCTAAATAGGGAATTAGCGGCAATTAATGGTAGTTTCCAGAGCATGATCCAATTCCAAGCCAAGTGCTTGAAGAAGCACAGAGGCTGATGCCACACTCCTCACCACTCATGGACACCCAGAGAGCGGAGCTGGGAGCGGGAGGTTAACATTGGCACAGACCGGGAATGGTTAAATGCTTCAGTACCTGAAAACCACACGTTTCAGAATACACAGCCTTGGAGAATTTTGCAAGCTAGTTCCATGGAAAAGTCCATGCATTTCTAAGAAGGCACCACCTGTCACACAAAATGAGAAAGCAATTAAATAATTCATGAAGAGAAAGGCACAACCGGAGCACACGAAGCTTCCTTCAGAGCTACGGCCGCTTCCATATTCGAGCCCTTGCAATTAGTTAAGAGACATAATTAATACTAACTGGTCGTGAGGCAACCCACTGGTTTATATTTTTATGTGCTTTGCAGCAATTCCTACATGCTTCAGTTGACCCGAGGAGGCTGAGGTCTGTTTGTCTCTGTAGACACAGCCCCCCAGACCCCAGCCTTTGGCTCCCGGAGGCTGGAGGCTCCCATCGGGATAAAGCCCTCGCCACAGAAACTCTGCCCCGAGGGGCCACCGACGTTCATTTCTTTTAGTACTGTACTTTGCCATTGCAATACTCCCATCTGGTCACCTGCAAGACATTTGTGTGCATCTAAAAACGCTTTGTGAGGAAGTATTAAAAACAGAGGTTCAAGGACAGTTTAACAGGGCACTCTTATCAAAACTAGGTTTGCCTTCTGTGGTGATCTCTGCTGTCACTGACGGGCAGCTCCGAAGCACCTAGAGCAGGAAGCGCCTCCAAAAACACCCAGTGAATACCAGTGCTGTACATCACAGCAGATGATGCCTTAAGAGACATTAAGAGCCAAATCTGAGCTGATGCCAAGAGCGACGGTCACTTCTGCGAGAGGGAGCAGCTCGGCACGGCTGCGTCAGCGGCAGCCCCGTACACGTGCCGAATTGAAGGCTCTCATTTTAATTTCCCCTCCCCACTGAGCTGTCACAATCCTATGCACACACGGACAAGCTGACGACAGCCCCAAACTGCAGCATTATTGGGAAAGCCTCGAGGAACAGACAGGAGTGGGAAGGAATAAAACCTGTGCTTTACTCCAAAGTCCAGTTCCTTCTCCCGTGTAACTCGGTCAGGTCAGGAGCATTTCATTTTCACATGTAACTCTGTAAGATCATTACAGATTTAGAAATTAAAAAAGCAAACAAAGAGATACTGATACAAAAGCACAAACTGTGGGAACTGGGCAGAGACCATCACTTATATTCCCTTCCTGTCTTGAAAACTTAGAGCAAGAGACCCCGGTGGCGGAGCAGCTAACCCCAGCATTCACTCAAGGCAAAGGGGTTGCTGACGATGGTCCACCCAGCACACACCCAACGTGGGACCACACTTGGTGCAGCAGTTATACCTACCCACAGCCTGCATGCCTGCTGGGTGCCGAGGGGATAACACACACAGGTATAGCTTTTTGTTCCATAAGCAACCCATCACAAATTACAGTACACTTTATACAACATCATACACTAAATATAATTAGTTTCTAGGAAAGTATGTCCTTCAAAAGGTAGGAGGTGTTTTAAGTAACCATAATGGTCTGAGAGGGAAGTTATCAAGAGTTTGTTGCTATGCCTTTTCTGTCCTTTACTTTTTCCTTGCCTTTTCTCACTTCAGCCATGACCTACAGCCAGTGTAAAACCCCCCTGCCAGCCCCGCGGGAAGGCTGGGGGAGCAGCCATTAGGGACACTGAAAACACCCAAAGAATTTACTGTCACCCATTTGTGTCCGCTCCTCAGAACTGCTGGAACCCATCACACCCCGGCCAGTCCCAGCCCAAGCCGCTGGTGAGGCTGGAGGAGAGAGCCCAGCTCGCAGGGCCACTGGTCCCCATCTTCCATCGCAACTCCCCCTGCCCTCCCGCCCGCAACGCTCGGCTCTTCCCAGACAGCCCAGGCAGTCAAGCACATTCCCCTAACGAGCCAGGAAACCATGAGGTGGCAGTAATTGGGTTTAAGGATCAAGTGCACCAAAGTGAAGTCCTCTCATTTATTTACTTACTTACTACCATAATTTATGCTGCGCTGCTGTTCCTGTGCGTGCACCAACATCCTGAAGTGCCACTCTTTGTGACATTCACTTTATGGAAAAATTAAACTCATATTTGAATAATTTATTCTATTAAAACCAATTTCAGCACTCAACTACATTCTATGACCAAAATAACTTAACCATTTGAACCCTTTGGTCAGAATCAACTATTCTAATGGTTTATCAAACTCTTTTCAGACCTGACTTTTACGCTGAGGCCAGACATAATCTGAAACTGAAAATCATTACCGTAGTGCCAATAAGGTCAGCCAAATTATGGAAGCAACTTGCTCTACCTGCTGCCAGCTTTCCCCTTCAGGGCAAAGTCAACAAGCCTAAGGATACACCCCAGGGCTTACCTTGCATTGAACAACTAAGGAAACCCTGTAGAAGGTGGTGTCACTTCAGCGTGGGCAGCTTTATTAGCATAAAAGCATTTACACCATTAACTTTTTTTCTCCAGCATGCTGTCTAAGCTGCTGTCACAGCAGAAGTGACACTCCAGGTATCACAAACCAGGAAACTGTCATCCTGAGGTGTCTCTCCCTGCTGAAAGCTGGCTGCAGGAGAAGGCATGCCCTGCCCCGGTTCCTGCAGTGACCACCAGGGACATGCCCACCCCAAACGGATTCCTTAAGGTCTGTGACCCCTACAGAACTGAGACAGAAGCTAACCCTGTCCTGGCAGGAAGACCTGCCCAGGAAGACCCCAGTCTTCTCCAACAAATTGTACAGAAATAATTCAAACTTCCCTTGCTTTGGGTTGTGCCCCTGGAGCACGTCTTGTTCTCACTGCATCCCACAGCCAACAAACCCTTCTCTCACTGCCCAAACCCTGCAGTCATTAACATGTGCTCCAAGCACCCCAAATGAACATCTCTAATTGCTGAAGGGATGATGGGCTGGCGAGGCAGGAGACCATCACAGCACCAGGAAGCCCTGAAAACTTCAATGCACAAAACAAGTATAAACGTAGACAAATCTGGAGGCCCACCTGAGACCCTTCCCACAGCACGTCTTTTTCCCTGCTTGCCCTACGTTAACAGTAAGATGTGACCATCAGGTGATCTGTGCCTGTGCAACATTGCTGGTACCACCAGCAGCGATACCCACTCGGCACAAAGCTTCTCCAACACACCATCTGCCAGCTACACCTTCCAGAGTGGGCAAAGAGGAGCCTTCCCGGCTGTGGGACCATCCTACGAAGCTGCGGGAGGCCAAGTCCTCTCGGCTCAATTAGGCAAGAAGACGTTGGTCTCCCTGTTGACAAATGACTGGAAAACAGAGTCAAAAATGAAACTAGACTATGACACCGGTAAAGCAAATCTACTGCATGACATCAAAATGCCAGGCAGACAAGAAAGATTTCAGAGTTAAATACGTTCACAGATGTCAAAAAAATTCAAGACAGATCTTAAAGACAATGCAAAAAACTGAAAACAGGATTGAGGTAAAAAAAGTCATAATCCTCTCCTCCTCTAAGACACGCTCCAAATAAAAGTAAGTTTCTTACACCAGATTGCTCAACAGAAAAGGGATAACTTGAAATGTCCAAGAGAAATTCTGCATGTTTCCCAGAACCTAGTTATGTTTAATTTTGTCTTGTACTTTAAATTTCACTCGACCCTTGAGTACAAAGCTTCCATTCACACTCTGCTCTCCAGATGCCACCATACCCAGTGTGCCCCACAAACCTGCCCACCACAGCAGGGACAAGCCTTAGACAGACCCACCCATAGTTGGGAACGCCTTCCATCTGCAATGAACACAAAGACAGCTTAATTCTTTCTGCTTCCATACACTAAGTTTCTCACTTGTTTCACCCTAGGGTTCTTTGCTCTTCGTTGTCATCACTGGCAGAGATTTTTCTGGTTCAATTTTAAGAGGAAGCTGTCTAGAAGAACACTATACTCTCTTGGCTAATTCTTCTGGCTTACTCTGCCTCATCCATAATCAATCTACCCTAAGCCTTCCTTGTAAAACAGGCGATATACCACGGAGCAACACGCCTGCTGGGACTGAGATGACATCACTGACTTCTTACCTTAACACATCCATCACTCCGCTGCAATTCTCCCCGACAGCTACTCGTCCCCCGGAGCCAGGCAGAAACCCAGGGAAGAACAGCATTTTACATCATCCCCAGAGAGCCAGAAATGAGCCTTTTTGCATCTCTTTGATTTCTCATGGCTTCATCTAAGTATTTTAATTAGCCCTTGCACTTTCTCAGTCTGGCACGAGCAAGGAAAGCCCAATTTGCAGGCAATTGCCATCAGCCCCGTCAGTCCCTTTGCCTCACATTGGCCATTTGGGGAGCAGCACCCAACCAGCCCTCCCCGAGCCACCCACCTCAGGCCTCAGCAACCTCTACTGAAACAGGAAAGAGCACGCAAGATGCCCGTTTCAGCAGTATTTCCCGTGAAGCTGGGTGAAAGCGTGCTGCTCACTGCAGCCCTGGAGCGTGTCTTTCCCCAGTGCGTTTGTGTGACTAACCTAAAGGAGAGAACTGGCACGGTGCACAAGGGCCACGCTCACCCTGGTAATGGTAGAACTACTTACTCTTTCAAAAAACATACATACTAAACATCCTTCTTACTTTATACGTTGTCAGACCAATAAAAGAGTAATTGAATTCAAGAACTATTTCCATAAATCTAATATTACTGGTTTTCCCGTGTAATGCTTTTAAAAGCGTCAGAGTTAAAATAACATAGATATATTTGGCAGTAATCCACAAAGTTGTATTTGAACATTCAATAAGAATCTCTTTTTACAGCAAGAAGCTCTATATAGCACTTTTCACACCCTGGCTTTGCATAACAGTCAATGAAATAAAGGAGCGTGCTACTGTCAAAACTGCTCAGAGTTCTGGGCTCGGTTTCCTGAAATATGCCTCTGATGGGGAATGCTAAATGGACTAGATTATTGGAGCATTAGAGGTAAACATAAGCAATTCCATCTCCACTCACAAATCCGTTTGAGAGAGCTCGTACCAAGGAGCTGTGTACATCCAACACTAGGCAGAAACACGAGCGCACCTTCGCCATTCCGAACCTCCGCCCAGCTCTCTACAGACAGGAACAAAAAGGAATTTCTCAAGTAATGGATTTTTACATTAGATATATAAGCATCACCACTGCATTTGCTCTAACAGCAAATGGGAACTGTCTTTTAGATGTCAATTGCTACCTGACTAACGCTCTGAGAAACTCAGAGAAACGCTGCTGATCCACCTTAAAAACGCAGCCCTAAGGAGAAAGCTAAAGCTAAAAAAGCAAACGCACCTCAAAGTTTAGAGTAACTGTATCACAGCTCTGTTTCCAGTCTGACTTCTCTACCAGTCATCCCTTTTTGCTGATATTCAATCCATGATGCACAAGCTCAGTTGGATACCCTACAAGAGACATGAGCCATTCCACCACAGATGGCTTTCAGTCAACTTGTTCTTCACAAGGAGAAGCCGGTCCCTTCTGCTGGGTTTCAGGGACACTCTGGAAGCAGCTGAAGGGGGACAAACAGAACCCAGCACAGGACAGGGAATGCAAGTGACTGCCCATAGCAGAAAGGGGTCCTGATGTTCAATCACAGAATTGTCTGGGTTGGAAGGGACCTTTAAGATCATCTAGTCCAATCATCAACCCAACTGATAAAACCCATCATGAGCCCATGTCACCAAGCACATCGTGACCATCCAATGGACTAAAATAGTTACTACTTTGTGCTTGCATGCAGCTTACAGAATTTCACACCCTTTTGAAGGGCTCCAAATTAGTTAATTGCATTTTTTTCATAGCTACAGTTATTGTACTGCAACTGCTAATCGAGTCATAGCATTTTAGAATATATAGTGTTTGGCAGATAGAGCATAAATTGCCCATTCTAAGAAGGAGAAAGAGGTAACACTTTAAAAAAACCCCAACAACAAAAACAACACAAATGCCCCCAAACCACGCAACCAAAAAAACCTGCAAACCCAAGAAGAAAGCACCCCAGTGTGTGGGGATACGTGACTGGGGATGAAGCAATCAGCTCTGGGTTCTTGTAGAACTTCTGAATTCGGATTCACACACAACCCCACCCAACTACCAGGTTTCACAAGGCTCTACAGGAACCACTGGTTCCACTCAGCAGTAACCACCCTGGGTGGCCTTTCAGGTCTGAGCCAGACGCGAGGGCTCCAGCGTGATGCCCCGGCACCCAGAGCTCACCCACGGCTTCCCAGCACCCGCGCTTGCCCCCCAGGGAGAAATCCAGGGAGAAATCCATAAAACCCCGTCACGGGAGGATGCTTGAGGTCCTGTTGCTAACACTGCCCAGAGGTGTCCCGCAGCACACGCCGGTGCTGCTTCCACCTGTCACTACAGCCTGCAGCGCAAAATCCGCTTCCTCTAATTAACAGCAAGCTGCCAGCAGAAACACAGGAGGAGGTCTGCGGATCAGAAGCAGGCACTTGAGTTAGTCTTTTCAGATTCATTCAAGGACAGTGATAGCTTT
Source organism: Jacana jacana (assembly GCA_013400555.1). Lineage (NCBI taxonomy): Eukaryota > Metazoa > Chordata > Aves > Charadriiformes > Jacanidae > Jacana > Jacana jacana. The sequence continues at coordinate 169,307 of VZTM01001351.1, forward strand.
GGACTCGAGTGCGAGTTTGGATTATCTTCGTTTCCCCTTTATTAGCATAACATGCCGGCGCTTCCCTGCGTGAAGAGCTGCCGGGTGAGGCACTCCACCAGGAGATGGGTGGCATCTGTTCTGAGCTGCTCTGCGGCGCTCAGGGACCCCCACCTCGCTGCCAGCCAGCCCTTTGCTGTCTCCTGCACACCTGGGACCACTTCACAGAACACACTTGGGCACCGAGACCCTCCAGTACCTTGTCTTTTATTTCCCCCCCAGTTCTCATCTAAATAAATCAGCTGTACGTGCTTCTAAGGAACCACCACTTTGTTAGAACTGCACAAGGTGGTTTTAGAAAGAAACTTTATGTTTCTTTCCAGATCACTGGATAAACACGATACACACAGAGGTGTCCTGTGCTTGTAACGCCCCATCTCCTCCAGCCGCGTTCCCTCCAGGCAGTCATAACTAACCAGCTGACCAGAACAGTCAGAAATCCCTAAAGAAAAGCATGGGCAACCAAACCCCACACTTCTCACAGTAAACCCCTGGCCTGAGCAGGCAACAGCTCCACTCGGTGCAGCAGAAAAATCCCTGGGGTGTGGGAGGGCTCCCACACCTCCAAACATCTAAACACAATTAATCTGGGTCTCTTCTGCAATTAAATGAGGCAGAAATGGAGTAAGAAAGTTTTTTTCTTAACTAGAAAATCCTGTTCAGAAGTATCCTGGTCTAGCAGTAAGAGAAAACAGCTCCTATCTCTTAAAACCACAAGCCATCCCAACCCTCCATCTCTCTGCCACCAGCAACACCGACTCCAGCTCCCAGAGCCCAGACCAGCAGCGGCTGGAGCTCTGTGTCCTCCAGTGCCAGGCAGGGATCACGGCAGGTTTTACGGGGGTCGTTAGGAGCGTTCTCTCCATCACACAAACCCACTACCCCTTCCAAAGGGCTGGGGCTTCCCGCACCGTTGGAAGTGTTTGTCCTCATGCTGCACGGGGAGGGCAGCGCTGGGGGCTCCTGCAGCCGCTGAGCCAAGGTTCCCAAGTCACCGACCATGAATAAAGTCAAGGGATTGTTTGTCTCCCCGAGCTCTCTGGGTCCGGGTGGGATCATACAGCAGCCCCGCAGAGCCGAAAAACATCAAAGCACACACTCTCTTGATGCATGCGCATACGGCAGGGTAAAAGGCCAAAAGTACACAGTAATAATAATAAAACCCCTAACCCAAGTACAACTATTTGATATTTTGGAAGGCTTTTAATCCTTTGGAAGGGTTTTAAGAGGGGAATGCTCCCAAGCTCGTAGCACGTACCAAACCACCTTGTGAGCTTCTGGCACTCTCTTCTCCACCCAAACCTCCCACCGTACGTGCGGCTCCTTCTGATTTGGAAAGCCCGCTTTGACCCAATCGTATTAAAATACATCCTTTATAATTGCCAGATACAAGTTATTAATGTGTTGCTGGCAAATCAGCTGCGTTTAAAGAACAAGCTGTGCGTGACAGAGCCATCAAAGCGTTCAGCCGTTTATAAACTTCATAAACTAGCCCATCTGCCTCAAAGGTGCCTGAGCTCAATTGGGGAAAACAACACACACAGAAAAAGCCCCAAAGTTGATGGAAATGTCTGGATGGTAATTTCTGAGCACAACAACGTATTCATTTTCAGGCTAATCAAAATTATAATTGTATTTCTGTACAAGAAGATCTGTAAGGAGACAATTCTGCACGTCATCACCGCCTCCCGCGAGACACCCAGACACGGGGAGCAAACACGCAGAAGGGCACTTCTGATTTTTGACTGCACTAAATAAAAATCTGCATAAACACATACAACACTAAACAAAATAGATGCCTTCGGCAACGGGGCCTTCGTTTATGCAGGATAAATAAATTCAATAAATACAGACGACGGTGGAACCGCTTGCCATTAGCCAGGGAAGAATCACCAGAAACAAATGCTGTCAAATTATGTCGTGTGTTATCTCAACAGAAAAGCATCAAGATTAAATGAATACAAATGAATTGCACTCTTAATACTCATAGAAAATATTCCGTAGGCTTTTTTTATTTGTTTGTTTTGACAGAAACAGAATATACCAGAGCTTTAATGGAAAGTGAAATTATTTTCCGTTTCATGTTATGCCTGAAGCAAGGTCAGAGGAGCTATTAGAGCTCTTACAGCACTTCTGATTGTGGCAGGGTTACCAAATTAATAGGACAGGACCAACCTCTGATCCTCACGTGTAAAGCTTTGCAGGCATTCCTTCGCTGAACTCATCACAGGATGTTTCTCTCTCTACGTCCTGCTAAGATTTGGAAATTAAACGCTGGCTAGGAGCCCCCCATCGGCACAGCAGCCGAGAAGAGACGGCAGCACTTGGCTTGGGAAAAAGCACGTGTAGTTGGCAACCAAATCACCATGCCCAGCACCTCCCCGGGAAATGAAGGGAAGTGGTTCTTTACCCCCGGTGTCTGGCCAAGGGCTTTCAAAGGCTAATACAGCACATCACTGCCACAACTCCGCCTTCAAAGTTCTCCTCCAAGTGACCCCCACACCATTCCCTGCTTGGGTTGCCTCAGATTTCCGTACACTGCCCACCTTCATCACTTACCTCTGCGTCAAGTTTGGGGCCAGTGAACAAACAGGAAAGGAGCAGCCCATTTACGCTACTGGTAACGGATTTGGAATAACATCAGCAGATCGCAGGCTTTCCCATGATTTGCAAATGGGACAGAAGGGTAGGACAAACCACTAAACATTTATGTCACAGTAAAATAACAGGTTTTCTAAAGTTATCTTCTTCTATCCTGAGGAACAGGTGATGGGACAAGAGGAAACTGCCTCAAGTTGCACCAGGGGAGGTTCAGGTTGGAGATCAGGAACTATTTTTTATGTGGAAAGGGTTGTTCAGCCTTGGGATGGGCTGCCCAGGGCAGGGGTTGAGGCACCGTCCCTGGAGGGATTCAAAAGCTGGGTTGACCCAGTGCTCAGTGACATGGGTTAGTGATGGGCTTTATCAGTGAGGTTGATGGTTGGACTGGAAGATCTCAAAGGTCCCTTCCAACCCAGAGGAGTCTCAGGTTAGCTGCATCTAGAGAACCAAACTCACAGGATGCCCATGGCTATGCCTGCTCTTTTTAGAGCCAACTTGAAAGCCTGCACTCAGAAAAGAAAAATGTATTTTTAAAGCCGACTTCAGTGAACTCAAACACAGCAATTAAGACAACCCTGACTGTAACAAACTCCCATCTTAGAAAAGACTACAAGGATGTTAACGCAAAAGCTTCTCACACCTTATTAAACTGCATTTAGCTTTGAAAGGGGAGAGCTGCTAGACCTTTCTGCGCACAAGGAGGAGGTAATGAGCTATTTAAAGTCAGGATAACATCGAAACAACAGCTGGGCATGAAAAAGATCATGAGTAAGTTTCCATTTCGAATTACAAGCATGCTTCTTAAGAGACAACTAATGTTTGATGAGAACCTTTCATGTTGATACTACAAAAAGGTCTGGTTGGCGAGCTCTTGAGAACCAGTATATGAAGTCTCAGGCTCGCACTCCTGACGCCAAACAGCCACCAACCACCTGGAACAGGAAACCTCATCGGTTGAGGGAGACGAGGTGCAAGAGGTCCAAAGAGACAGACCCCAACTGCTGTCCCACAGGACCTGACCACAGCCTTTCACCCTGAAGACTTCGTCCAGGAGACAGAGCACCCAAAGGTGTAAGAGGTAATTAACATTTCCATGGCACTGCTGGGTGCAGTTGTGGAAGTAATGCCATTGGAGCGGGGGCTAAGGAGTGCTCAGTGCCAGTGAGCTTCCCCAGACGCCTTCATGCACAGCAGCAACTTTGGCATTTAAAGAAACCAACATGAAAAAAGAATTTTCCTGAAACTTATCAGAGGAGGTAATGCAGGGAACTGTGCAAGGACTGTATCTTTTCCAATTTTTCAGCTCCTAAACATGCATCTTCTCCATAGTTCATCAATTACGCTAGCTGAAGAAGGTAACCGTGAGCTAATTGTTCAAGTCTCTTGTCAAGTTGTTTAATATCACTGCGATATAATAATGCTTTTTCGAGCGGAAAGTAAACAGCTGATGCTTGAGAGAAAAGCCAGTGTAGAAACCAGTGTTTACTCAGGTTTAGCAGCTTGCTTTCCTATTTATGAGATCAAATTTGAGCATTCCACATGAAGAAATCCAAAATAATTTAATTACAGTAATAATTCAATTTAACCTTAGAGAAATGTGAATCAAAGATGAGACAGAAAAAAGAACACAAAACTAGAATGCCATTAGTGTACTACATGAATAAACATGCTTTTCCCCTTTCAGGACTACACAGAGGGCATACACTGATTTATTTCAGAATCTGCCTCAGATTCGGAGTGTCATTCAGGAGGTAGGAGTACGGCAGAAACGCTTGTAGAAGCTGGGGCCCAGAGGACACAGACTGGCCCAGCACAGGCTGCCCATGGCCACCACCCCAACGCTCTCCCAGAAGCTCCCAGCCCCTTCCCAGGAGAAGGCAGCCCCAGCAGGACATGCACCAGCAGCATCCCACAGTGCAGGGGGCAGCCAGGAAAGCCCGAGGAGCACATAGCCTTCGTGTTCCCCCCCATGAAAGTGCTGATCCACTCAGCCAAGTGGGGAGAGCATGCGAGAAGTAGAGATGTGTTCTCCCTACACGCTGCCCGGCTGGTTTCACCTGCAGAGGCGGGGGGTGTTTGAGCTGCCTGTGTCTGGTGGGATGGGGGCACTCCTGACTTTTTGCCACAGCAGCCAGAAACTGCTCTGGCAGAGCCCTATTTCAGGGAAAACGGGGAGGAATAATAAAATCTCATTTGCAAAAGCATACACTCTTTAATTGCCATTTTCATTACAGTTCCACACAGACACTCTCAGTCTGTTCTCAGCAAAAAATAAATAAAAATGACCATTTCAAGTATTTTAGGGCTAAATCAGGTACCAAGCGTTACCCAAGGACTTCTGTTAGCGCTCCCTTTCCTGTTGCCTGACGCTCCCTTTACCCACAACACCCAGCAGTTTGCTTCAGAAAGCCCTACCACCACGCGCGGGTGTCGGTGCTGGTGTAATGCTGGCTGTCTCTCCAAGTTCCTGCCAATGTGACACACAAAATACAGCCACGAAAGAGGAAATGCTGCTCCTTGTTCCTTCCATCAGAGTAAGCTCCAAAGTCAGTTTTCCTGGCCTGGTTTTAGCCTCGCTCTCTGCTGTTTCACTACCAAGCGGATCTCTGCTCGGCTCGGAATGGCTCATCTCCCCAGAGAGCCGCTGGGTACCACAGTCAGCTCCAGTGCAGGGGTAAATACTGATGTACACACACTACAGCACTAACAAATTGTTTTCATCTGCAAAGCTGAAACAGAATTAACCTTAATTTCTCAGCTGAATTGTTTCAGTTGAGTGCTCGGTCAGTCAAGGTGACAGATTTCTGTGCGCCTTTATCCCGTTCTTTTCACGTCCCAACATGGGACACCCTCCCTCCTGCCACACAGCAGGCACTTTGGAAGGTCTCCCTCTTGGATATCTTATGTGGGCAGCAGGGAGTCACACTTGCCACAGGAGAGCTGGGCTGGTGTCTGTGGTGTATGACATCGTCCCAGAGAGACGGCCAGGCCAGCAGCTCTCTCAGCTTCTCAAGCAGCAGCCATCAGGCACGTAGAACACCTCATTTCTAGAGATGCTTTTGTTTTTTCTCCCAGTTTTTCCCCCCTTTCTCTTGCAGGAGGATATTCTAATCACACAAGCAACACACAGTATCCCAAATCATCACAGCATGGAGAACCACAGAGGAAAACAAAGCCCCTCAGCCAAATACAAATCCAGCCACAAAACATTGCCATGAAATTACTCACATGGAATTATGTTCCTATATCTATAAAAGCTTGTTTCTCAGCTTTCCGAGAAGCCACACACAGTCAGGTCACTGTTAACTTCCCATCAAGAGCAGCCACAGTCCTCAGCCCTTCTATTTGCCACCTGCACACATCCCTGGTGTCAGCCTGGGCTCCTGTCCCCCTTCCAACATGTCTTCTCCAGGTTCCACTTCTCTCCCTACCAAAGGCTTTTCAGTTCCACCCTTTCCACATGAAGAAAAGACATGTCACAACACTGTCTTGGCTGCGGCCCCTTTGGCCATACAGCACACCAGGAGGCAATTCCTAATTCATGATCCCCATCCCTTGTCCTCTTGGAGCTCCAGGAGAGCCCTAACGAGCTCTGCCCATGTACCCCTTTGGAGGTGTTCAGCACATGCTGTTTGGTGCCCCCATCCCCACAGGCACAAGCTTCATTGAGGAGAAGGGTGGTCACATGGGCAGACATCTCAGTACAAGAGTATAGTCTCCGGTATGAAAAGGTGGGGAATTATTAATATTTAGGGGGAAAAAAACAAATAATTTGTGTAACTTTAAGGGGTTCTACTTAAAAGAAAAGTCATTTAACAATTAACTACCATCTTGATAAACAGGCTCTTCAACTTCAGAGCTGGGACAAATTTAGAAGTATTTTCTTCAGTAGAGGCTTACTTTTATATTACACATCCTCTTCCAATTTTCTCTTTTAAATGTAGGCTCTGTCAATGGCAATTTCTGGAGCAGTGAGCTTTCCCCATATCAGAGAACTGCTGTCTGTAGCAGAAGTCCCCTATGACAGGACAGTCACTCATACAATATAACCTTCACTTCCATTTCATCACAAAACTTACATCCAGCCACAATCTGAAGCCAAGCACTCATAAATTGGAATGGCAAGTGGCACGTTACAGAAATGAGCTGCCTGCAAGCAAAACACGGGGAATTTTATCCTCATGTGACAAACCTCCTGTGTTTGTGGAGGGGGAAGCTGCAATCTGCTGCTCGGAGCTGCCTGCTCTCAGCACAGCCTCCCCTACCCGGCCCTGTTACACAACAGCACTAAGGTGATTGACACAACGACAGGTTAAAAACCAAACGAATCAATAAAAATTCAGAGCACCTCTGTAAGGCCAAGAAGGGGTTGCCAGGCTCAAGTCTTCCTCCACGGTCACACAAATCACAGCACATCACTGGCACCAGCATCCACAGACCAACTAACTGCAGCTCTGGCGCCTTCTCGCAGTTGTTAACGGGTGATGGGCTGTGCAGAGCTCGTGTCTCATAGGTGACAGTGGAGACACTCAAACAGGCAGTGGTGTGGGAAAGAACCAACAGAGACAAGAGACCTTCCCACTCTCCACAACTCCCTGAAAGGAGGGCATAGAGAGGCAGGGGTCAGTCACTTCTCCCCAGTCACAGGTGATGGGACAAGAGGAAACTGCCTCAAGTTGCACCAGGGGAGGTTCAGGTTGGAGATCAGAAACAACTTCTACACAGAAAGGGATGTTCAGCCTTGGAATGGGCTGTCCAGGGCAGGGGTTGAGGCACCGTCCCTGGAGGGATTCAAAAGCTGGGTTGACCCAGTGCTCAGTGACATGGGTTAGTGATGGGCTTTATCAGTGAGGTTGATGGTTGGACTGGATGATCTCAAAGGTCCCTTCCAACCCAGACAGTTCTAGGTCTCCCAGGGCACAGAGAGAGGAGAAGACAGGTAACAAGATGGGAAGGGACTGGCTCATCAACGTACATGAAGATCTCCCACTCTGTCATTTTCCACCAAAACACCAGTTCACTGTCAGTGACAGAAACTGGTTCTGTCCTGCAAGAAGCTGTTTTCCAATTGTTTTTTGCTGCTCAGTTTTCCAGTTTGTTTTTTTTTTCTTTGGCAAATCTGACCAGCCGTTTTGCAAACTGAAGAACAGCCCATAATTGTTACCACTAATGAGTTCACTGCTGGCTGTTTACTTTTCTCTCCCAGGAGGTGCTGTAGGGGTTGGAGACCCGTGGGCAAGTGGACATGCGTGTGGAGCCAGCCCTACACCCCAGGCACACGCCGGGTCAGTAATGCTTCATGGCCTGGCCGCGCTGATGGAGTCCCCAAACCACAGAGGAATAAAGGTTTGTGCAAAACCTATTGTGTGCTGGCAGCCTACATCTTTTAAGTATATAAACCCTCCAAAAATTATATTAATGAAGATATTGTGCAATTCGTGTACCTATATTTAAATCTACTTGTCTTCTGTCACAGAACATAGTTTTTTAATTCATGTGGGGCTTTTCATTAAATTTGTCCTTGACCAAATATTTCACTTCCAGATTTGATAACATTTGCTTACCTCCCCCCACTTAATACCAGGTCTCCAGTTTGCACTTCATTGATATTTAAAATGGTGCAGCTGTCCTTTTTTCTTTTATAACATCTAAATGTCATAATTTATGGTGAATATTATGCATGAACTACCTCAAGTTTTTGATCACAAAAGCTGCAGAAGTGGAGCTGACTAAGAGGAAGGCACAGGGGTAGTTTTACAGACAAACCAGGGAAGAGCTGGGTACCCAGCTGTGTGTTCAAACAGTCTGAACATCATCTATCAGGAGTGCTCTGCCTGCACTTCAGTGTTTATATTTGCATTAGCTACCAAAACTAAAAGCTCCAGCGTCTTTATCTGCCTTTTACGCCCCTTTCAAGTTTTACTTTTTCTCATCTGTTTCTAACAGGGACTGACTTTCCACAACAACTCCTGTAGAAAGGCAAACTATGATGAGTGGAGCAACCTAGAGAAAAACATTTGCCATTTAATCACTGCTTTAAAATAGCAGTGCTGTTGAAATATCCCACCTTTCAGCTACCTATGAATGATGTTTAGGTTCCTAGTAGAAAACTCTCTCCAAAATCCACAGTTGTGGAACAAGCACAGCAGACACAACGTTACTGAAATATTTTGGCACTGGTTTCACCAAAGAAACCCATAGCCATGTGCTCTTTGATGTATGGAGCTTCACGGGGAAAAGCAGGGACAGGGATTTATCACTGGTCACGGCACCGCTTCACACTGAGCTCGGCTTCTCTTCCCCCAAGTCCATCACTTCCAGCAACAGCTCAACACACTTATCTTTAATATTTTTTACCTAATCTGCCTTCCATGTCTTTCACATTGCTTCACTGCTCTCATCAGCCTGGGACAAAGCAAAGAGTGAAGGACTAATAAATAAGGCGTCTATCCATCCATTTTAAAAGGGACTGTTTTATGAGCGCGCAAGGGGGTGGGTATCAGTCAGCACGTTTTCAAGATAAAATAACCAAGTGTATTATATGCAGCCATTTCGAGAAAAAAGGGAACAAGAAAACACGATGTCATCTCAGTTTAGAGGATCACAAACACAAGAATTAAACCCGCTTCAGATAGATACCATCAAACTGACTTGACACTCAGCATTACTGCATCCAGAGCAGAGACACCAGCGCGCTTTCCTCCCGCGCCTGCTCTTCCCAGAGCACACACAGTGCCAGGGACCCTGCCCAGAACCAGCACCCACGAAAAACACGTTTGTCTTCTTTTTTAACAACAAGAGCCGGTAAGGAAAGCTTCCTAAGGGAGCAGCAGCTCCAGGCCCAGCTCCGTACAAACCTTCTCAATGGGGTCTTCTCAGCCTGTCAAACCCCCTGCTTACGTCAAGCTCTTCCTCGCGATATGAACTACCCCTTCCAGCTGAAGACTGTTCCACGGAAGGGTTAGATATGCTTATACAACAGATGGGGAGAGGATTGGGGAGATTTTTACAGTGCTATAGAAATCAATAGTACAGTTAATATTTAAACCCAAAATACTCTCAGCCAGCAACAAAACCCAAGTTAGGGCAGGCAAGAAAGAGCCAAGAAAGAGCAACAGAAGTTGCACTACTCCTTATTTACTAGAATTTATCTGCCTCCCACTCATAGAAAAAGAATTAACTTTCTCTAACAGATTTAAGAGTATATCAATGACAGTCCACATGATCTGCACTACGAGAACTGCCAGTGTCCCCTTACTGGCAGGCACAGCCTCAATAGCTGCTCTCAGTACAAGAAGCATTTTTACTTGTCAGCCATCTCATAAAACCCACTTAGAGACTGCCCGGGAAGCTGTTTAGTACCAGGAAATTGTTTGCCCGCAGGAAAACGGCGGTGCTCCTTCACCCTGCCTGTTTGGGAAACTTCCATCCAGGGTCTAGATTTTATAAACCCAGAACAGCCAGAGCTGTACTCGCTTCACAGTCTCACTGAAATGGCATTACGGAGGGAGAGGTAGTTCATCACAGCTCATAGAGCAGGGGAAGACAGATGTGTGCAGCGTTCATCTTTCTAACCCCTGAAATGTCAAGGCAAAAACCTTATGGAAGTGATTCCACTGCAGCGCTCTGCCAACATTCCTCTCCTTCACCCAGGGAATTCTCATGGGGGCAAGTCAGAAATGGGCTCCTCTAGGTGCCCAGCTGAGACACAGGTTCTACCTAAAGCATTAGCAGAGAGCACAGTTCTCTTCCGCTGTCCATCAGTCTCCTCAGACCCAGGCCACACACACACCAGCAACTCCACTAAACAACTACACAACTAAAAACCCCCCAAACGACACGAAAAAGAAAAAAAGTCAAAGCTCTTCATTCTTCAAATCCTAAAAGTGCACAGAAATTTCAAAGAAAACAACACTTCCCCATTCCATATCATTTCTATGGATGGATTTTTCCAAAGCAATTGTTAAATTTCACAGAGCATTCATCTCTCATGTCTCATTCAAGAAGTAATGACGGCAGAGGTCATTAAGTGATCACAGTTTTCTTAATTTTGCTATCCATAGATGAAAACTTTAACTATTCTAAGGCAGATTTCCCCTTTCCCTTCCGAAGAGTCTCACATCTCTGTAAGGCTACTTTGTACCAGGCAACGAAGCCACCTAACTCAACACAACTCCACGATTAAAAATCTAATGAGCTGCGTCCAAAAGAGCCAAAGTTAATAGGCTTCCTGAGTAAAAGGGAAGCTGAAGGTAAAGATGCTGAAAGGTTAAGATGGCAGAATACATCCAAAGTGCCATACAAGGAGAGGCCAAGGACCAGTTCACAGTCCCTTCCCCTTGACGCGAGTGTCACTTCCCCGCAGTCACTCATGCACAGGAAAGCAAGGGGCACTCGCACACAGTTGTTCCCAGGTGCCACCTCCTGGCTTCCTGCTTCCTCTTGGTTTCCACAGGGCCCACTTCCACCTTTTCCATACAGGTTCCAAGTCAGGGCAAACCCTGCTGGGCCTTACCTCTGTCACTGAAGTCATCCACGAGAATGATCTCCGCGATCAGGCTGTCGGGCGTGCGGTTGATGATGCTGTGGATTGTCCGCAAGAGCGAAGTCCAGCCTTCGTTATGGAACGGGATAATTATGCTCGTATTGGGTAGCTTTTCCAAGTACACCTTGTGCTTGCAGCTGGAGAGAGAAGGAGATGATGGTATGAGCATACTGAAAATACTGCCATCCCTTTGGGCCGTTCAGCCATTTTCTGGCACAAAGTCCAGCAGTGCAATCAGCCCGTACTTTCATGGGACAGAAACTAGTTTAATGTATCTGCTCTGCCTACAGCATGCAGGAAACCTGAACAGTGGCAAGGCATCACTACCCTGACTGCAGCTAGGTTCTTCTGCTTCACTGCAAGCTTTTCCCTGCAAAACGACAGAGAATGTATCTTCTACAATGCTGTTTCCAGAAAACAAATCCCCCCCTCGGACAGAACTCTGAAACACAACGAGAAGCAAAAGCAAGTCTGCAATGATCCCTTTTTCTCCTGAGCAGAGCAGATGTGTAGCAGCAGACTGCTGTGCCAAGAGACAAACTCCAGGAAACAACCCACAAACCAAGTACCATGCACACCCCGGTATGCAAACCGCACCCACATACCCAAACCAATTGCTGCTGTCAGAGAAAACATGACCCAGCGCTGAAGACGCAGACTTTCCACCTTCTGCTTCTGCTTCTGAAAGCCCTGCACCTCCAGCACCGAGGGAGCAGCACCTCTGCTCAGCACCCAGCCCTCCCGCTTCAGCACCGACCTCTTTAGGTGCTTGAGCAAACCCCCATGCTTCAAAACCAAGCAACAGCCCTGCAGATCCGTCCCTGCTAACCACCAAGGACATCTCACAAATGCCACTTATCTTCTACCATGGCAATAGAAGGAGTTATCACAGACCACGTTATGGAAGGGTATAGATCAGTTAGTCCCAATACCCAAGCAACTAGAGTTGCAGAACAGCAACCAGGTTTGTGGTGCATTATCAAAATTAACGCAAAAATTCCAAGTTTTAGACAGGGATGTATTTTCATTACATCTATCAATAACTCTTCCAGGAATTTCTAACAGAGATGGAAGTTTCAACAACTCCAAAATCATTGGGAAGCAATATCTGAAAACAGCAAGCTGCTCTGGTGGGAGGTGTCCCTGCCCCGGGCAGGGGGGTTGGAACTCCACATCTTTAAGGTCCCTCCCACCTCCAACCATTCTATGGTTCTGTGTTACTGAAACCGACAGGATCTCTTCTCTGGTGTTTTACTGAAAGAGCGGGAAGGGGACACACTCCTGCTGCTGCTCCAGGGACAAAGTAACACAGGGTGGTTCCCAGTACCCCAGGGGAGTCACACCACGACAAAGGCACCCCCACAAGCACAAACACCCCAAACAAACAACAGCAACAAAAAAGGGAAGGAAGGAAGCTTTGACCTGCCACCCCCAGCTATAGAAAGCAGAGCTACCTTTGCTGCTCCTCAGAAGGAACAGCTACACATATCAAATGCTGCTGGAGGTTATAATGCTGCTGTACACACATTTGTAGCTTAGTTTGCATTCCCACTCTGGTAAATAATGATTTCTAAGTGATTTTTATAATTTCTTGTACCACTGCCACATTGAGGAAAAGTTCCACATTTCCACAGAAATACTAAAAACTTGTCCAGTTGCATTTGCAAAGCATTGGTTGTTACGTAGCTGAAAATAAGCAGGCAAGTTTTTGGATGCTTTCCTCAAAAGTAAGATGTAAATCTGTAATTCAGACCTTTCTTCCTAAAACATAGGAACGATGATTTTAATGACAAGCCATTTGCAAGAACAATACTTTTGGAAACTTTTTAAGTATCAGGTTGCTGGTAGGACATATGTGTGCCCGGGAAAAGGGACAGATACTTCGCAGGAATGTGAAATTCTGGAGAAAACACTGCTCCGTTACTCAGTGCCAGAAAAGGCTCAGTATATACAGTCTAATGTCTTGGGAGGGAAGAAGACAGACACCCACCACAGCAATACAACCAAGTACAAGTTCTCTGGTAGCTGTAGGGAGAAGTAGACCAAAGGAAGGCCAGGATTAATACGGAGCCATTTAGGCTGGCTAATGAAGAAAGCCACCTACCCAGCCAACAGTGCGGCTTCTGGGGACAGAACACACACAACTGTCAGACAGCCACATGATTCCAATGCTTTCCTGAAAGGTGGATTTATCCTGTAGCATTTTGAAGGCCCAGTACGACTTTAAAACTAGTAAGTTCTCTAACCCCATAAAACCCCAAGGCAACAAACAAAAGTGCTGCGTGAGAACAAGTGAAAGAACCCCCCACGTCAGACTGGAGCTGCTGGAGGGTTAGGGGCAAAAAATGCCCTTTAGCAGCTGCACCCAAAACTTTTTGTACTCAGAACTTTTTGGAGCTTGTTGTACCCAAAGCACTCAAATACATTAGAATGTTGTTTCTTTTAAAAAACGTCACCCCACCCCACCCAGCTTTGAAAGAGGTCACGCTGCAGTCTGTGTATGTGCACAGCCAATGTTGCAGCCCTAATCGTGTGTTCATGGGGAAGGTCATTTCATTTGGATACTCCCATCACCGGATTGAGATGAGTGGCACGTTCCAAGCAATGAGAAGGAGAGCTTTTACTTTGACAGTCATCGAGAAGGCACCTAGCTATGGATGTCTAGAGAGCACCACAAACCACCAGAACGCCCTTTCCCTACCTTTCCCAAAAGAGCCGGTCATATTCACGAGTCCCATGAAAACAAACCTTCCATTTCACTCTGTTGTTAAGACTCTGTTGGGTTTCATGGCGGTGCCCTCCTCACCCTCCCTCAGCAGGCTGATTTCTGCCCCAGATGTGAATCACACATCCTCCCAGGCTGGTTTAGGTGCCTACACCACTGAATAAGCCAGTCTAGGTAGATGCAGGACTCCCGGATGAGGCAGAAGAGAGAACGATTTTTTTCTTTATACACAACAGTAACTGACATAAATCCATAAAGCTTGACATACATAGATTTATCTTATCTCATATTTCAACTCATCTGCATTTTGTTTTTAATGAGAATGATGTTTAAAAACAGGAACCGTCAGCAAAGTTATCAGATAAACCACTGGAAGGACACTTTTACCATTAACTGCAACAATTTTCCATCATCACAGATTTTTAGAGGTGTTCTTTCAGCACTAGTCCATTATCAAAAATTCTGCAGAGTGCATTTGGAGAGTTGACAAAGTTGGACTGTAGCTTCAAACTAGCCGTGCTTTATTATTGATGCTGGTTCCAAGGTTCTAGCATTACTCTTCATAAACAACTATTGCTCTTTTCAGCCACCATAAAGCCACACTTTCAAGACTACGTGCTTTTTTGCTGTCACCAAGATTATTCCAACATGGTAACAGCGATTTAAGCATTCTTAGGCAAAATACAGACCAATAGCTCTGCCCTCTCAAATTGATATGGTTAATAGCTTAACTACCCCCTGGAGCAAATGTTTCAGAAGTTAAATTCTTAATTCTCTAAAGAAATGAGAAATTATAATCCCAGAGGCTTTCATATTTCCTGAAGAGAGCAATCTTGCCAAAATGTATTCAAATAAAACCCCAAGCTTTACCACAGAAAGGATAAAGCGCTATGTACAACAGGTTATCATTGCCATCCAAATGTAACAGAGTTTAAATGAGCATTAATATTCATTTGGTAAAACTTTGAGGTCTGGAATGTATGGTAAATGGAACTGCACTGACTTGCTATAGAAATATTTCAAATACTGCTGAGCAAAATAACTTTATTCTCCCGAGCCTCACAGTTTCAGTGGGAAGGTTTGTCACACTCCAACCACTGTAAAAATGGACAGTACTTACAGGCAGGAGCTCCAAGGGCTGGTTTGAAGGAGAGCTATCGTAGTAAAAACACTAAAGTCTCAGGAGAACAACCTGCCAGGAAATTAGATAGTTTTGCCCACGGGGCTGAGGGCAGAGAGCTAAACCAGCCTGTCTGGAATCAGCATCACCAACCTGATGTTTTGCTTCAGCTGTGATCACCAGAATTCCCACGAAAGCATTCCCTGGAATCAGCCCTGGCCACATACAGGTACTCACCATCATGCCCATACTGACAGGGGATAAGTATTTCAGGATGCTAAAAGCACGTTATTTGATAGGTTTTCCACCATTTTCATTACATTTTCCCTCACTTTCATCCTTCCCTCCGTGCTTGCGTTTCCTCAGACAGCCGAGCGGCTCAGCTAAGGTTTAACACTTGGGGCAAGCGCCACACTGGCCATCCCTCCGTTCCGCCACAACCTCCTCCTGCAGCACAAGCCTACCACACCCCAGTGCCGTTATAAAGGTGTACTGGGAAGTGGAGGCCCATTCTGTTCTTTAGGTGGATTTTTTTCCCTTTTAATTTAAAGAAAGCGCGTAGTTAAAATTTTTGTATTTTTAAACCATGCACTTGCCCACGACACTTAAAACTGCAGAACTTTTCAGACAAATAGGAACTAGTCTTTCGGTTGCACTTTTCAGAACAAAAAGGTGGCTGCCATCAAGGGAGATTATTTTAAGCCCTCAGAAAGCAAGGTCATTTATTTCAGAAGTGCAGGATTCAGATCCTGCACAACAAGTCGGGAGGGGGTGAAGAAACACCCGTATCTGGGACTCATGGCAGGAACACTGTTCAAGGCGGAGAAGGACCTGGCAAGTGAAACTAGAAGAGTCCCTCCTACCGAGCATAAGTATTTCCTGCTCAACCTTAACCAAATCCTACAGATTAACCTTAATGAAGTGCTACAGACACTTTCCTGAAGATGTCTTTCCTTGCAGTTAGAGATGCAGCACGGCACTGACCCGTGGAACAACGCTGAATGACAGCTTCAGGAGCTAAGGGCAGGAGAACGACGATTTCTCAGCGTAAGGTTTAATAGATTTCTGCAAACTTATTAAATAAGCTCTTAAATCTCAGAATAATTCCTGTGTTAAGTCTGAGAGTGCTATACAAAAGTCTTAGTGGAAATAACCGGGAAGAAAATAACCATGAGCACCGGCCACCCGGCTAGGTGGGGGGCTCACCTCTGGGAAACTCTGACCCTGGAACAAAGGGAGTGGAGGAACAGAGAACGTCCAAGGGGCATTCCAGATGTCCTTCTCACAATCCCCAGAATTAGGGAATAGCCTTAGCCATTTGGACTTTGCCAGGATGATATTTTATAGACAAAAAGACTCATATATGAAAAACCTGGCAGCAAATGATGAATCAGATATCATGACATTTTCAAGATTATCATCATGAATCAATTTATGAACCTTGAATTACGCTTTAAAAATTGCTATCCTTGATAATCTTGAAGAGAAAGCCAAGATATTTCAGAACTTAATATCTGATATTTTTTAACAAAGACTAATACTACATCATTAAATCTGTCCCTTAGATACTTTCAGATGAGATTTAAGAGAGGACCTTTCTATGAGGGAATGAGCTGATTTGACATCAATTTCTTTTCCACCACCCCTGCCTCTCTGGCCAAAAAGCCTTCTTCTGCTCCCCCCTCCGCGGGCAGATCCTCACTGAGCACTAACCACAGTGCCATTCCAGCACCTCTTCTAGTGCTGCCTTGACAGACACAGTTCTGTTTATCACACACACCTTCCACAGGGCTACCCGAAAGCTCTTTACAAAAAGGCAGGATAGAATTTGCTGTAAATAATTTGTATAGTGAAAAGTGTTAAATATATTGTAACTGGCAAAGTGGAACTTCCCACCAGATTTGCAGTGAGCAGTTTGTTACAGTACCTTGCTCAGGAGCTCAAGGCTTATTCGCACCCCTTCATTCACTTTCAAACACTTAGCACTGGTAACTGAGATAGACAATTACCCAAACTGACCTCCTCAAACTAAACACTTTCAGAGGCAGTTCCAAAGTTGCAGGGAGACTTTTAGAAGGTTAAAGAATAGCGAGAGGCTCCTCTACTCCTGAAATACCTGCCTGCCTGAGGAAGAAAAAGAAACCCCATCACAGAACCACCTGGGAGCTCTTTGCAGCAGGCAGTAATAAAAGACAAGTTGAAAGAGGACCACTGGGAAAGAGAGAGGTTGTGGAAGGGAGCTACCATTTCACCGTTTTGTCCCTCACTGCCCAGGGCCCCAGGACCATCAGGATCCCATTCTGGGGTCAGTCTGCTCTACATGGCAGAATTAAAGAGCAGCATCCTTACACTTCAAGGTATAGGGATAGTTCTGCTTAATTCCCTGGTCAGTTTACAAGTGAGGGGAAGGAGGGGAACCACCCCAAAACATCATACTAGCTTCACAAGAGATACAGAACCGCAAAATTCTCCATTTTTATGGCTTCTCTATTAGCAGAAGCATGCAGAAATCCACTGCCTCTGCTGAACAGCAAGTGGAAGAACATGGACTTTCAAAGCAGTGAGAAAGGCACTCAGGGCTGGCTCCAGCTCAGGCCCTCCACAGGAGAAGCCAGCTCATGGCAGCAGCAACCAGTTCACCCTGCAAAGAGACCAACACCAGCATTTCACACACACCAAGGGATGCCCACAGTGATGCCGTGGCCGATTCCCAGGCTCAGGGCCTCCCATACATCACCCACCTCCTCCACCACCCTCTCCCATAGCCAACAGCCCCACAAAGTCACATCAGAAGTCAGATTCAGACATGGTAACCTACCACAGCACTTACTGGATCACAACACTAGCCCACCTCCAATTCTCCTCTCTTACAGGGACTGACAGAGAAAGCCAGAGCAAAACAGCAAGATTTCCAACCTTTTTTTTTTCCCCACTGCCTTTGCCAGCACTTGCTCTCTTAGCTGAGCTGTTTTTGCAGATCTGACCTTTCCTTCCCCACGATTTAAGGGACCACAGCACCCACCCGGCTCCAAACAAGCCCTGGACAAAGCCACCAGGACACAACGCTTCCCAGGGCAGATTTACACAGTCACTGTCTGAGCACCTCAAAGTATTCCATTCCCAGCACCCAGCCTGAGTGGCACCGTGTTTCAGTTCCAATCTAGCGCTGTCAGCAGCGCCTGAGAAAGCGCTGATAGCCGGTAATTTCTGCTGCCATTTGACAAGGCTGGGGAATTAGCCCGGCTGTGAGCTGATGGAGGGGAAAGCAATCTTGGTTTTCCCAGCTGGGAGGCAGGCAGGCAGCACTGGGCACGGGCCACAGTAAATGTCACAGCACTGTTCCCTGCTAGAACAAATAAACCTGCTCCAAAACTTTTTGCAATTTTCTTTAAAAAAAATAATAAAAAAAAACAGCCAAAAAATCCCAAGCCCCCCAAAAACCACCAAAAAAGAAAAAAAAAAAAAAAAGAGAGGATGATTAAATTGTACAGCAGAAATAGCCTGCATTATAATGCCACCTCACGGGAGCTAAAGGACACGGGGCTCTGCCTGGTTAGGCAGGAGGGTTCCCGCAGCACGGGCCTCGGCAGAGCTGAATGAGGGGCTTGTTACTTTAGGTCAAATTGCACCATTTTGGCCTGTCAGGATGATCTCTCCAGCAGCACCACCTGGCTTCAAAGAAATCGAGTCCAGGCTGTGCCTCACTTCACCCTGCACACCGAAGGCTCCTGCAGCCCAGGGAGCGCCCAGCGGCAGCGACCCTTACCGCACACAGCCCGGCTCTGTTCTGCACAACAGGGAGGTGTAAAACCATCATCATGGAAAGATCTAACAAAAACTGAACAAAAAAAATCAATAGTTAAATATAAACACTCTTTAACAAACTTATCTACTTCCCCATGTGTATTAAATCTATGCCTGGGAAAAACCATGAATGCATAGAGTAATTTTATACTGTCTTAAAATCCCTCACAAGCAAGCTCATATCAGGAGCCACCTTAATACTGTATCTCAGCTTAAACCTTGCACTTTATTAGATAAATTCAGCTGCTTGCTGCTATTTTGGTATTCATAGGTAATATACACACATCCCCAAACTACTTTTTCTTTCTTGTGACAGAGAAAATTACAAATAGCAATGTACTCCAAATTCCTTTATTCTCCACCAAGCAGACTTATCTGATCAGCTCTCCAGAGTCAGGCAGACCTTAACATGATCCATAAAAAGCCTCTTTTTTGAGTCTGGGTTCATTTTCCCTGGCCAAAGGAGAAGAAAGAAGATGAGAACCTCATCTCAGAATGTATTTTAAGCTACTTCAGGTACAAAGGTATTTCCCTCTGGGATCTACCTGCATCCCCTTCACAGGGACGGGGCTCACACTTCTCTCTCCCAGATACAATACAGGAGATTAGCAGGTGAGACCAGTGTCTGTACCACCAAAGTCACAGTGGGTCAGCCTGGCAGAGTCACTGGGACAGCACTCCCAGGACACATGGACCACAGGTCCAGCAGGATCAGCAGGGTCTCACACCCGATAGGACCATTGGGGCCAGCCTGGCCTTCAGGACATTGCAGCGAGACGTGGTCACTCAATCAAACCAGCATAATGGGAGAAGCTCTGTTTTCAGGCCAGGCTCGCTGCTGTCCTTATTACACAGGGTATGCCAGCTCCTTCTGCTGGCACTCACCCCATTTGCTTAATCCTGGAGCTGACATTTCATCTCCTTAGAATTACCAGCCTAATGCAAATTCCCATTAGATACAGGCCCAACTGTATGGAAATATGCTTGGAAAGGAAGCGAGAATATAAGAAAAGGTATACTGAGGTTTCTCACAAACAGGTAAATTAACACCATATAACATCACCACTTTCCCCTGCAAACTGCAACAGTGCAGACTCCCAGAACATTCTCCACTTCTCACAGATCTTAGGCAAGTTACCTGTACTTTCCAATTTTAATGATGTATTATTTGAGAGTTAAAAGTGCTAGCTTTAGCCATTGCCAAATGTGGATAGGCTCAGCCATGCCAGTGGCACAGAGCTGGCCAGAGGGTGAATCCCCTCCTGTACTACGGTCCCTATTTGGTTTAGATTTCACAGATCTCTTTACTCCTGCTTTCTCAGCAGCGTGGGAGGCATTGCTGTTAGGTGGGAGTGTTGATCTGCTTGAGGGCAGGGATGCTCTACAGAGGGACTTGGATAGACTGGATCGATGGGCCAATGTTAATGGCATGGCCTTCAACGAGGCCAAGTGCCAGGTCCTGCCCTTGGGCCACCCCAACCCCATGGATGGCTACAGGCTTGGGGCAGTGTGGCTGGAGCTGCCTGGCAGAAAAGGACCTGGGGGTGCTGGGTGACAGGAGGCTGAACATGAGCCAGCAGTGTGCCCAGGTGGCCAAGAAGGCCAAGGGCATCCTGGCTTGTATCAGAAATAGTGTGACCAGCAGCAGCAGGGAGGTGATTGTCCCCCTGTGCTCAGCACTGGTGAGGCCACCCCTTGAGTCTGGTGTCCAGTTCTGGGCAC
>VZTM01001351.1:189970-248049 GCA_013400555.1 Jacana jacana
AAGGGTCTCTTCCAACCTGAATGATTCTATGATTCTAGGTAACACGTAAGGCATCTAAACACACAAGAGCTACTTCCTTCCACTTGTATAAACAGCTTATTCTTTTATTGAATTATTTCCCACCAGGCTCGGGCTCTCTCCCTCTCTGCTCCTCCCCAGCAGATGGGAGGGCAACTACCAACCTTCAGTCACCACCAAGGAGACCCACAGGGCACCCAGAAAGCAGCTGGTGATTATTCCATGCTGTTTGTTCCTGCTGATACATACAGTGCTGCAGAACGGGCAGCCAGCACGGCAGGGACAGAAGGCCATGAGTTTCCTGAAGTATGAAGTATTCATAATCCTGGTTTGAGGAGCTGTGCTTTGAACAAGATGCCCTGAAGTGATAGCAGAGGACAATCTGGAAGGGCTTGGTAGTGGGACATCACCCATAATATTTTTGAGCCCCTGACTCTCCACCTTCACCATGTTACTCAGTGACAGCACAAGGTGCTTTGAAAAGCGTTGGGAGCAGTAACCTGCAGCCTCCCACCGCCCCCTGAAAGCCCAGTTTGGGTTTAGGCCACCACTCGAGGCCAGGTGGGAGTACACCAGCCAACAGCCGTGCAAAGCCAGTCAGCCTGTGGGTGTCCATAAAGACATCCCTCATCGCCCAGAGGGAACCAGAACCAGAGAGAAACCTTCCACCCTCTTAGTTTCTTCCAACAGACCACCAAAATTCAATAGAAGATCGATCCAAACGTCTCATTACTTCCACAAGCCTTACTAAATATTGTGAAGTTCAGCAAACTTTAGGTTAAGCCATTTGTCTTCTAGTGCCTTGAAGCAGGACAACCCAAACCCGCCTGTGAGAGCACAGAGTGCCGGGGGAATTCACCGGGATCGCTGCTGCAGCGCTGCATTAAAGATTAATTGTTAAAATATAAGGACTACACACATTCCTTAAGCTGTGACAAATGTGCTGTATTTACAAAAAGAAAGTCATCAAATGCACTTGATGCAATAACTGAAAAGTTTTAGAAGATTCAGATACAGACTACTGTGTGACTTTTAAGTGTAATATTTACATTTCATAACCCTTCACCATATTAGTGAAGGCAAGAAAGAAAGAAAATCTCATTAGTGTTCAGGACACAGAGGATCTCACAGCCTTCGGCTTAACACCCATATTTCTCCAAATATGAAAAATATTTCTTCTGAGGCTTGTAAGAAATTTAATATATAAAAACCCAACCCAAACCCCATAATGAGCATAGCCTGCTGAAAAGGAACACTACTGGGAGGGGCCAGCACTTCACACAGCAGCGGCAAGAGCAGCGCTTGGAAACCCTGACTCCAGAATGCAAAATACAGGCATCACCAAGATGGGGTTGGACACCCCCTTTTACAAGCACATCAGAGTTGGAAACAACATCTACCCCAAAGTTTGTAGTCACTGTTGAGACCAGGTCACAGAATGATCTGGGGTAGACAAGGACCTCTGGAGATCACCCAGTCCAACCCCCCTCCCAGAGCAGGTCCCACAGGAAGGCTCCCAGGTGGGTTTTGAACATCCACAGAGACAGAGACTCTGCTACCTCTCCAGGCAGCCTCTGCCAGGGCTCTGCCATCCTCACAGGAAAGAAGTTCCTCCTCATGTTCAGATGGAACTTTCCATGTTCCAGTTTGTGCCCATTCCCTCTTGTCCTGTCCCTGGGCACCACTGAAAAAAGCCTGGCCCCATCCTCCTGACACCCACCCTTGAAGTATTTCTAGGTGTTGATCAGATCTCCTTCAGCCTTCTCTCCTCCAAAGGTGATCACAGTCACTTCTCCAAGCCTCACTACAATCCCATTTTGAACACTATTCAAAATGCAGATCAGATCTAGTTTTGTTTGACTGCAACTAGCTTGAACAACAGAACATTTAATAATGTTGAAGAGATAAGACTTAATGGCAAGTGCTATATTAAATAATTAGAGTAAGCTGCATTTGTCTCTCCACAACAAAACCCGACATTCTTCTTGGCTTTATCCGTTGTGTTGCATTCCAGAGTACAGAAAGCACCTTGGGGCAGGTGAAAAGAAACAGACCAACGATACCATTCTTGTGGGGTTTGGTATTGGTCTCACATGGGTAGAGAACCTCTAACTCTGCAATAGTAATTCCATTGCCAGCTCTCAGCACTGCCCAAAACTCATCACGCTGCCTTCCACTTCAGGTGGCCAGAACTCTTATTGTCACTAAATCAGTTCTGAAATCCCAGTGAACTGAGGTGATAACTCAGTCTCAGATTTTCATTTGGAATAAAATATAAAAAATATATTTTGTTTGGGTTTGTTGCGTTTTTTTGTTGTTGTTTGCTGGGTTTTTTTTTAACTGAAGGGCAGGGGATGATTGTGGGTAACAAACAGAATTAGCTGATGTACCCTGGCGAGAGCATCCACCGTGAGAGGACTTTTGCACGAGAGTGGGACAGAAATAAGACATCGAAGAGCACTCAGAAGTGATAAAAAAAATATCCTTCAAGTGTAGCTGTGAGAGACAGAAAAAGCAGCACCACAGGGGATATTAGAAGGATGCAATAGAAACATATTAAGGACACAGGGAAGCTGTTAAGTCAGCCTTAAAATAGAAGTTAACTTTCATTTCTCTAGGGGTTTTTTTACAGCACACACATTTTAGTGACTTAAAAAAAGGAAAGAAGCATCAATCTGAATACATCTTGCTGAAGTGCTTTAAATCTATAACACTTAAAGACAAAACCCAAGGACGTTATAAAAAAAAAACATAAAATTGAAAACCTGAATTTCGCCAAGCACTGCCATCTCAGCAAGCGTTTAGTTCCACCTATCCCCTCCCAGAAGGTGCATTTTGCAAATCCTTATCCTAGTTTCCAAAGAGACCAAGAATGAGAAGGCTCATGTGGATTAAAAAGAGCAAGCTTTGGTTTTCTACTCTTTAGGATCACAGAATCATTCAGGTTGGAAGTGATCCTTGGGATCATCAAGTCCAACCATCAGCCCCACTCTACAAAGTTCTCTCCTACACCAGATCCCCCAACACCAACTTCTCATCCACTCTGAAACACAGTCAGGGATGGGGACTCCCACCTCCCTGAGCAGCCCATTCCAGGCTCTGACCATTTTTGCTTAGCTCCTGGTAAACCAATTGCTTAGCAGTACTTGAAATTTCTTTGAAGATTTTGAAGTATTTTTTTTTTATTCAATTAAGTGATTTCAGAATGGTGTAGAAACTCCTACAGCTGCTCTTCCAATTGAAATACATTTTGAGCCAAACTCCAAGATACACCACTCAGTCTTTGATTTATTTGAAGGCTCACTTTGGGAATGTTCTCAACTGATGGCAGCAAGACCCTTCTGTATGGCTCTTTAAAATAAATCCTAGCCAACATTTTCAGGAAATTAGTGCACATGGTATGCACTAAATAGAGACAGAAGATAATATTATTTTAATAATAATGTTCCCTCCCTGCCATTCTCCCCAAATATGCAAAGATGACACTTGAAAACTGAAGGGCCATTAGAAGACTCAGGCAAAGCAAGTCCTCTGCAATACTCAGAAGGTGACCAAACCAGCTCTTGCCCACCACACCCGAATTACCACTTCTAGCTTTATTTCACTAAGAACACGCTTTTCTGGCACAGAAGTTCTATAGTTCCATGGAGTCCCTGATTGCAACCCTTCATGCAGCAAGAACCCTGGGGTGAAGAGGGGAGGAGATACCTTCACCTGAAAGATGGTGTAACAAAGGGAGCTCTACCCAAAGGTAAACACAAACCTAATCATGGAGGCAATTAGTGTTGTCACACTCCTGTACCCTTTGCCACTACACTAATTGCGTAACACCCAATTAAAAGAGGGAAGAACACCACATGAAGAGGTTGCTTTCATCTTTAAACAACAAAGCCAAAAAAAACCCACTGTAGAAGCACTCGTGCAAACATTTAGCCAAAAATATTTATGCAACCTGTCATCCTGCCCCCAGCCCAAAGACCCGCAACTCTTCCCAAACGAGAGCCTGAAAGAACACGTGAAACACTATTTACCACTGCCTAACAAATCACCGCCCAGAAACAGCAGGAAAATCATTCTCTAATTTAAAGGCCTTCTGTAGTCTTAATGTGCTACCAAGCAGATGAGAGGTCAGTTTAAAAGCCAGACAGAGCAAGGAATTTAACAGCAATGATGAATTCTCCATCTCCTGTGTAATGAAACACTCACTTTTTGTTGTCTGAGGGCCCATGTTTGACCTTCCAGGAGAACAGGTGATTTAGAAATACACCAAGGCAAAAAACTTAAAAGCCAGTAGGCGAGGGAACAGCGTACGTACTTGGGATGCCGGATGTCTGGCAGGGAGCGCTCCAGCGCGATGTTGTTGCTAACGAAGATGTTGAAGCCGTTTTCCCTGTAAGCAGAGTCATCGTGGTCTTCCTCCGTAAGAGGGTACGGCTTTCCGTGCTCCCCCTTCCCTGCAAGCAAACAGAACGGTTGCTTCCATCAAACTGATAGCACAAAATGGAGTAAAAGACAACAATCAGTCAGGCTGAACTTCAAGGGGCACTCTGTGTCTGGAACACCTCTAAGGAGTTGCTTGCAGTGTCTTCAGGGCACCCCCGTTATGCCCGGTACAAAAATACAAAGCAGGTATAAATAACAGGACTCAAAAATCCCTTTGAATTTCCTCAGCTCCTCCAGCCTTTATTCTTTCCAGAGACACACTCAGCTTAAAGCCATTATACAGAAAAAAATTAAACTGCAGATTAAACCAAACCCCTTTCACATCAGAATCACACTTTCATTACAGAATTAGGAACAAGCAGATCCATTCTGGCAATACCCCTGAGCGACACAAGGAACCCCATAACTTACCCTACATCCCACCCACCTCCAGCAGTGGGGCTCAGGGTGCCCCGCTCTCCCCATCACCAGGCAGGACACCAAGTGTTTTACTGGGGTTTCCTTGAGCCCTCACACTCCACAGGAGCAGCCAAATGTACTCAGAGCTCCAAACCAGATATCAGGAACTGGTCACTTTGGCTCCCTAAAGAAACTATCTGCTCCTTCCCTGGCAAAGTCCAGAGTTTCCACTCCAGCTTTTCATTCCCCAGTAGCTCCCACCATTGGTTCCTTAGCTCACTCAGTACCTGCCTCCGGCGACTGCACCTCTGACCCTTCCAGCGTGGAGCAAACACAGCCACTTCAAAGGGAAAGGGAACATGAAAACCTTCCTTCTTCTCAACTATTTATGGCCACTTTCTTCCTGCGGAGGATGAATTCTCCAGAGCTCCTAAGCCCTTCACACCTACTCAGGTTCTCAAGAAGCTATGCTTTCCTCCCCAGCTAACTGATCAACTTATAACCTCTCTATCCCCCTTCCTCCAGGACCACACCTGAGAAAATGCCTCCTCTTCCCTGAGCTCTTTAGAGGAATGGACCTGCTCTCAGGTGGATGTGATAAGGGCCACCTGATCCCCAGCTAAGGAGGAGCAGCTGTGGGAGCAGTGACCAGCTTGGAGAGACAGCCCCTGGTACCTGAGGAGCTTCTGGGTATGCTCCACTTCATGGTGCACACAAGACAGTACAAACACAGGATATAAAGTTAAAGCTACTCCATTTCAGAATTTTTTGCAGATGAAATACTAATATTTTGCAGCAAACTGTGCATATAATTACAGCTTCATTTAAGTTCTTACCAAAAATAGTGTTATTTACAAAGGGAAAAAGTGAGTTTGCATTATGAGGGGCCCTTTGTTTCTGCTCTTTTTCTGCTAGCAGGGATGTGGTCAGTGTGATTTTCAAAGGTCCCCGACCCGCACTGAGCACTCTGCCACAGTTCAGATCCGAGATGCAGGTTCCGTGGGAGCCTGCGTGATTCCCTGCTGCGTGCGGGGGGAGCTGTGCTGCTGAGGCACAGCACCGCTCAGAATTCCACAGCACAGTGACACCAGGCCCGTTTGGGAATACAGCAGCAATAGCCTACTGTAATCCCACCCCCGAGACACAGGATTTTTAGCCCCTCTCTTTCAGCACATACCCTAAGTAGACCCAAAGTACTTAATTCGCTTTTATTAAGAGATTTATCCAGGCAGTTACTGATATAATGGAAATTCCAGAATAAGCGACCTGCATGATAAGGCACACTATTGCTAATGGATGATTTGTACAGTATCTGTACAAAATGTATATTCCACCTATTCACCCTGTATTAAGTCATTTCTTTGCTTTGCTTTTCCTAAAGGAGTCCCTATTTCCATACTGGTACAGTTTCTAGTGGAACAGAAGAGGAGTGCTCTGAAAGCAGCCTCCCAACCCCCCCTGACCAGGGAGCCCCACGGCTGGGTGCGAGCCACAGACCCCAATGGGGTGGCCGGCACCAGAGCAGATGGGGATGGACCAGCTCTCTCACCTCCAGCTGACCAGCTGCACTTTATAAATGGCTTTTGTGCTCCTACAGGGAGCTGTGCCACGAGGTGCACCGGGAGGGGAGAGGCCTGATCCTTTCCTAGCCCTGTAACAAGATATAAACACTGAGCACTAACAGAGGGTTTAAGGCAGGGTTTATGAACCCCACGGGTATTTCTCCCAGCTTCCTTGTTTGTTCGTTCTCCTTCACCCCGCAGCTCCTCCTGGTTAGTGAGGGCTGGGGGGGTCACCTACCAACTGAAAGTCATTGGCTCATTTCTCTAAACGAGCTCAGGTGAAAAGGGACAATTTCTTATGAGTGACCTTGGGAGAAGAGAAATAGAGTGCTTAGAAGATAAGGATTTAAAAATTGAAGTATAACCTTTGGATAATCGGTAGGCCTGATAGGTTTTGCACAGAAAACTTCCACCTATGATATGAGTCTGCTCAGCATTATAAATTAGCACAAGCACATCAAACCTCTTTTCTGGCGCTGCTTTCCTAGGTGGCTGATGGAAATTGCCACCACTGCACACTGGTTTGCAGCTGGGCTAAACAAAAGTTTACATAAAACACCAGGGTGACAAAGGGAAACTTCCCAAGGCAAGAACGAGTAAAATTCTGGTGACAAAGAGCACGTGGAGTTTAATGACCCCTTAGGGGCCAGAGGAGGCTGCTTGAAACCATGGCTAGGCAGATATAAGCCCTCCTGTGCTGTCTGCTCCGCCCGAGGGCAGAACAGCCATTCAGAAAGTGCATCAGGGCTATAAAGTATTGTAGGGAAGAGAGGCAGAGAGAGAAAAAATGGCCAACGGTGGGGGTTTGGCTTCTTCAGGTTTAAAAGGGGGCTCACCCAAAAGCCATGGATGAAACCAACCCAGCAATAAGCACTGACAACAGCTCTGAGGCTGATTTACAATTGCAGCACAATTAACCCCAGAAACTAAGGGCCATCAGGAGTTTCAGTGCAATTACTTGGATTTTGATTTTTCAAGGGGAGGGGGGGAATAGGAGGGGAAGTACCCAAAAGCCTGAGAATGACACGTGTATTCAACCTGGGCCAAAAGATCCCACCTGAATGCTCCACTGTGTGGGAACCCCAACAGCACTGTCTAATTCCTACCCTCGTGATGACAGAGTTATTACACTGATTTTAGACTCAGTACTTAAGGTAAGAAACGCTTTGAAAATATGCTAGATTTTTTTTTTTTTCCTAAACACACTGGTTTTGCAGTTGACCTCTCTACGTTGCCTTAGCGTTGTTTCACTGCAGGGGTTTTAATGCACCATCTCAAAATGCCTCTCCACAGACGTTCAGATGAAAGAATGGCAAAGGAAGGTATTAGAGCCATTCAGGTAAAGCGCTGGCTTGGCCAGGTCTCAGATGCCCTGGAAGGCTTTTTAGCCCCACTCAGGGATGTTACTGTCTCCCAGGAAACAGCGCACTCTATACCTGGCCCTAACAGTTTTCCGTGTTATCCTTGACAGGCTGTGATAACTGGGAGTTCAAGAACACCTCACTTAAAGCAGCTCCTGCTTCTATTACACCGAGACGGCAGAAGGAGAATAAACCCTCTTGTTCAGCAGATGGCTCGAAAGGGAGAGGATTAGGGTGAGAAAATAAAACCCACTCTGTATACTCAGTATGAATGCCTAACAGAATAGCGCTCTGGATAAGCCACGTTGGTCCCGTTGCCAGGTATGATAATTATGACAAAAACAGGGGTATTGTTGGCAAAATACATCAGCAGTAAATCAATTTGAACATGCAGCGAGTTCTGCGCTACTGGGCACCTTGCTAAAAATGATAAACAACAAAACAGCGCAACAGGTTCTGGTTTCCAGGTCTTTTGGGTTTTCTTCTGGGGGTTTGCTTTTATAATTCAGGAGAACATTATTTCTAATTCAGTAGACACGGTAAAAAGATTGGCTTTGCCATCTAAGTCAAAGGAAGCTAAGCAACTGCTTGACATCTTAACACAGGAAACTAAGTGGATAAAGAACATAAGCCACTCAGTGTCTGTGGGGAAGAACTGTGTCCAAATCTGAATTATTCACTGTTTGTACTCACTGCTATTAGTTTACTCAGGCAAGACTTCACAGTCACATCAAGTCAATCCTGTAATTTGCAAAAATATTTAGGCACACCCTTTAATTCAGGCATTCGAGCATCCTTTAATCCAGTAACATTTGTAATGGGGAATAAGAATTCTCCACATGATGTTTACTAAATAAAAAGAGCTTATTTTAATACATGAGCCTACATGAATCACAGAATGATAGAACAGTTTGGGTGGGAAGGGGCCTTAAAGTCCCTCCAGTGCCACCCCCTGCCCTGGGCAGGGACACCTCCCACCAGACCAGGTGGCTCCAAGCCCCCTCCAGCCTGGCCTTGAACCCCTCCAGGGATGGGGCAGCCACAGCTTCTCTGGGCAACCTGGGCCAGGCTCTCACCACCCTCACAGCAAAGAAGTTCTTCCTCACATCTCAGCTCCATCTCCCCTCTTTCGGGGTCAAACCCTTCCCCCTCCTCCTAGGGCTCCCCTCCCTCATCCAGAGTCCCTCCTCAGCTTTCCTGGAGCCCCTTGAGGGACTGGAAGATGCTCAAAGGTCTCCCTGGAGCCTTCTCTTCTCCAGGCTGAACCCCCCCCAACTCTCTCAGCCTGTCCTCCCAGCAGAGGGGCTCCAGCCCTCCCAGCAGCAGGGCCTCCTCTGGCCCTGCTCCAATAGGTCCATGTCCTTCTGCTGTTGGTGGCCCCAGAGCTGGAAGCAGCACTGGGGGGGTGTGTCTCCCCAAAGCGGAGCAGAGGGGCAGAATCCACCGCCCCCCCTCACCTTGCTGGCCACGCTGCTGGGGACGCAGCCCAGGGTGAGGGGGTTTCTGGGCTGCCAGCATGTTTCTGGCTCATGTTGAGCTTCTTGTCCACCAACAACCCCAAGTCCTTCTCCTCAGGGCAGCGTTCCAGCCACTCTCCACCCAGCCTGGATTTGTGCTGGGGATTGCCCTGATCCACGTGCAGGACCTTGCGCTTGACCAGGCTGAACCCCATGAAGTTCACATGGTCCCAGCTCTCTAGCCCGTCCAGGTCCCTCTGGATGGCATCCCTTCCTTCCCTGTCGACTGCCACACACAGCTTGGTGTGGTTGGCCAACCGGCTGAGGGTGCACTCAGTCCCACTGTCCATCTCACCAACAAAGTCATTGAACAGCACGGGTCCCAGGACCAACGCCTGAGGAATGCTACATCTTCCTGCGTACAGTGCATCTTACTACTTTGGATAAGGTAATTCTAGTATTTTTTTTTAAACATGTTAGGAATTTTGTCTGCCACCCCTAAATATTCCATCCAGAATCTAGTACACTGTTGTCTGTGCACATCACAAACTCAGAGCCCACCATGAAGGTGCTCACGGGGAGAAGAGCTATCTATTCTCACCCTAGAGATAAGAAGTTCCACGGGGAGCGAGTGATTGTATTTCTTAGCAAGGGGAGGCAGAGGAGCACAAATCCAAAATGAATGCAGTCACACAACTAGCTTCAAAAAATAGTGGAAGAAGTAAAAAGGGAAATAAAGCTCATGAGCCGAATACAAACGTCGAGTCAGGCAGCATCCTCCACCTCAGGTCCCACACAGTAAGCTTTCATGCTCCCTGATACGGGACCCAGAGAGCAACCGGCCAAGACAGAGGCAGAAGCTCTGCTGAAAGCAACCTGCAGTGTCTTTACACGGCTCCTGACCTCCCTCATGCAAGGCTGGCCACGAGGTGGCCAACTTGTCCTGTGGGGATGGACTTCACCCTACTTTGATTGGTATCACCTGGTCCGTTCAGACTGCCGCCCCCTCCTGCTCTTGGGGGCACTCGACCTCCACTGGGGACCGGACGGAGCCCTGCTCCTCCCCATCCCCGCAGGCAGGACGGCGGGGTGCAGCGCCTCCCCTAAAACACTGCCTGGATTACCTTCCACAGGGAGGCCGTTTCTACAGAACAGCATTTCTCTCTCTCTCTTTTTTTTTTTTGACAGGAAAAGTCTCAGCCTTTCCTGGACTATCTACACTTGGCAGAGTTTGCATCCTGCCTGAAAATCCTGCATTGTGCAACCTTTAGACGTATGGGTAAACATCTTTTTTATCTAAAATTAGTTCAAGAGCTAAGCCAGGGACTGGTGCAGATTAGCCCTTGGGAAAGAGGGGGAAAAGGAAGCTGTTTTATCACCTTCTCCTTTCATAGCAGGAAAGGGACTGCTTGCTTTGAACAAATGCATCTTGTGGCTTTGCATGGTTATATTAATTTCTGCTGAAAGGTATGCAAACTCTAATTCAATAAATGTATGAAGGAATTTTCTTTCCCAATTGGTTGTGGAGAGATAAATTAAAACTGCACATGCCTCATATGAAAGTAATTGCCTTCATATCACATTAAGTCTGTCCAAGTAGTAAAAAAACATATGTGTATGCATATATATATATATATCTGCTGTGGCATTTCAGACAGAAAACGAGAACAGTCTTCTAAGCATATGAGCTAATGGGATGGGTGACCCAGGGTACTGGGGAAGAGTCCACAAAGAAATGGTACTGTGCCTCAGAGGTGATGGATACAACTCTGGTCATCTAGTGAGGATGATCCCGATCTAAAATCCCCATGAACTCTATGAGAAGCAGGAGGAGGACCGGGGATAATTAGATTTTTCCTCTGAGTCAGTAAAACTTGTATCAGAAACAGAAATATTTATCACAAGTCTCTTCTACTCTTCCCAGACTTCTCTGAGTATCCCACTAGTTGGACAACTGCGTGAGCCTAATTTATAGGAAAGCAATTTAATTGACTTTACATCAGTGGGAGCGGGATCAAAGATATCTACAGGTTTGGGGGCTTTTGCTACTCTCTCTAGTAACAGCCTGGAAAGCCAGTGCAGTAAAGTTTACAATTCTTTTAATTTTTTATTAGATGACTGCGAAAGTCTGAGGCAATATAAAAGGCTTTTCCTTAGCATTACAGACACAGCCGGAATCAAATCTTACTTCTGCGACTGGGAAAAATAAAACCCTGTCAAGGAAACCCTGAACAATACCTTTTCAAGCAAGAACAAATAATCTCTTTATACATATATATCAAATGTTATTTATTACCATTTCGGTATCAAACTACTACAGAAAACAATCCAAAATTCACTCCAGTGTTCTGGTAGAAAACATTCAAATCCTTTGTTACCCTTCAGGTGCTGGTAATTTATACCAGATTTCTTTCCAAGGATCGTGTAGTCCCCAGTAAGCGCTACAGAAGCGTTACTGGGAGCAACCCCAAGGCCTTGGCCTCTGCGGATTGCTGCTCCGGTGACGGGAGGGGCGGCAGGAGAAAGGGCAGTTAAATCACCTCTCTCTTCAGGACTGGCTTTACAGAAACAGCACAGGTTGGGAAGAAAAGGCAGAAAAAGCTATTACGTTACATTTGGTTATTTGGCTGCCTGCTCACACCCAGAACAGAAATAACACAAACCCCAGAACCCAAGAGAGCAGAGAGCACGGGCTCCCTGAGGATGCAGAAGGGCACACTGACGCTGTGCCGGAGCTGGGTCCCCAGGGCCTCCCAGTCACAGGAGAGAACAAGGAAAGGAACCTGTTGCCCAAACAGAACGGGTCTGTCCTTACAGCGTGTCCCCATCCCTCCCACACATCCCCTGCAGGGCAGGGAAGAGCATCTCCTGGAGAGGGACAAATGGGAACCCCACAAATGTCCTTATTTCACTTATGTGTGCTTACTGTGTTTGAGAAGCATTTCTGTAAAAAGAAACGCATATGAAAAAGAAAAAATTGTAAAACACCACTTTTTACCTGCATTTGACAGAGTTTCCAGATTTCCATAGACCCCCGAGGCCTGGGCTGACTCTCCTGGTGCTCCAAGACCAACCCTGCTGTGTCAGACTGCAGGAAAAAAACAGGCACCAGAGGCTTTTGGAGCCCATGAAGTGGCAGAAGCCGATTCCCAGTGTTGTGTGCACGTTAAGTGCTGCCCGTGTGCCCCTGGAAAGCTGGAAGGACGGGCACCGCTGGCAGGGAGGGTGGTGGGGCAGGGGAAGGTGAGGAGGGCAGGAGGGCGCAGCAGCGGGGCCGGTGGAGCGAGAAACCGCAGCGGCTGCTCACTGCCGCTCTGCTTCCGTTATCTTGAATCAAGACATGGCTTTGTCTGAAATACAGGCATTTTCTCAGTCAGCAATTAATTCCTAGATCGTATGGCCCGTGCTGCAGTGAGCACTGGAGTGGTGCATCCCTCGCCCCCGGGAAGCATTCGAAATGCAGCCTCCGAATTCCCAAGGGAAGCACCGCGGGGTGCAAACACGGTCACTGCGGGGAGGAGGTTTTCCAGAATCCATCGTGAGGTTAAGCAGTGGCACTGCTGGGTGTCAGCAGAAGGGTGACTGCACACAAACCCTGAAAAGCAAATTGCCTGAAGGCTTGAACAAACACTTTTCAAAAATAAATAAGAGTATTTTTTTCCTATTCTTTTTATTTTTATAAAATACACAAGACTGTTTTTTGGGTGGCTTGCAACACTTGCTGCAAGTACTGCAAAGGCTGGGTGGGCAGAAAGGCTCGTCCTACCCCTTCCCCACTTTGCTAAGTGCAGGGAAGGCAGGAAGAAAGAAAAAGAGGTTGCTGTTTGGTCCTTCTGGCGCATTCAGCAGGCGGCAGGGGCTGACAGGCTGCGAGCCGTGGTGTCTGACAGGGGCAGCAGCACCCTCTGCAGCGTTCTGGGCTGAGCCCAGGGGTGCAGGGCACATCTCCCCATTAGTCCAGCTACTTATCACCAAGGCCAATGCTTGTCTCGTTTAACAGGAGAGCAGACTGGCTGCAGCCCATTAATCAGAGCCAAAGAGGGAGTGAGCGAGGGTGAGAAACAGAGCGCAGGCACAGAAAGGGCTGCACGGTTTGGGTTAGCAAGGGAATGACCTGCTGGGGTAAGACAGAGCTACTACAGAACAAGATTACCTGAGAAAACATCTACTAATGGTGCTAAGCTGTTTGTTTCAGTCCTTAAATAAATGAGTTCACACAAACTGCATCAGGGATGGCACTCTAATAGTCTCTAGCACCAGTGGCTGCTCTATAATTAATGCCTGTGTCCAACCCAATCTCCTGGAAAAGCTCAAGCCAAAGCGTTGCTAACATGGTATATACAGGACTGCACAGCTCCACAGAGTTAATGCAGAATTATAGCTGGGCTGGGGATAGTTTTAGCAAGCCCAGGAATACAAAATGCTAGGGTTCTGACAGCTGAACTTAACACAAGACTTCTCCCTCCCCCTCTTCTTTTCCTCATTCTGGGAGTTGCTGTAACGATGTGCCGCTTGCTGCTTCGCATCACCCCAACACAACCAGGATGTTCCATGGAACAGATCTATTCATAGGGGTTTGGGTTTTATTATTTATTTTTCCATGAATTCAACCTAAAGCAGCTCTAGAAGGTGGCTTTGTAGCCGTTGCAGTGAGAAGATGACATGCCCTGTAAGGATGGCACTCGCTGTGCGTGAGTCAGAGCCCCGGCACAGGCACGCTCCGGGCCAGGGCTCTATACAGGTACTGTACTGCCTTTCCTGCTCCACTCGGCCACACTGCTCTGATGGTAATTAGCTTAATAGGAAACTGGAGCTGAACATGGAAATAATTACCAGGTTTAATAAAGGACCAGGCCCCCTCACCCCCCCCAAATTCATCCACTCTAGAAGCATCCTGCAGAGGCGCGATGCACATCCCGGGAGCTGCACCGAGCTCTTAGGGCACAACGAAGGGCAGCGATGGCAGAGAAACAACTGAAAACTGGGTTTTCTCACAGGCTTGGGACTGGCCAAAGTCCTTCTGCCGTATTTAAAAGGGAACACACACTCTCTTCCCCTCTCCCCGGGGCGCATCAGCTGCGCCCCTCTCCCGAGGAGTGGTCAGTCACTGGAATCAGCTGCCCAGGGAGGTGGTGGAGTCCCCATCCCTGACTGTGTTTCAGAGTAGATTGGATGTGGTGTTGAGGGATCTGGTGTAGGGGAGAACTTGTAGAGTAGGGCTGATGGTTGGACTTGATGATCCCAAGGGTCTCTTCCAACCTGAATGATTCTGTGATTCTACGACTGCCTGGGCACCGCAGATACCGCTGCTCCCGCGCTGCCCCTGCCTGCCCCCTGCTCGCCACGTGCCGCGAGGCTGCGGTGCCTCATCCCTTCCTCACCCCTTTGGGGCTCAAAACACACACTGCCGGTTGGAAGAGCCTTCAACCGACGGACGTCCTTGTGGTGGTGAGACTCAAAAAAAATCACCTCCAGCCACAAACCAAACAGGTTTTCCACCAATTAGTTTAAAATATTCTCTGTTCAAAAGGACACCTCGTCTCCCACAGAACACAACTAAACGTTTATCCCAAGGCCTGCATTTATGCCTCGTTCAGCAGGAACCCTCCTATGCCCATGGGGAACTTTCCTGAAAGAGTTAACACGCTCAAAACTATATGGTATGGTTACTGTGCTACGGTTGGACTAGGTGATCTCACAGGTCCCTTCCAACCTAGACAATTCCATTGTTCTAAAACTCCTCTTTGGATCCGGCCAAAAGCATTTCCTGAACTTCTTTCATTTTGTTGAGCTCTGGGTTAAAAGCAGCAAATCAAGAAGATATTTTAAAACCCAAACTTTTAAAATTAGTCTCTGTTTTCCACCATCCTACATAAATGACAAAGCTTGACTAACATTGCCAAAGGATAGACATACAAGTCGAAAATCCTGCTGGAGAACCAAACCAACACTTTCTCCCCTTATCACAGACACAAAACCCTTTCAGGAACTCCCCCAAAGAGCCCTAGGCGCACACAGCAACTCCCCCAAAACTTCCTTCTCACGGAGAAAAACTCAGAAATGCTAATTGCAGGCTGCAGCACACAGCCCTTCTCAGTTCCACCTCTGTCACTGCCACCGAGAGCCCCGCTACAACCACGGTCCGTAAGGAGAGGGAGGGGGCCGGTACCCCCAGGCTAAGGGCCAAGGGGACACACTTCCCTGCCCTCCACAAACACAGGACACAAGGCAGAGTCGCTTCAGCTGTAGCCTTTGGTTTAGAAAGAAATTTGGTTTACCAGAAATTCTAGCTTTTCATTTGTCAAGTACAATTGACACCAGAAAACCAGAAGAAATCAGCATTCCTCCTATTTTCCAGAGGAAACCACACACTTCGCTTGTCTATGTTTGCCATTAATTCATCTCTGCATTCATTCCGTAGGCCTGAACTTAGAGAAAGTGATTCTGCATGTTTAACTTAATTTTTCCTGTATTGTCTGAAATAACAAACCTTTCAAATTCTTTAAGAGAGTTAGAAGCCTCACTGTGTATTATTACGATTGAGAAATATTGTGAGAGAGGAGACTTGGACTGGATTACGAATCGATGCTCCACATAGAGGAGGACTTTCTGTACAAGGTTACATTTGCCATTTCAAAATGCTTTCCATTTCTGATATTCATTCTAATTACCAAGTCTTGATTTTTGCATTTTAGTTCTATTTTCAGAACGCGTTTTCCAAAATCCATGATGCTTTTGCTAAACTCAGACTTGTCGCTGACAGGAATCACTAGTAATGAGCTCACTTCCTTGACAATAGGTTCACCATCCAGATGGTCTGTGAAACGGCGTGAACCACGCTTAAGCTTACTCAAAGAATCTATCCATCAATATGCCTTTAGGAGACTCGGCTGTAACTAATGAAGTGAGTGAGCCCCCATCCCTACGCAGGGCACCGAGGCCTCACACTAAGCAACCAGAAACTGCCCCGTTCGTTCATACCGGGTGACCACAACACGGGTGGAAACACCCACTGTTCTTCCCCAGGCCTGTGGAGAGACAGACCACCAGGGAGCATCCTTAAAGGACCTCTCAAAACAGGGATTTGGCTCCTGAACTCAGCTCTCACCTTCTCCCAGGTGACAGCTCTGAAGTGCACTGCGCCAGCGGGCTGCAGCTGAGGCCACGAGCCTCTCCTTTTATCCCTGTGCTAATTGGCATTTTTGAGATGTGTGACTACTATCCACTAAATAAAACACACACAAAATGAAAAAACATGTTACTGGAGCATGCAGCATTGCCAGGAAATGCTCAGGGTCTCTTGACTCCCATCTCAAACTTCAGATTTTTCAGAAAAAAACAAATGAAACCACGGTCTGTATCACAGTTTATTACAGACTGTCAAAAAAGTTGATGATCATATTGACTAGGGGAAGAAAGTCACTTAAATGCCATACTGAAGTGGCAGCGTGTTCCTAACTTGCTTAACTTACTGATTAATAGCAGCTAATTAAAATGTCAGCCCTCTAGACCCTTACCAGCTCGCGGCTCTCACTCTCCTTTCTGAAGCACACAAGTTTGGATTTCTTCCCAGTACACACGCTTTAGCAAAAGCTGGGAACAAAACAGACTGAAAAAACAAACCAACGTGTTATTTATTTAGAGGTTTCTTTTAATTTTTGTGTGACAATATAAAATTTAGATTAGTCTCTCCAGTGAAAAAGTTGCTGTGGAGTGACGGGAAGCACGGAGTGACCAGGACGGGCTCTGGTCCTCCAAAGGGCAGCATCTGAAAATGTAAGAGCACAAACCTCTTTGGAGAGTAAACTAACTGACAAATACCAAAAGCAAGACTGTCCCCGTGTTTTAAGAATACTGATAATGCAATTTGAAATGTATCTTGATCTTCTGTTAGTAATCTGAGCATTAAAGTGTGTTTGTTTTCCCATCGAATTGCCTGGCAAGACTTACCATTCACATTTCGCCATCACTCGCAGGCCTTTGAGCTAAGATTGCCTCAAAAATAGCTGTTTCCAGCTTGTGGGCAGCAGAGCTTTCACACAGGTTGGCAGAACAAAATGCCACTCCTAGAGTTGTGGTTCCTTCTTTTTTTTTTCCACCTTCTTTCAGTTAGGAGGAGGATGGATTCTCCCAGACACCACCCGCTGCCAGCACAGAGAGTGGGCAACGCAGCCAAAAGGCGCCGAGGAGCAGTGGTTGCAGAGCATCATCCCATGAGCTAGTGTCTACAAGGCAAATTACTGCAAAACAATCATATATCTCTGCTTTTTCACGTCTATTAATTGGGTGTCAGGCAAATCGCTTCACCAGCCCAATAATTCTCCTCTGTCAGCTTGTTTAATGCGAAGAGGAAGGAGAAGAAAGGAAAGTCACCTTACACATCCTGAAGTCATAAACTGCATACAGATAACTCCACTAGACTGTTGTATTTGCAAACTGAACTCATACCCTCAAAAGACAAGAAAAGCTATGACAGGAAAGCAGGCACAATTTATTGGATTATTTTAGGGACTGTGAAATCCAAACATTCTGTTGGCCTTCTTCTGAAGGCCAAAATGGTAAAAAATACTCTAAAACCTTGGGGTGTTCTTGACATTTCATTTTTGCTTTGGCCTCTTTGTTTCGCTCTTTCTGTTTAAAGCGGTGTAAGCACTGAGATCATCACTGAAACACAAGGAAGAAGGCACTGGTGCTCTGTTAAGTGTGTGACACCGTGTTTCCCCCCACAGATGAAAGACTAGCAAGTAGGAACTCTTGTGACTGAGCTGCTCTTGAAAAGGGGCCGCTACTTTCAAGCTAGGGTGTGTACCATTGGGTTACGCTGTAGTGACAGACATTTCTTGCTGAGTTACTGGAAACACAGTTTTCTTTCTGCCTGTTGTGGTGAAAATCACCATGCCATTGCCCAGTGCAAAGGGGACACTGGAGATCACTTCCAGTGCTGGAATTGATATGAGTCAAGGGGATGTATTATGAACTCTCCCCCCTCTTCCTTGGCCTCTCCAGCAGTCCTGAAAAGTAGTTTTAAAAAGTGGAAACACAGATGAGTTTTCAAAAGCAGGGAAGAAGAGGGGAAGAATCCAATTAGCTTCAACCACAAGTGCCTCAAATCTTTGCTGAGCGCTTGTGAAAAACCAACCCAAACAAACCAGCACATTCAGCTCCAGTTAGAGCAGTAGGGTCAGACCAGAGTCTACAGCACTTTGTATTTTCGACCAGCAGCCGTAGGGTATTGTGTCCAGTTCTGGGCACCTCAACACAAGAGGGATCTGGAGGGGCTGGAGCGAGTGCAGAGGAGGGACACGGAGCTGGGGAAGAGCCTGGAGAATAAGGCTTATGAAGGAGCTGGGACTGTTTAGTTTGTGGAAGAGGAGGCTGAGGGGAGACCTCATCACTCTCCACAACTGCTTGAAAGGGCATTGCAGAGAGGTTGGTGCTGGTCTCTTCTCACGGGCAATGAGCGACAGGACAAGAGGGAATGGCTGCAAGCTGCAGCAGGGTAGGGTTAGGCTGGCCATGAGGCAAGAATTCTTCCCAGCAAGAGTGGTCAGAGCCTGGACTGGGCTGCCCAGGGCGGGGATGGAGTCCCCATCCCTGACTGTGTTTCAGAGTCCATGAGATGTGGTGTTGGGGGATCTGGTGTAGGGGAGAACTTGTAGAGTAGGGCTGGTGGTTGGACTCAATGATCCCAAGGGTCTCTTCCAACCTGAATGATTCTGTGATTCTATGATTTACAAACCCAATGTGTCTTGACATGTGAAATACTTTATGGAACTGCATTAATTGTAACCATCTCTTTCATATCATATTTCCTTTATATTCCATCTCCATGACAAGCAATGAATAACACTGCATTCTAAACTTTTTTAATCACATCACACTTGCATTAAGATAAACTGATGAATGTTTTGCCCTTTTACAAAGCAACACATTGCAAACTGCTTGAAGCATATTCATGATTAATGCTGCGAACAATTAGGTTATGACTATTTATTGAGACCTTGGCTACCATGACAGTTTCAATTATATTGCAAGTTANAAAGCAGGGAAGAAGAGGGGAAGAATCCAATTAGCTTCAACCACAAGTGCCTCAAATCTTTGCTGAGCGCTTGTGAAAAACCAACCCAAACAAACCAGCACATTCAGCTCCAGTTAGAGCAGTAGGGTCAGACCAGAGTCTACAGCACTTTGTATTTTCGACCAGCAGCCGTAGGGTATTGTGTCCAGTTCTGGGCACCTCAACACAAGAGGGATCTGGAGGGGCTGGAGCGAGTGCAGAGGAGGGACACGGAGCTGGGGAAGAGCCTGGAGAATAAGGCTTATGAAGGAGCTGGGACTGTTTAGTTTGTGGAAGAGGAGGCTGAGGGGAGACCTCATCACTCTCCACAACTGCTTGAAAGGACATTGCAGAGAGGTTGGTGCTGGTCTCTTCTCACGGGCAATGAGCGATAGAAGGAGAGGGAATGGCTGCAAGCTGCAGCAGGGTAGGGTTAGGCTGGACATGAGGCAAGAATTCTTCCCAGCAAGAGTGGTCAGAGCCTGGACTGGGCTGCCCAGGGCGGGGATGGAGTCCCCATCCCTGACTGTGTTTCAGAGTCCATGAGATGTGGTGTTGGGGGATCTGGTGTAGGGGAGAACTTGTAGAGTAGGGCTGGTGGTTGGACTCAATGATCCCAAGGGTCTCTTCCAACCTGAATGATTCTGTGATTCTATGATTTACAAACCCAATGTGTCTTAACATGTGAAATACTTTATGGAACTGCATTAATTGTAACCATCTCTTTCATATCATATTTCCTTTATATTCCATCTCCATGACAAGCAATGAGTAACACTGCATTCTAAACTTTTTTAATCACATCACACTTGCATTAAGATAAACTGATGAATGTTTTGCCCTTTTACAAAGCAACACATTGCAAACTGCTTGAAGCATATTCATGATTAATGCTGCGAACAATTAGGTTATGACTATTTATTGAGACCTTGGCTACCATGACAGTTTCAATTATATTGCAAGTTCTTAAGTTCTTTCCAAAGGAATTGCAAGTTCTGAGGCCTAAATTAAATTGAGTGAATTTCTTTAATATGTAATGCTGACAGAATTCCCATGTATAATCCCATGTGAAATGTGGCATAAGTAAATCAGCATTTCAGTGTAGGCTTCTTTCCCTGCACAACTTTGATTCCCTTCACCCAAGTGTCACAGACTGATTTCCTCCCAGGCAGTGGGGCTGCCTCTGCCGCGGGTACCTGTGCTGCTGCCTGTCTTCCAGGGGCACCCTGCCACCGGCCTGGCCTTGGCAAGTGCTCCTCGATTTAAGAATGGGCACTGCTCAAAATGATGTGGTCTAAGCACAGAGGTTTTGGGGGAACTACTCTACTGCGCTTTACTCTCAAAAATCCTTGAGCAGAAGTGATGGGGTGAGTGAAACTCACCACTATGCCCAACTTCAGTCACTGCTTTTCACTGCTGTGCAAAAGCACAGCTCTCTGCCTCCTTCTAACATTCCACCCCAGAGTTTCATTCTATTTCCACTCTCATCACAAACATATACAGTTCCTTCCTTCACTGCCTCTGTTGAGGCTGTTTATAGAACTAATCCATAGGAGAGTTTGTAGAACTACAGAACATGCTGTCTGCTTAGAGCTGATCACTATGAAACGCCTGCCCCGAGCCTTGCAAAGGTCAGGATCTTTAAACACCCCCTTCTCACGCCCTAGATAACATTTT
This sequence comes from Jacana jacana, assembly GCA_013400555.1. Lineage (NCBI taxonomy): Eukaryota > Metazoa > Chordata > Aves > Charadriiformes > Jacanidae > Jacana > Jacana jacana. The sequence goes on from VZTM01001351.1 coordinate 210,945, forward strand.
GCAGGAGCAGAAAGGTAAAGACAATACTGAACATAGGAAAGATTTAAACCCTTCATTCCACATAAGGCCTCCACGTGCTATTTAAATATACAAATGGAGGAAGAGAGGCTGTTGAAGTGGCCCGACAGCTGCTGGGGTAACCCTGGGCTGGCACAGTGCCTTCCCTAAGTTTTTCCTCTGAGATCTATTAGCAAGCAGGAGCTAAACAGCCCAACCATCAAAGTATTGACAGCCACATCTTTGAAGTCACTTCATCAGTTCCTTAATCAATTTCTTCTGAAGACAAGGGCTTTAATAAATTTATGTTCAGCGCTATAAACACAGCTCTTCACCTGTCACCATTCCTGCAGAAACTTGCTTTCAATGACACTGAATTTTCAGTGCTCCTCATAGAGCATAATGGGTTCAGCAAACACATGCAAGCAGTCAAAAATATCTCCAAATAAAATGGAAAAAGAAAAGAACAGTCCTTTGAAAGGTTTCCTTTCCGAGATAACACAAGAGCAACCGGAAACAAAAACCACTATGGAACTTGCAGTATGATGCAATCTTTCAACCTCCCTTGATAGGATATTATAGAATAATATATATTCATTAATAACATGGCTAGAAAAATGTTCAGACATTAAATGTTATTTCTCGTTTTCCATCAGTTCTGCTCAGCTGGCCAGTTTCCATTTTCTATTCCTCTCGTTCTCCTCTGCAGTATTTTACACTGGGAAAGGCACCACTTGTTAGAAGTAGCTTTTCATGATCAGAACTAGCCCCCCATTTAAATATGAACAGTCAGTCTGTACTTCTTGAACAGCCCAAGAATCGTGCAGGTGACCCCTTGCTCTGGTCTGAGGAGGCTGCAACTCAGCATTTCTGCCCTTACTGGCCCTGGGTGAGCAGGCAGGGCCGGAGTCCCTGGGGGGAAGCTGATGCAATGAGTCTCAGAGGCGGCGCAGCAATGGCAGGGAGAGATTCTCCAGGGCTCACTCTCACTGCCCCGGACACAAAGAGAGGGATGGCATCCTCCAAACTTCTTCTCAGGGCTGCTTTTGAATCACTGCCCCAGGCCTTCCGGGCTCCCTCCTGTGAGCCTCCTCCCTCACGGGAGAGTTCAGGGAGCTCAGACTCCTAGTTCTACACAGAAGCCTGGAAAATCAGCGGCCACCAGTGCCACGGTGGTTGCAATGCTCCCAAATGAACATCTTGATAGACACCTCCTCAGACAACCAAAGGGATGGAGGGGAATCTCTGATGGAACAGAGAAACCTGCCCGGTCAGGGGCTGATAAAGGGCAATGTCAGGGGCTGGTTATTTAAGTAAAATATTGCTTATAGTTCCTGTATTTTTTAATGCAAATTAAACATATTCCTCATCAAAGCATGCCACCAGTTGTTTTCACAGAGAAAAAAAACATCAATAGAAACAACTCTTGGTTTAAATGGTGATTTCTTGTCAAAAAGATCCTGACCTATCAGCTCCAGTGCAGCCAGCTCCCCCAGTTAGCTTATCTGTTCCCACCACTGCAATATCTGATTGATCTAAGGGCTGACTTCAGAAAGCGGAAACTTCTATTTTTTTCCTTCCTAAAGTACCTATCAGAACTGTTTAGTCAAGAAGGATTTTTTTGGGGGTGTCTGTGTGTTTGTTCATTGTTTTTATAAGGTAAACTGCATTCTTTTTCTCTGTATTTTAAGTCACATTGGTTTTGAGGCAATGGCAGAACAACATCCAGAGAAAAATGCAAGTGATTGAGATAACTGAGGGAAATCATCCTCATTTCACTGTGCCCATGCTGGACTGATGAGCAGTGTATGTAATAGAAGTCATTAAACGTTCCTGTCTCCTATTGAGTGACTCAGGGCTTGGATGACTGTCAGACTTGGCCACCGTCCCTGCTCCACCAACGCTAGAGCAATTAGTGCTCCTGCAGCCCAACAGCGTGTTCCTCCACCGCCTTCCTGCCTCCAGGTGTCGACATTTGCCAACTCCGACTCTTAGAACCGCTTGGAAAATTTTACTTCCACTCAGAGAGATTGAAAATATTGAAACTGTGGTAAAGAACTCGTGACAGAGAAATTAGCTGCAAGTAGAATAGCAAATTAATTGGCATTAGAGCAGTAGTTCTGGTGCTTTTCCTAACACATAGTAAAAAAGCACGACTGAGCATCACAGCATACAAAATACACGCAGTTAACCTGCCCAGATCACTCTGTCATAGCGGTCAGAGAACTACTAAGATTCCAGACAGAATCAGAAATGTTAAGTATGGAATTGACAATAGGTATGGGAAGGCAAATCTGGCCGTGGGAGTGAGGTCAGGTTGGCATGTTTTGGTGTGGGTGGTTTTTTAAAGAACAACCTTCAGCAATACAAATAGGTTTCAGAAATCCAAACAAGTACAGGGAAACTTCTCAAGACAGACCCATCTCTCAGTCACCTGCACCCAAATCATCCCTGTGCCTCCCTCACCTGGCTGCCCAGGGAGTTCAAAAGTTCTGCACAGGTAAGGTACGCAACACGCAAACAACCGATTTCCTATTTTCTAGAAAAAGTAAAAAAAAACCAAACAACCAAACCAAAAAACCAAACACACACACAAAAAATTTGGGATTTAAAAATAACCAAGTTCCAAGATAAAGCATGATTTTGAAATTGGGAAAGCAAGTGACAGAGCAAATGAAATACCTGTGGGGCTAACTGGGGATTATACTGAAATGTGCCGAGTCCCAGAGCAGCGCACTGGTTAGAGGCCATTCCACCCGTGACACCCGACTGTAACCTCGGTAGCAGCAGAGCAGAATACACACACACACACATAAATATATATGTGTCTCCAGTAAGAGGACATAGCTTCTGTGTAGAGAACAGACTAACAACCCGCAAGGACACTGAAACTAAACTGGGATGATCCGACATCCAAATCCAGATGTGATCTCAGGCACACCTGGAGAGCCTGGCCTGGACTTTCCTACCTGAGACAGCTTCAGACGTGCTTGTTCTGTTCTTAACACACAAGATCTGCATTTTCCAAAGGGAAGCACCTCATCTGGTGTAGGGGAGAACTTGTAGAGTAGGGTTGATGGTTGGACCTGATGATCCCAAGGGTCTCTTCCAACCTATACGATTCTATGATCTCATGGAACACCCCCCACAAGTACATATCACAGGTCCATTGGTCATGTCAGCCCTTCTCCAGTACCACCATCACGCCAGCAGAATGTGAGCTAATGGTAGAAACGCCATCAACCTTCATTTGAACCTCAGCTGGCCCAACAAAGCCCCACAAAACCAAAACTACCACGAGCTCACTTCAGCACTGATGTGCAAGATCTCTGTATTTTGAGAGCCAAAAATGATGAGCTAGAACACTTGAGATAAATAGATGTTTTTCTGCATGTCTTTCAAATAGCTTTTCTCTTTTGTTTTAAAAGAACTGGATGAGTTCCAGCGAGGGGAGACCTCTCACATTCAGGAACATTGGTTTTTAACTTGGAGGAATAAAAGCGGGTGAAAATATTTGGCCTTGAAAAAGAAGAATTAGCCATGGAGAAATTAGTACCTCTCCATAACCATGTTTGTGAAATTTGCATTGTAAGCACTTAGAAGATGGTAAGCTTTTGAGATAAACAGCTGAACTGAGTTCCAAAACAGCCTTCACTCCTTTCTCCCTTGATGTGTAACGAGCACTGATGGCCTCTGCTGCCACGTCCTGAGAAGCCTTTTCACTGGTAGGTTCTCATACCTGCAGATTGATTTTTAACTGAAAGGTGATTTCTGTTATATTTTATTTTGTTACGAGGGACAGAAATTATACAGTATGTCCCAAAAGAGGAGCTCACTGAGATTCTCTAGCTTTCCATTTGTAACAATGGATTGGGATTTTCTGAGGAAAAAAAATCATTACAGGTTATTTTAATCTAATGAATAATAATGACAGATAGAAATCATTAAAAAATAGTTCTCGAATGGTCAAACTAAGCAAACACTAGCACAAGGAAGCAAAAAAAAATGTCACTCAAATATTTTCATTATCATTAGCAAGAATAAGAACAAAAAGTTCCCACTCTGCTGCAGTTACACTGCTAGGAGAAGGACTGGGAATTGCAAAGCCACAGAACATGCCTTGCTCATTGCTAGGCTGACTCCTTGCAGGCACCAGCATCGGGTGGGCAGTGCTACAGCTACCCCTCAGGTCACCAGCAGGATGGCTGCTTATCCCAAAACACACGGGGTCCACACTGCGTATGCAGAAGCATGCTACCCAGGCCTCAGTGCCCACCCCTCAAGAAAGTCCATCCTGAGGGGAACACAGGGGCTGTTCCCCACACACATGTTCTCTTCTGCACTCTCCTTCACACAGTCCTCACTGTACACTGGGCAGTGTGGAAAGGTAAAGTACCCTGGGCATTCACACACTCCAATTGATCGGACAACTCCTAAAATGCCCAGAATAACTTTAACACACACACACACACACACACACACCCCTTCTTTCCTCCTAAGCACATGTGGAAGGGAAGGGTAATTTTGTTTTTTTTAGTTAGTGATCAAAAAGATTCCAAAGAGAAAGGGAGAAACAGCTTATAAAACTAACCTACACTTGAAGTATTTCACTGGTTCTGGCTCCTGCAAAACGAAGTACTTACCGAGCGTTACAGGCTCAGCTCTAGGGATATTCTGGGGGAGGTGGTGGCTGCCTTCGAGAGTGGGGTCAGGACAGCAGAATTTCTCTTACAGCAGGAGATTGGCCTTCATAAAACAATGACTTTCAGACACTGATTAAAGTGCGATTCAACTGCTGCTTCCCTTCCTTTTAACTTAATTCATCTTATGTTGAATAGTTGTAAATCACATTATAAAAGGAAGATTCAAACCTGAAGACACTCTTAGGGCGGGAAGAGGAGCACAAACTTTCTGTGCACATATGGCATCCAGCGCATGAAGATGTATTAAAATTACATTACTCACTGTAATAAAGTGCCCTTCAGAACATCTGCAACCACAATTTGCTCCCATGCTCAAATGACTTTAGGCTGTCAGAATGAAGTACCTTTAGCCAGACTAAAGGATCAGCGTTTGAGAAAGGCAAAAGGGCCAAAACAAAGTCTGTTTCTAACATAACCTCATTGCTCTGCACAGCTACAGGTATTGGAGCCAGGTTACAGCCCCCCAGTTAAGGGCAATTCAGTTGGAACGTATGTCCCTTTGGAAGCCAACACCTTTGCTTATATTTAGTCACCGTATAACGACTAGTTTCAACCTGAAAAATATTTTGTTACTAATGGTTTTGCCTGTTTCCTTCATTATACAACCATTATACAGCTATTAGCATGAAACACATTGTCTGCATTTTCATGTGGCTATTTTCAGAGATAAGGTACTTATTCCTGTTCTGACCCCTCAGTTCAGAACATTACGTCCTTGTGACATGCAGCAATCAAAAAAAGGCTGCTAGGAATGCTTTTGAGGCGACTTAAGAGGAAAAAATAACCATATGGAGAAAGAACGAATGAACCACTGCAATTTGCTGTGTAGTTCTCTATACCTGAACGCATGGCGTCCTTCTGAATGCTCTCATAATCGTGCCAGTCCTTCCTTTTCAAGCCATCAGTCCAGGTGAAGAGCTGCCCGTCCCCCAGCCCCAAGGGAAGCGTCTGTGAAAACAGGAAACAGTCACAGATACAGGTACACACACAGGGATGGTCTGCGGTGTTACAGAGCAACACCTGCAACAGGACACGAGCAAATAAAAGGGGTTATGAAGCTGTTTTTCTAAATAGTGTGAGAAAAACATGACTTGTAGCAGCTGACAAACAATCAAAGTATGTCAAACAACTTGTGCTTAACGTTTCTCTTCCCGGACTGCTTGGCAAGGAGCTCAGGGAGGTCAAATGGGCCACTAGAACCAAACACGTTTCTAAGGCTTCCTTCAGCTCATGAAGTACCTTGATTGTTTCCTTGAACTATCATGTGGACCAAACTGGAGTCAGTTACTCAGCACGTTCCAATGTTCCCCTTGAATGCTGAGGCTTGGTTTGGGTGTCTTTAATAGTTAAGGGTGAGCTACTGCTATTCACATAAGGCCTGTGCCCTTGACACAGGGAGTCTGGGCAGAAAGACCCTCAAGGCTTTCAAATCCTGTACAACTTTCTTCATGGTAAGTGCCCCCCCCCCCCCCCCCCNACTTCCCCTTTCCAGATTCTTGCCTACAGGGAAGAACTACTTTTGGCTTCTCAGCAGACTGATCTTTCTGGAGCTTTTCTCTTTCCCTTGTTCTCCCCAGAAAATGATGATATTTTTTGAAAAATGAAATAGAGAAGTACCATTAGAAGTACATAAAATTCAGACCCGTAGGAAGCGGTACAGAGCTGTAAAGGTTTCAAATGAAGTTAGCCTTTTTTCTAAATGCTTAACTTACAAAAACGTGGTAAAAGAAGTGGAGAAAATGTTGATAGACAAGGAAGATGATCTACCGTATCTGTGCTGAGTAAAGTGAGGAAGGGGTTAGTTGCTGCTCAGGAGTAACACGAAAAGTCTAGTCCTGTTCATCCAAGTTTGAACCAGCAGGTTGTCCAGGAGGAAGGGCACGTGTAAGAGCAATGCTCTGAACGTCACGTCTGGAGCCAACACTGGACTCAGCACCTTCTCTCACTGATTTTACGCTGCTGGCAGCACAAAGCTGGATGATATTCAGTGGTTCCAAGTGAAGCTGTCCCAGCATTTTCAGTTGGGGTTTCCCTTTTGGGGACAGAGAAACGTTTGCCAAGCTCCATGCCAGGGATCTGGCAGCTCAGCCATCCTTAAATCTGGGGTCCAAAGCTTTCAGAGGAACACCAGGCATGGCCGGTTACCTTCCAGCAAGGGATATGAGAAACCCTGGCTGACAAAGATCCAGGCAGAAAATGTGTGTTTTGGGTGAGCTGATACTGCTGTGCCCATCGGGTATTCAGGGCAAGCAGGGCACTGAGCTCGGTGCTCTCCAATAAATCCCGGAGTTACTGAGAAAAAGCCAGCACATTCTGCCAGCGTGACCTACTTTCTCCAGTCTTAATATTAAGGGTAACTTCTATTCCCTATCACCAAAATGCAATCCTGCCCGTGTTTATCCCTCTATTACTGCTTTGGCAGACATATTCCAATAAAATACTCTGTCGTCGTGTTTTAATATAATACAAGTCAGAGTTCACACCTGGAAGAACTGAGAAGAACTTAGAATAAGCTGATAAAACCAGTCCCTGTTTTCAAAATACCTAACCTTTTGTGTCCTTGAAATGATCTCATTCATTCCAGTAATTCCTGATTTCAAACAATGCTACTGTTCTAACAGTGACATTAAATAGCTTGTTTCTTAAAGTCAGCACAATGCTGCCAAACACGGCCTGCAACAGCATTAACCAGGATTCTCGAGCCCAGATTCCTAAACCCACCACTGACTTCAAAAGTCAGGCCCAGCCAGATGGGCTTCAATTGAACGCCTGTCCCGTGTCACCGTGTGGTGTGAACCACGTGCTCTGGAAACTGAAGACTGCCAAAAGCAGGACACACCTTGGGTTTGTGACCCTTCATTCCTGTGCTGGCTTCTTTCCCTGGAAATAGTGATTTAAATGGCAAGTCTGCAGCACACCAAAAGAAGGCTGGGTATTAGTGTTTACAGCTGGTTTCCTGCTGCCTATTTGCATTTTGATGTCAATGCTCTTAAAAAATATTAATTACCTGTAGTTACTTTACCTGATAACATTTACAAGTCTAATGTAGCAGGGGGCCCTCTTGCAAGCGTAATATAGTGAAACAAACACATTCCCTAAAATTAACCTGGCAAAAGGATAAATACAAATCCAAATACCACGCACTACCCAAAAAGTTAGTCTGTCTGGGGGTCCTGTTTTGGGAGGGGTACATCGCCCTAGGAGGGAACAGGAAACAAACTCAAACCCACGGCCTTGGTGCCATCAGAAGTCCCTGTTTGATGACTCAGGGGTTTGGTTGGATTGGTCAGGGTGGGTTCTTCTAATAAAGCCTGTAACTCTCTCCCATCAAAATACACACAGTCGAGAGAAATCGGTGCCATGGGGACTTCCCAGCTCTACTGTCCTTTCAGAGGGGAACTAAATGCAACGCCTCCCATGTGGCTTCCAACGGGGGGGGGTCTCAAACAGCACATTCCCAGTGGGGACTGGGATTCATCAATTGCTCACTGGTTTTACTGCCCAGTGGGCACGCAACCGGGCTCAGGAGGGGATGGAGAGTTTCACAGTCACGCTCTGCAAAGAGCAAGAGTTTTGCAGTGAAAATTCTATTGCTGTGAAGAAGCCAGAACTGCCCTCAGTCCCTTGGCTAAATAGTGCCCTTGTCAGCAGCTGAAGGAATTTGGTTTTCTTCTTGATGCTGCTGTATTGCTTAACAAGATACAAAAGCACTTGAGAAAACTGGTTCCTCCATTTCACCTCTGCCTAAGGCTAAACAAATTGCATTTTGAAAGACCTTAAAACAGAGCTTCTGGAAGTTTGTAAAACTGCTAAAAGGCTCCATCATGAAACTCCATCTAAGTGTACTCACACGGCCCCTTCTTTCATGACAATGACGGAAAAAACCAAAGGAAAAGTGATGCAATAGTCTTATTCAGTAATGTAATAGTCTTATTCTAGCCTTGCCTCCTTCCTCCATACTCTCTACTTTTCTCAGCTCTCTGTCTTTTTGGACACAAATAATTTACACTATTTCACATCAAAGTAGAACAAGCTCCGTTCCTGTCCCACTCGGGCTGTGACTACCCAGAGTACCGGGTAGATAGCCCTGCCCAAGGCAGCGCTGCCCCGGGTAGCCCCGGCCTCCTCCATCAGCTCAGAAAGGAGGGTTCCGAGAAGGTGAGCATGCAGTCACTTCACATCAGAACGTGCTAATGGAGCCAGGTTCTGAATTCTTGCTGAACACGTATTTAACACTAGCTGGTGAGCTAAACTGAAATAAAATTAACCAGGCAGCACACGTGGAAATGCTAAAGGCGGCGACAAAAGGATGGTTCTCATTTTAGGGGAAACATACGAGCAGCCAGACTAAAAATGATTAAACTTGTGCAATAAAATACTTATGACTTCACCATCAAATTGGGTTTAGACATTTAAATGTATAATCAAATAAGCTTGGGCTCCGGCCTATAAAAGGAAAATTCATCAAGGACTATGAGCCTGTGGCTCAGAAAATGACTGGGGCACAGATCATGGGAGACCAAGTGTTCCGGAGACCACGCGACTGCTATTCCCACACAACTGAAGAGCAGCCACACTGCAAGACTGCGGGGAGCCCCGGTTCGACCTGGGACTGCAGGGGCAGCAACGCTCTTCCCTACAGAGGAGGGGCCAAGAAATGGGAACGCTGTGGCTCCTTCCCAGAGACGCAGCGGGGCACGAGGAAGGGGCCGGAGGAGGCTCACCCTAACAGAAGCCAGGCGTACAGGTGTTCTGTAGTGATGCAGCAGTGTGAAGGAACGAGAACCCGGCACAGCGGCTTAGCTGGAACGTACTGGGGGTGTGTCCCTCCATGACACCTCTGTAAGTCCCCCCCCCAGCAGGGGGGTGTGCTCTGAGCCCCAGCCCCGGGAGCCCAGCAGCACTGCCACGGCGGCACGCATGGTTCCCTGCGGGAAGAGCCGGGTTCTGACTGGCTGTCACAAAAATCCGACTGCAATTTCTCACCCAGCCGTCCGTTCCACGCCGCCTGCAGCTGCGAGCTGTGCGCTTCCCCTGGTTGCCTCCAGAAGGGATTACCCACCTACAGCACCGCTACACACAGCATCTGCCTCCCTATTTCATTTTCCCATTAACCCCAAACCTTTGGGGACGCAGACTGACACGGCGCTGCACAGGCTCACAACATCCTTCTCCTCAGAGGAGACCCAACATCTGCTTCAATTACAGAGGATATGATAAGCCCAAAAAATAGCACAATTATCAAAAAACTCACTCGCAGACTATTAGATCCCTCAGAGGGGGAAAAGAGCTTCTCTGCTGTGACATTTGAAAGCTCGAACTCAGAAACAAGTGCCTTCATTGAATAACTCATTTATTTTTAATTTCACTCTGTGGAGGCAGACAATTAGAGGGGACTCAGGCACAGGCAGATGATATATCAGCGGAAATGCAACTTTCTGAAAAAAAGAAGAGATAATTACAGATTCGCTGTGAGCCCGAGGATTTGCTCACTAGCTGTAGGGTTATTTTACTAAACACCAACACACAACCAAATACTGCATTAAAAACCCATTGCACGCTCATCAGCATAACCACCGCCAGTGGTCTAATGAGCTTGAGGAAATGGTCTCACCTAGAACCTAAGCACTTGTTCCCGCTCAGGAGAAGATGCACACGGGGCAAAAAAGCGGTAAAGAAGCACTGAGATTAGACACCTTCAGGCACGTTGTGAGAGAAACATAAAAACAATCTCTGTTTGATCCCCTTTGTTCTTGAAATGAAAGCTTCTGTACAGTGTTGGTAAGCAGTGTTCTGTAAAGCAGATCCTTTACTGTTTGTTTTCCATCCTCCCAACACAGCTAACTCCCAAGACTGGGAGCTCTGACCAACTACTCTGACCAAACAAGACAGTAAGAAAAAAAAAATTAGAAAATGTTGAGCCAATAAATTCACTCCTTTATCAGGATAAAGTTTTGAAGGGGTGGTATCACTAGATACACCAGCTGATGTGTAAATCCACTGCTGTATCACAAGGTGTCCATTTCCAAACAAGCATAAGACAACAGACATTCTTACGAAGCTTCTTTCCCAAGAGGTGGAAGAGTCATCAAAAGTACAGATTTTGAAATATCCCCCCTTTTTCAGTTGCTGATAAATTTTGGCGTGAGACTGTGGAAGTGAAATATCAGCACTACAGCACCAAAATCCGGAACCGAGCGCTCGCCCACACCCAGGGAACATCCATTCTGGTACAAGGACTGGCTGAGAGAATTAGGGATGAAAACCAAAATACTGTTTCCCAAAATTGTATGCTCAATATAAGGTTCCCTGATCTATAGAAAAGGTATAAAATCCAAACAGCTCATTTCTCCTCTTCAGCACTGAACACTGGCTGTGGGACCCTCCTTTCCCACAGCTCTTCAGTGCTGGACTGACAAGAAAGCGCTTACCTGGGCACAGCCAAACATAGCTGAGATCTCTGAGTATGATTCAGAGCAAATAGGTAAGTATTTAATATTTAAATAGGTATTTTCTTTAATTTAAATATATACATTAATATTAAATCAAATATAAAATTTAAATTAATAATAAATTAAATCAAGTTTAAATATTTAAACAGGTAAATAACTAGCAAATACTCCTCAGCGTCTGTGACGTTCCCAGCACCATCACACCGAAGCATCCCACCTGGTAACTGATACCCTCTACCCCATCTGATAAAGGTACCGACAGCAGGCACGGCACAGCCTGAAAACACCAGCTGATAGTCTGGAGCCTCCCAGCTCCACGGTCCTCCTCAGGGACACTGCCCCTCTGCGGGCAGTTGCCACCCACCTCCCCACTGCTGGCCAAACCAGCAGCCCGCCAGAGCCGGGCTTCAGGGAGGTACGAGAGGTGGCTGGGGACAAGCAGAGATGAGAGAAACAGAGGGACATTTTGGGGACCTCACCCTGCAACCAAATCACTGCTGTAGAGCTGGGTGTCCCCACTGAGTCCAAAGACACTGAAGGCGAAGCAAAGGTTGCTCCATAAAACGTACAGAACAACCATTTGCCATCAACAGGTCACAAAGGCTCTAAATCTCTCAAAAAGAAGGAAAAAATCAGAATACATTCAAACATAATTACTGCCTTTTAATTTTATTTTTACTTGATTTTTAAGTATTTTAAAATTATTTTTAAAAATACAAACCTGAATTGTTTCCTGACTTCAAGGAATAGAAGAGAGTTGAGGACCTGGTGGATTTCTCCACAGGCTGGGATTCGGTGTGCCATTTATTTGTTATGCCACAGCAAATAAGTGTTCATTGCACTGACATTTACATTAGTAAAAATAATTAGCCCAGCACATCAAAAAAAGGGCAGCACTTGATTTAGTCTGTGGCATCTGAATGACTCAGGGTTATTCCATTTTTGAAACATGATCTGAGACTTTCTGTGCTTTTAGTGTCGAGAATATCCCGGACAACCCCGTAGCACCGTGCCATCAATCCCAAATTAAAGCTGTTAATAATGTTATTTAGAAAATGCCAAGCTCCCCGAGCATTTCATTACTGAGACTTTTATAGACAGGTATAAAAGCTGCTGGTGCTGCACTATGGTTATACTGTTGAAGTCACAAAACTGCAGAAGGAACTCAGTTAAAACAGGAGTTTTAAACCCTGCCCATTTCCAGTGGACTGCGTGCCCGAGCGCCAGGGCAGCGGGTGAACCAGGAACTTGCCATTCACCGCTCCCACCTACGGAGCACTTCAGGTGTTTAACAGCAGACCTTGGCGTGAGAAGAAGAGGAGCTGCTGTGGCACGGGGCGTCTCCGTGGCTCACGGAGGAAGAGACGGCCGCTGGCACGGGCAGCGGGAGGTCAGACACGTGGGACTGACAAGGTCTCGGGAGAAGGGCTTGCGGAGGCCATGGGCAGTGCCACGAGGGGTTCCTGCCAGGGGACAGAAGCACTGTCTCCAGAGGTTGTACGTGTTCACAGACGATGAGAGGATGCGAGGGTCCCTCATTTCATAAAGAGCAGTTCCCAAGCCATGAGCTACAGGCCCTGTTGCATTTCAGTAGATGACATCCGTTCCAGCCTGCACTATAACCCTGCTGTTAGCAATAAAGGGGGTTTAGGGGTTTTGAGGGTTTGGGGGTTTTTTGTTCTTGACATTCTTGACTTAACTCCACACTTGTTCCATTCTCAATCTCATACTCACTCCCACAACCATTTCTCTTCCTTTCTTCTAAGCATTTTTAAGTCAAGCTATTCCCACGCACACATATTTGATAGGAAACTCTAAAAATAAAGTAAATTGAGGGAGATTTCACAAAATGGCATTGTTTAGTATATTCCTTTCTTGTGAGAAAAAGGTTTTCCATCTCTTACTCTCTACCAACTGAGCAATTACACAAGAACATAACAAATACCTTACCATACTGGAAGAGGATAGATTTTGCTCTGCTTTACCTGGAGTCAGTTAATCACAAGAACAGGTTAATAACACTGAAGAAGTTCTGAACAGCCCTCATCCTACGACACTGCAGCAGCTCCTGTTGCTGCCCTGTCATGCCCAGTTGTGTTGGAACACCAAAAATGAATTCCCTACCACAGAAAATTTTAAGCCCCGTTTTCTTGTGTGATATTCAACAATCACAGAAATATATCTGGAAGGTGCTTTGAGCCATAATCTTGTTTCCCCTTAAATCAGACCGGGATATGCCTAAATCGCCTCCCTGAAGTCTCCAGCTAATCTGCTCTTGCAGACCCCAACAGCAGAGACTGCACCATCTCTCAAGGCAATCTACTTCAATGCTTCATTATTCCTGCAATTAGAAAACTTCCCCTTTCATCTAACCTGCATTACTTGCCATAATTTAAGCCTTTTATTTCTTTGTTCTTTTCACCAGGGACAGGAATAACATATTTCCGTTCCAGCAGCTACATTTCACAGACATGGAAATTATTCTCTCCTCTAGACTAAATGCTCTTATTTTTCAGCTGCTTCTCAGCTCTTGCTGCTGACCTCGGGAGTGCGTGCAACTTTGAAGAGAGCAGCATTACTTGGGGAGTAATTGGCTAAGACTAAGAAGAGCTAAAGTATAAACCGCTTATTAAAGCCCCCCAAACAAAGCAACAAGAAACACCAGTAACTAGACAAAGAACTAAGAGGAGTACCCGCAGGTGATAATTTCCTGAAAATAAGAAAGATTAAATTATTTATTGTAACATGCTCTCCCCATCTCTGACTGACAGAAAATAGCCTACCCAGGCTGTGCACTCATACACCTCATCCCTCTCTCCAACATCACAGTGCTTTGGGAACCAGCAGTGAAACCCTTCATTAAAGAGGACACATGACTGAAACGTTGACAGATGACTGAGGCTGTCAAGAGAGAATTATGTCACAAACCCGAGGGGATACTAAAGTTCAACAGGATTCATCTACTTAAAGCTACCAAAACTACTGGCACCGGTGATGTGCCGGCTCTGGCACGTCTCCCACCGGCGCCCGAGCGAAGGCTGGTTCCTGCCCCAGCAGCGGGAGCACGTTCAGGGAACCCAGAGATGCACAGGAACTCTTCCCCAGGTGGGAGAGCAGCAACAGGAGCAGAAGGAGGGAAGACTTAGGAGGGGTTTTAACAAACTACTTCGAATGCAAACAATGACCTCATTTTTCTCCTCTGAACCAAAAACTTTGAAATTGGACAAACAGATTATCTTCCCTGTCTAATGCCATTTAAGCTGACCTTTCCATTTTATGCCAATAGTTTTCAATTACAGACCCAATCACAGCGTATTTCACTAAACAGGGTACTGTGATTAATTAAATCTAATTTTATCAACAGCCAGGATGTGAATAGCATATTCAAGTAAGGTGAAAGAACAGCTGTGATTGATACACTGAGCTCTAATTCCTAGTGCCTTGTCTCCCACTCCGTCGGCAGGGCAGCGCGGGTTACACATCACCGGCCAGGGTAAGCCACTGGAACGCAAACACAGCCTCAGAGCTCTGACCTTCAGCTCTGCCCAGAGGCTTTCTCCACCGTAGTGTATAAACACCAAATTGATGGGTCTGGAGCTATATGCTGTGTGGAAAGTTTTTAAACATAAAATCCTTATTTTAAACAAACAAACAAACAGACTGACATTAAAAATAACGATCATAGCTCTTTTGGCAGAAGCAGCTACATCCACCTTTGTACAGACCACTTCTATGGATTTTGAAAAGGTCTTCTTTAATGCAGGTTAATAATTCTTTTCCAATGTGGATTCATTATTTGAGTTAATGAAAGAAGACCCGTAGTCTTCTAAGAACTAGAACCCAGCCCATGTCTAGGCTAGGTATTTAACTTTGTGTTTACTTATTAATACAAACCATTTAATTTTCATAGGCACTCACAGCTCCTACTGGTGTCAGCACTTCGGTTTGAAATCATAGCACCATTCAGGTTGGAAAAGACCCCTAAGATCATCGAGTCCAACTCTTAATCCAAGACTGCCAAGCCCACCACTAACCCATTCCCCTCAGCACCACACCTGCCCAGCTTTTAAATTCTCCCAGGGATGGTGACTTCCAAGGCTTGACAACCCTTTGGGTGACGGAATTTTTCCTAATATCCATCCGGAACCTCCCCTGGGACAACCTGAGACCGTTTCATAGAATCACAGATTCTATGATTCATAGTTTCCTCCATGGTTTCTCCTCTATATAGTCCATAATTTCCTCTTGTTCTGTCTCCATATCTAAGTGTCTTGTACTTTAGAGACTACTGTGATGTTGCTCTGAGGAGTTCAGGAGAAGGCTGAGCCCGTGAGTCCTCTAAGTTCTGCAGAACCCAGGGCAGACAGAGAAGCAGTGCTGCACTCTCTATGGCTGCATGCTCCAGCATGGTCTCACCGACCAGGTTGAGACCTGGTTCTCAGGTTCCAGGTGACCCCCACTCTGAGGGAAGGTTTTCCCATAGAGCCAGGAAGGGAGCCCTCGCTGCCAGCCTCCTGCCAGGTCCCAGTTAAACCTGGCCCTGGTGGAGGCTTCCATCCCAGCAGGGTCCTGCCTCTCCTGAGCTCTCCGCTCTGCCTTTGTGAAGTCTCTGTGCATAAACACTAAAACCTCTCATTCCCTCAGCTGAACTCAGAACCCTGATGTTCCCATCAGATCCGATACCCAACTACGCTTCAGTGGCTTCAGGAGGCAAACTCCTGGGCTCCCTTAAAGGCCAATTCTCTCTAAAACCAGGACCGTTACTACCGTGCAGACACAGAGAAAAAATGGTATTATCTCAGCTAACGCCACGAAGTAGCTGTTCTTTAAAAACTGACTTTTTACTGATGACTGTTACAATTACAGGGATTAATATTTATTGGTCCCCTTCTTCTCTTAGCTGGATATTTTAACACTCAAAAAACCTGAACTTTAAAATGTCTCAGGTCTGGGGAGGAGTCAAAAAGGAAACACATTAAATTGTCAGTGTAATATATTATATATATTGGAGTCCATGGAGACATTAAATTTCACTTTTCATCTATGAATATTAAACATTAATGCGGTCTCAGGTACAAAGACATTAAAGTGAAACATCCAAGAGCTATGACTTAGCTCATATATAAGAAAGAAAGTTCACAAGGGAAGCTAATAAAGGTCACAACCACAGAACTACCATAAAACCAGAACATACAACAGATGAAAAAGAGAGAGTCAAGTAAACCCGATGTTAAGAGGGCCATTAAGAAATGCATAGGCACTTCCACAAGTGGAATTTTCATGTAAAACACTAAGAAATGGAAATTAATTGAGTAGGTAGTCCTAGTCAGGTATGAATTCCTAACAAAGGGATGCTCGGACTGAAAGCCCACAGACACATCTCAGTGACTTGAAAACAGTTTGTAGGGGAAGCTGACAAACCTTGAAAAGGAGGATTCATAAACACAAAAAAAATCATAGCAATAGCTGCATCCTGATGTCCCTTCTTCCTCCCGTGTCTCCAGTTCTGGGGACTGCAATGCCTACAGCAAACATAATAATTCAAAAAACCCAAACACACAGAGATTACACTGAAAAGATAATAAGGTAACATGCAGTACTTGCATCTCAGCATAGCCAAAATAGAAGGAAGAAAAATACTTAAGGACAAACAGGAAAGCAAAAGATCATAGGCCAAGCAGGCGACAGCTTATTTGTTGTACATTTGTACTTTCCTTCCTCTACCACTTTATTCATACACACAACACCCCCCAGGTATAAAACCAGATATTCTGTTCCTCCACCCCTGAAGACAAAAACTTCTAGTTACAAAATGAAAGCCAGCCTGGAGAGATTCAGTATTTGGAGGCAGAGCCTAGCACATGACAAACACAGCAAGGCAAAATTCAATACTAGATGTTTCATACATAAAAGCCCAAACTGAAAGTCACCCATCTCCCTAAATGTATATAGAAACTAGAACTGTATGCCCAGGCTATATTTAAAGATGTAGTTCTGTAAACTCAGAGTTACTAGCATACGACAGCTAGCACAGCACATTTTTAATGTATATTATCCATTTAACTGGAAATTCTTCACTTCTAAATGTTGTATTACCACTCTGGTACACAATGGCTTGGCACAGACACCCTCCATATAATGTAATACAACAACTCAACAGGGATTCGTAAAATACACCAGAAATGTATTTAAAGATAGACACAGTAAGGCCCTGTTATGAAACCTAATCACCTCCTATCACCACATTAATATCAACAGTCCCCGATAGGTGTGATGAAGAAGAATATCAGCATCTGTACCCTTAGATCTTGGGCAAAGCCATTTGAAGCAGGCAGTCACTCACATGGCTGATCCGGCCACCACAAACCCTACACGCAGCAACCTCTGACTCTGCTGCTCCAACTCCTTTTCTGAGCAGCTGAATCTGTGCCTGCAGAAACCCTGCACATAGTCCCCTGCAGCCCCGGGCTGGCACAGGTGAAGCCTGTTAATCTTCTAATTGCAGGTGAATTATCAAATGCCCTCAGGGTGAAGGAGAAGGAATAAACTGAAGTTATGCTCTCAGCTGTGCTCAGCGTGAATGATGGAAACAGAAGCAAAAGAAAAGGCTTTGTTACCAAACTGAACAGCAATACCACGGCATTCATGCTAACTGCAAATCTATTGACTTAGAGATTTCTCTTCTTCTGATGAACTTCAGAGTGCAAGCAAATCTTAGCAAGCATTTCCCACCGACACGTTTTCAGCAACAGTCTCAAGAACAGTTGTAATTAAAGTTTTATTTTAGATCCCTCACTATGACAGTGTCTAACAGCCCTAGTTACGAATCACAGGCCTACTGTGCTCAGCAGCAAAACCTATTTTTTGCCCAAATGTGTTTACAATCTAAGCTTAAACAGACGAGCAGGGAAATTTAAGCAATGAGACAGTATCATTCCACACGGAAAATTATAGTTTCAGTGCACTACAAACCTAACTAGTACTACATTCAAGTCACAGTCATCAAACCAAAGGATTTTTTTTCTAAATTATGTAATAGTTACAATATTTCATAGAAGTTTGCCTTGTGCTCCTCCCAAGCACCTGCAGGTGATCAGGACTCAGGCTGAGCTCACCGGCAAATGACAGTCCGTGTTTCAAGACCTAATGAAAGACCTGGGGTAATTGCCAAACCACCTGGGGACTAAAATCAAGCAGAGGTGGTTTCATGTTTTATACTAGGGACTGCAGGGTGGCATAGTCAAAGCATCAGCCTTCTCCTTGTTTTTTGTCAAGTCCATGGAAAAGGACAAAATAACTGATATGCTGATGTCTGAATTCAGCTCTGTAGATGAACAGGAAAGGTTGCATTTTGCGGAAGATACAGAAATAAAACCCCTAAGTTTTCAATTCGTCTTCAAACAAGGTATCACACACTGCCCTTAAATCAGAAGTAACTTTTTAGCTCACTGATTTTACTTATAATTGCTCTGGAAATTTTGTAAGATAGAACGGTCTTCAAGAGAAGTTACAACATAGTCCTTCTCATGCCAGAGGGGGAAAAATCCCTTCAGTTATTTTTAGCAGTCTCTTCTGAGATGAGAAATACCATCATTTCATCCCTAATCTATATCTAATATCAATATCTGCAGCAAGTGAAACTTAAGCAATTCATTCAATAAGCAATTCAACTAAAGCAATTCATTCAATTCAAGACTCATTCAATTTCTGTGGCAACTGGCTGTAACTTCTATTTCATCCATTAACATTTTCTATATCTCTTTAAAGGATGGGATCATCCTTTGAATCGGTGCTTGATTGATCACCAGGTGCCTGTAGCCAATGTACATGTAGAAAGGGAAAACTCACTGCAGAAAAACCTTCTGGAACAGTTCTATTTGAATTTTTATTTTTCCTTTCAGTCAATGAAATATTACTCTCTGAAAAAACTGACTGTTCAATCAGAATTTAGATAACCATACTGGAGTTGTTATGGATGCTGTACTGAAATACTTTTCTCAAAGACTATACCTTAATTACTAAAGTGCAACTTGATGGAAAATAATCATAGAATCATAGAATTGCCCAGGTTGGAAGGGACCTTCCAGATCATCGAGTCCAACCATCAACCTAACACTGACAAAAAACATCACTAAACCGTATCCCTACGCGAATAATGACATTGTGGTCACTCTTTTAATGCTCCACAGTTTTTAGGATGAATTGGTACATTAAGAAACTGTGTTTTGTAAGGTACTTTTCATAATGAAATGCTTCATTATGAGGAACAGCTGAGGGAGCTGGGATTGTTTAGTCTGGAGAAGAGGAGGCTGAGGGGAGACCTCATGGCACTCTACAACATCCTGAAGGGAGGTTGTGAAGAGAAGGGGGTCGGCCTCTTCTCCCAGAGAACTCATGATGGGAGTCAAGGGAATGGCCACAAGTTGAATGAGGGGAGACTCAGATGAGGTATCAGGAAAAGCTGTTTCTCCCCGAGTGGTCAGGCACTGGGATGGGCTGTCCAGGGAGGTGGGGGAGTCACCGTCCCTGGCAGTGTTCAAGAAGCGTCTGGACAAGGTGCTACACGACATGATTGAGTAGCTTAGTGAGTGATATTGGTGACAGGAGGAGAGTTGGACTAGATGAACTTGTAAGTCCTTTCCAACCTTGTGTTTCTATGATTCTATGATCAGACCCCTCTGGTGCCTGGCTGGGCTCATCCCTGGGCCTGGGCCCTGACCCGTGGCTACCTCTACTTCAGCCCCACGCCCAGCCCGGCCATCCTGGGCCATGTCCGACTCTGGGCTGTGTCCCACCCTGGTCTCCCCTGGCTGGCCCTGGCTCTGGCTCTGACCCTCAGCTGTGAAGCAGTGGCCCAGCTTGGCCACTGGTCAGGGGAGCAGCCTGTTCCTCCTGTGGGGCCCCTGCTGCTCCCTGCCCAGGCCTCCACCAAAAACGTTCCTTGCTCTTCCAGTTCAAATGGCCTGAAAAAACAGCTTTCAGTGTCTTTAAAAAGCACCTAACTCACCCGAAAGCTGGAGATACATTATCCACAGAAAGGCACAGCAGAGAGTGGGTAGTTACATAACACGAAATAATGCTTAGCATAACGATGGTTGAATTAATTAGTTGTTACATAACGTGAAGTAGGAACAGCATAAAGTCAGCTAAAAAAGTCACCAACCACGGCCACACAACTTAGTGTTTCTCCCCTTGTGTTCCAGCTTAGAGTTTTCTCTCTGGGGAAGTGGCTCTGGAGGCCTGAGTGCCATCCATCCACGTGGTGACCTGCAAAGCAAACCCACACCCAGCACCATCCGTGGTCGAGTTGCTCCTTAGACATTACCAAAAAACCATGCCAAGCCTGGGCTGAGCTAAACCCGGGGAATGGAGGACAGATGGAGGCCCGTTTTCTGTGGCTCCTGGCCCAGAGACTTCCTCAAGGTGCCTCTGGTGAAGCCACGCAGGCAGCTGACTTCTGGACCTGACAGGAATCATTTACAAGAAAAACACCATACTGCTGAGGCCATAATGTGCTCGATTAAATTAACGTACCTGAAAGCAAATGCCATCAACAGCAGCCTCTCTTGTAGAAAAGAGGAGGCCACAGCCAAGCAGCCCTATCTACTAAAACAACCACACATCACAGAATGTACCTGCCATAACATGGTTCACTCATCAAAAGAGGAACATAAGGTAAAATAAAACCAACAAGGGAAGGGAAAATCATGAAGAAAAATTGTTTGCACTGCATGTAAGTCAAATCAGCGCTGAAAAAAAAACATGTCCTCCCTCAAACAGATCAAAATAGCAGAGGTATTACTAAACAGGGCACTATGTGGAAGCACTGACAACTGCTGTAATTTGTTGCTATAAACAGGGTAATATTCTGACAGGATGGACTGCAGCCTATTAAGGACGACAGGCTGTATCTGCACTATTTCATTTAAAAGTGCCTGGGAGTAATTTTGGACAAGGGAACGTGGCTCTCCATGACTGAGAGCCGTGAGAGCCATCCCTGTCACACTCCTGTCCCCTGCCCGGACACATTTCTGGGGTGACAGCATTCCCAGCACCAGTCCCCATCATCGAGGCATCCTGTTTGGGAGATGGGACCTGCACAGCGTGGGTGCTGGCTGCTCCAGCAGAGCTGGCCACCCTTCATGGCAGAGTTAAAGATTTGGGGTGTTCCACACCAGAAAAGCAGTGCTGGGACAGAGCATTAATGCAGCACCGTCAAATCCCAGCTGTCACACTGCAAAATCCAGTTCCTCTGGTCTAACAGTCACATTTAACACACACGAGAAATGCCAGCAAACCCTTTCACACCTGCAAAATACAGATAACTGACTCGTGGCAAAAAATTACAAATATGTCAGCTGTAACACTTGTAAATTTCAATGTTAATCTCACCAAAGTGGGATCCTGGCCATGGCCACTGGAAAGACAGGGGGCATTGCTTGGGGCATGCAGCAGAGCACTGAGCGGCACCCACACACCCTTGCATCCCGGCTCTCCATTCACAAGCACTGAGCCATCAGTCGTGACACTTCAGTTCAGGTACAATAAACACACAGATTATTATCTAAAATTGTAAAACAAATAATAAATTCGATCTATAAGACAGTCCTTGAAGATATAGAAGTAAAACCTGTCATTACATAGTTCATCACATATTGATAACTACTACACCTTGGATGTTTATTAAGTGAAAGGAGGGAGAATTATTAAAGAGGCAAAGATGTTTCCTGTATCTTCCTGTTACCACACCAAGCACCAGCACCACAAATGTCAGGTGGCAATGATTTAATCACAAACACTGAAGCATTACAGCTGCTCTACAGTCAGAAATGGACATAGGCAAAAGAAAGCCTCCGTGGTCTCTAACTTATTCCACATGCCACCTCGCTGATTTCTGCTTCATCCTCCCGGTTCAGTGTAACAGACACACGTCTGTACACATCTGTATCAAAGCAGCGACCTTCATTCGACATTAGAGCTGCCACTGGAGAAGTGTGACCTGTGTTTCAGGAAGGCATTTCAGCCGTATCTGTCACAGGTAAACTGCTGACGGGTTATTGGAATGCCTGTCACCTTCTTGCATGGCTTAAGTGTCACTGGCAGTGACTGTCATCTTCACCCCTAAAAGCAGGTTTTGCTAAAGAGTGTGGCTGAAGAGAGAAGACATGAGAACAGAAGGAAACTTTATTTAATAAAGTCCTTCTCTGAGTAAGCCATCACTACCCTAGAGGAGCTGTAGACACAGGAAAGGGCCTGCCTGAAAAAGGAGCTGGTCTAAGGAGTGAGGGGCAGACACAGGCGGGAGACCCTCCTGGGTTTGGCTGCTTTTCCTGAACATTCAGAACTTTCACATGCCATGGGCCCTGGACCTTTCCATGTTGCTCAAAGCCCTCGTTCTTTATTTCACCTGATATGTTGGCCACTTGGGATTACACTACATAATCCTAACTGCCTATTGCCATGGCATTCCATTGGTGCCTACAGAACTGGCGGTGGGGACAAATCATAGAAATCATAGAAACACTGGAAAGGACCTACAAGATCATCTTGTCCAACCCTCCTTCTGTCACCAATATCACCCACTAAGGTACTAAATCATGTCCTGTAGCACCTCATCCAGACACTTCTTGAACCCCGCCAGGGACGGTGACTCCCTGGACAGCCCATCCCAGTGCCTGACCGCTCTGGGGGAGAAAAAGTTTTTCCAGACACCTCATCTAAATCTCCCCTGGCACAACTTGCAGCCATTCCCTTGAGTCCTAATGTTTCACATCCTATGCAGTCTGGCAAATAAAGCACCATCCCAGGAGGAACCATATTAGCCCATGTGAATGAAATCATTCCAGCATGATGCAGTACCTTCATGTGGGGAAGACACGGGAGATGCCTTTATGAGCCCAAAACCCCTTCCTACAGGGTGAAAATGCAGGAAAACATAAATATGCCCAGACTGCAGCCTCAGAGGACACTGTCCTTCGTTGTGGGTATCACAAGTGACCATGGAGGGTGCACTGGAGCTTAATTCAAATGGTGAATGGTGTCCCAGAACTGTTTTTACATAACATTGTCAAGCACCTTAGAAAGTATCTGTGTTTTAACTGGGCAGCGTGATAGCAGTGTTATCTTTAAAATGATGCTTGCCTTTGTATCTCTCTGCTTTCCTGCAAAGCTGCCACCTAGAATTTTCATCAGCTTTTAAAATTTTCCCCGTAGAAAATACTTGAGTAACAACATGCTGTTTTCAAAAACGCTGTCACACTGCAGAAACCTGTTGGTGTGTTCAGCTACAGCTAGTGCTCAAGATAAGTAAGTACCATCACAAAACCCCCCAACACACTCCAAGTGTCAAAAGACAGGGATTCCAGAAAGAATGACTATTTGCTTTTAAAGGCGAGGGTGGAAAAGATCATAATTGTGCCAAAATATGCCTCATCCACGAACTTGCTTGCAAGCAACCTAGGTGACCTAAGCGATGATGCACCAGCTCACAAAGGCATTGTCAGCTCACAGAGGTCCCCAGAAGAAAAATAAATCTATCTGTGCTATAAAAAGCTAGAAGTTTTATTCCACTGTTAAAAGATTTTTTTCTCCAAAAGATTAAAGAAGATATTTTTCCTAATGCTTTAAATTTAATACTTAACCATTAGAAGATGTAGAATTTTATCTTAAAATTACTTTATAGTTGTAATAAGAAACCCTAAGTCTTCTCTAGACAGCTGTAGCACTGGAACACAGCTACTCATGATACATATGGTCTTGAAAGATTGTTCCTGTTCCCTTTGTGGCTGCTCCAAACAGCAAATCTCAGCCAAGGCTCACAGCAAACTCTCACAGGGGCTGACTTCACCCAAGGGAGGAACGGTGTATCTGTGATACCCTCCATACACTGCCCTTACACGTTTGTTTCTACACCTGTTTTATTCTGTATTTGTTTAACAAGCTGAAAAGGATTCTTTTGATCACTACTTGCTGTTGCATCTCATTTCTGCATGGAGAATGCTGTGCTTTCTGGGACTGCCAACATTTTTGAAGTCAAATTACGGGGGGTGTGTGGATTTTTTATTTTTAGAACAGTTTGTTGATTACTTTTTTTTCAGAGCAGATAAATAATTAAAAAGCAAAACTCAAGAAATTTCCGAGCACACACATGGGTATATATAGCATTTAGATAGGTATCATTAAAATTCCGATCCCTCCAGAAAGTGAAATTGTGGTGGGGCAGAATGGAGCCTGGTTGCACAGTGCTGTGACCTCTCTGTGTGGTGACACACGCAGCATCTGCTAAACTCGGGTATCAGCATCCTGCCCTGCAGCAGGGTCCCCTCCTCAGGGAAGGTGACCCGTCCTGGGGAGAGCCCACGGCACCACAAGGCACGGCCACTGCCTCCATCTGTTCCCTGGAGCACAACGCTTGCCTTGAGCAGATGGGCAGGAGAGCTGAATTTCCCCGCTGGACTTGAGGAAACAAGACAGGAATTACTTCTAAAGGAAGAGGATTTTTTTACACACACCATATGCCACGTATCGATGTCACACCGTTACCCAAGCATACTCTTGGAACGTCACTGGTAACGAGCAGTCAAAGGCCGCCTGCACTCTCACGAGTGACGAGGATTCTCCTACCCTGAGTTTATCAAGCATGAGCTGATGAAAACCCCTCCTAATCAAGGGAGGCTGGTACTGTATCATCTCAAGGAGGCACATCCAGCATAATGGCTTTGAGGATGGTGCTAATCTACGCATTTTGAGCAGTTTAGCCAACTTGGCAGTAAAGTGTAAATTCTGCGCATCCCAAGCTGAACTACCTTCATTGTAACACTAACAATGACGCCCACAGGTCAAGATGACCCTTGCCCAGGTGAGGACCCTTCCCTTCAAGTTACATCTGACCTTCATTTATGGCAGTTACTTGTTGCCACAGAGTAACTCGCTGCATCTTGGTAATGTTGTTCCAGGGAAAGGTATTCAATTACAGGCTACCAAACCCCGACAGGTGATCAGTGTTTGTGGAACTCTAACACACACGTTCCACTTCTGCTAGAATAAATCATTCATCACTGCGTTTCTAAACTGAAGCAGAGAGCCTTCTTGTGGTATTGAAACTCTTACACCTTGTGACAAGCACACGAACTTTTAAAGATAATAAAGTGTGAGTCTTGAGGATGAAAATAATGTGTATTTCTGTGACACCAATCATAAATACACTCATTTGACTGTAATGCGTATTAATTGCACTGCCAGTTTGCATCGCACCTCCATATTTCACTTCTATGTGCTTTTGTCCAAACTTTCAGGCTAAATAACCTATTCCTTCGTTGTGTCAGAGATTTTTAAGTTTAATTTCATCTAGTGTAAAGGGGGCGCGGTGAGTGATGACTACAGGGAGGTCTGTAGGAAAATGACTGATGACTGCAAGTACTTGTGTTGCAGTAACTAAATGACTACCACAAGCCTTTCCCTGGGGCAGAGAAGAGGAAGGGCACTCACTGGGCGAGTCTCTGGACCTGCTCAGGGATCAGAAGCCTGAATATTTATCCTTTCTTTTTCCCCCTGCTCATTGCCTGAAACAATGCAAAAGAAATTTCCAATTGTTTGAAATGGAAAAGAAAAGAGTTAACAAAAATAATTCTACACCAAACCCATTTAAGGTCAGAGGTGTCAAAATGAAGCATTTTAACCTTTGCAACCCAAATGTGTCCAGCCCTGTTCCGACACTGAGCAATCCTACTACTGATGCTGGAGTCCGAAAAATAAAACGAAGATGTATTTAATCAAGGGGATTCCAGAGTTGAAGGAGTCCTTCCAAATATCTTAATTCAATCCATACCATCCTGAGATGAGGTGTGGATGCCAGATCCTGACTGAGGATGACCACGTTTCCCTGGGCTTGTCCCAGAGAAGGTAAGTAAATACCGGCAGCAGGTAACCACGTCCGGCTGATGGTGACCTGTCCCAACCAGCCTCTCCTCTGCTTCAAAGCGGAGACCGGCCAGCTTCACCCGCTGTAACGCTCACACTGCCCTGATCCGCACGCACATCGCTCGGAATGCCGTGCGGGAGCAGGTGTGGTCAGAGCTGCAGGCAGAGGAAACACAGTGAGCTGGTCATTACTGCTGGGGCAGCGACCCTGGGGGTTTTCAATGCCACTGACAGATACCTGCGGAATCTCACAGGGGTGATAAATTGCACTCCAGCTTTTGTCCCTTAGGTCTCTGGGTCACAGTGAGTGCACTGACCCCTCAGCGCTGCCGGGAGTGACGCAGGCGATACAGAGCTGATCCTGCAACCCATTCCGGTGGCAGGAAGGTCACCCTCCCCATAACGAGCTCAGACAGGCAAGCTTCTCTCACGGGCTTCAAGTCATCGAGACATGCCACTTTTATCAGAGTTCCTCAGCTGCCTAATTTGGGTCTCGGATAGCTCCTCTACACTCTCCTGAGAGCACGCCTCTGCCCTTGGCTGGCACAGCCCTGAATCCCTGAACGACCCACAGCAGATTTTACATCATGAAAATAAGTGGTGCCTCTCCCCAAGTGCTGTGGAACCTCTACATTTTGAACCTCAGAGCTTTTTGATTCAAAATCTTCACTTGTTTAGCCTCAAGGTGGTTTTTATGGTAATTGGGATGTTACCCACAGTTCTATCTAAAAACTTTAAGTTAAAAATTCATGCTGGTCTCAAAAGTTACATTTGCTGGAATGAGAACAATGAGAAGTGCCACCTCCAGCACTTCAGGACCTCCGTATCAGGAGAGAATTCCCCTGCATTTGCATCAGCAGCTCATTAGTGGTTCTGTCATTAGGTCCCTTCCCTGGTACTTCCAGCCCTCCCCGGGACAGTGGGTAAGACACTGGTTTCAACTCTGATACTGACTGCTGCTAGCATTAGCATGCAAGAACCTTTGGGAGAGCAACTTGAGAAAAAAAATAACCAACTGATTTTAAGGGATTATCTACTGCACAGAACTTAAGACAGTGACACCACAGATCTGCTGAAACTGGCTGTTGGACTGGGTTTTCTGTGGGGCACGGTCTGAGCCACTGCCTTAATTGTAGACCTGTCACTGGCACTACTCCCGCAATTCTTTAGATTTTTCAAAGTAAGGCTCAACTCTAAAAATGTTCTGGATGAGAATGTCAGATTTTTACAACAAATTACAGCTTTTGGATTATAATTAGACCCTGCTTCCTTACTTCAATAGCAATAATTATAATTACCAAGTTTTCTTAAGAGTACTATTTGCAGGGTCTTATGAGCAATTAAGTATGTTACATTATATGGCTTTTTCAGCAGCAATAACAAAGTGACTCAAAGTCAGTCATCAATGCCCTCATCAACAACTGAGACCTGGCATAAACATCCCATCAGGGCAGACAATATGAAGAAAACAGGCTAACGCTGACGTTAGAAAGGTTTCAGCAGTTCTAGTGAAGAGGATGCAACGGGAGCTCAGGGCCGCCCTGGGAGCCTTACTCTGCCTACGACGGAGAAAGTGGGACTTCTGGGCACTATGGCAATCCTAAAATAAAACAAATTAAACCCACAAAATGTAATGGGAATCACTTCACCAATGGCAATAATTGACACCCACTCTTGAAGTATTTCTAGGTGTTGATCAGATCCCTCCTCAGCCTTCTCTTCTCCAGATTAAAAAGCCCCAAGTCCCTCAGCCTTTCCTCCTAAGAGAGATGCTCCAGCCCCTCATCATCTTTGTGGTCCTCTGATCTACCCTCTCCAGCACTTCCCTGTTGTTGAACTGGGGAGCCCAGCACTGGTCCCATCGCTCAAGACAGGACCTCCCCAGGGCAGAGCAGAGGGGGAGGATGACCTCCCTCCACCTGCTGGTCACCCTCTTCTTGATGCCCCCCAGGATGCCATTGGCCTCCTTGGCCACCAGGGTGCATTGCTGGCTCATGGGCATCCTGTTGTCCCCCAGAACTCCCAGATCTCTTTCCTCAGAGCTGCTCTCCAGCAGGTCACCCCAACCTGTGCCGGTGCAGGGGGTTATTCCTCCCCAGGGGCAGGACCCTACACTTGCTCCTATGCAAAGTAAGCATTATCTATGCACAACTTGCCGATTCCCTTCTTCTATTGAGGTGTTTAAAACATGTCCCAATATTATTGTCTGGAATGGCTGGCAGCAGGAAGGCAGCACGGGCTGGTACTTCAGAGCCTGGGGAGCCATAATGAGCGTAGCAGGTTCTCTCCTGAAGAGGCACTGGATGGTGGGGGGAGAAGCCACAGGGGTTTGTTCCCGTCAGCCGGGACAGTTACGCCTCGTATCAGCCTACACAGGGTATGGGACCTCAGCAGCCTCACAGCACACACACCAGAGAGGCTTCTTAACCAATCTCCAAGCAAAACTCTCAGGCAAACACGATTGTATGATTCTATGCTCATTCACACCCTGTAATTAAGATATTTTGCATTCGCAGTCTTCATTTTTACTAATTCAAGGGTCTTCCAACTCAAGATTTTTGACAGAATCTAATTATAAGAAAAATAAATTAAAAATATCTGTAAAAGTCATATCAAAGGCAGAAAAGCAAGCAGAGGAGGTTAGAACCCAAATCAGTAGTGTGCAATTAAAGATTGTTAGTAACGTTTTAACTAAACTGTTTCAAAGTGAATTTATCTGTTACAATAGAAAAAAGTTAGGATAAGGCATCATGAAAAATTATAGATCTTTGCTTGAAATTAGGAAAGTTTCTAAAATGAAACAGCTCTAAAATAATGCAAAAGAGAATCTGTCTAAAATTGCCAACTGCAAAGTAAAGCAACATGATTTCATTGCCTCATGATTGATGAAATCACCAGTTTCACATAATTTACGTTTGCAACAGACCTTACATTAAAGTAAGCAACGCAAAAGGCCCCAATTTTGGCCTGATTGTGAACCTGTGAAAAATTATGTCTTCTGAGGACTTGGAGCAAACTGACAGAAGCAAAGAGAAGGAGCACGTCCCTCCTCTTCTGTGGATAAGGAAACACTGCCCACTTCCCTCAGGCAGGAAGCAGGGCAGTCACCCACCACTGGCAGGAGGTAACAACCTGCACAATTGCCTGCCTGGGTGGGAAACCCATGGCATGGGGCATCGAGGCAAGTCAGTGATCCTAATGGTCACAGCCTACAAAGGGTTAAAGGCCCCTCGATAGCAACTAGGCCTAGGTCATTATGAAAACCTACCAACTCTATTTCTTTTTACAAAGCAAGGTTCTACGAGTTCCAGCCATGTCACGTTTGAGAGGCAGACAGCTTATGAAGTATGGCTTCAGACACACCCCGGACAGAATCACTGAAGGGTTAAATACAAACCAACGCTCGGGGTAAGGGGTGAGACTCAGGGTTGTGAAGTCTGACACCTGCAGATTAGAGGGATCACTGCCAAAGCGCTCAGTACATTTAAGGACAATGAGTAATTATTATCAATGGCCACTAAATTGTGCTAGAAGCTACCCCTGAAACCAGGGAAGGCAAAGAGCCAGTTGCCTCCTGTGGGAAGTCATAAATACAGACTGATGTTATTTCCCTTTTTAAACTATTTTGAGATTCCCATAGCATTAGCATTCCAAATAATCAATTTCAAGTGCGCATCTCTACTCCTAAATCAAATGAGAAAACAGACATCTCATCTCTCCCAGATTAAAATTCATGCTGAAGGAGCTACACCTTGTAGCCACATCTCCGTCATACAAATACATTTGCAGCCTCATCTGCAATCAAATAACCCATCAGCCGGTGAGGCACCTCCACACATTTGAATACACACCTAATATTAATGGTTCCTAATGGTGCCAGAGACAAGGGCAGGACCAGCGGCACTGATGATAAATTTCATCAAGTTAAAATAATTTCTCTTCTACCTTTTCCTTCCCGTGTCTACTGTGGCCCCGCTTAGGAGACAAGAACTAAAGGCACTGTGGTACTGTTTGAAATGCAAATGATCTTCAGCCCTTAATGACAATTTTGGAATCAGATCTTGTAACATGGAGAAAAGGGAGTTATTTCAAAATACCTCCCAAAACCGATTTCCAGCAGCACAGGTGAAATCAAAACTCCATACAGTCGTCTGCCTCTTCGTCCATACTTCATCCTGCCTTCACTGTCCCATGCCCACCCCACTCATCATCACAGACTTCCCCAGCGCCTCCTGGTTCCGCTGCCTTCCCTTTGCAGATCCCGTCCCAGCAGCTCTTTCCCAACCCATCTCCCAGTCTTGTCAGATTCTATGCCCAGTTTCCTCCCTTCCTTTTCCCACGCCCTCAAGACAGACCCCAGATGCCCCGCTTTCACCTCCAAGCTCCCTCAGCAGCCCCCGGGACACCCTTCTCTCCACCCCGCTTGGCTGCCGGGTTCTGCTCCCATGCCCCACCGAACGATCAAGGTTAACGATGCCAAGTGACAAACAGATCTTTGAAGATCTGGCTACATTTCCAGTGGGAATGCAAAAACTGGTATTGTTAAAAGTCTTAAAACTTGTCCAAATTTGGACCTATAAAGCAGACAATAACCACAGATTTGACAAAATCCCCTTCTCCATGTAATTTCGCCTTCCCACCCATGTCAAAGCAGGAGGACAGTAAGACTAAAGTAAAATAATGGGTATAAATAAGCAAAACGCTGTTTTCCCTACTAGAGGTTTCTGAAATACACCTTTTGCTTGAAAATCTTCCAACCAGTCACCCCGATGCAGACACCTCGCATTAGGATTCCCAACCATTGCACCTTATGCTCAGCAGTGTCATAAACCACTTAAAATTGAAAACTACACCGAACAAACTTAATAGACATTTCATCAGTTCTACTTACAGTAATTGAGCACAAAATTCTACACTGTATCAGAGTATAAACTGTTTGAGCTAAATCATGGAAGTCCCTAAATTGCTCTATTACAATATTAATTGCTAAAGCTCACAAAAGGAACCTCCTGTCAAAAATATTAAATATCAATTAGAGATTTAAAAGTATTTGGCACAAGAACTGCAATTATTTTCACAAAGCAGCATGCACTTATGCCATACAAATCACTTGCAATTAGCATTTCTTTGCTTAACTAATTTGCTGGTTGTAACGACAGGGTAGATAATATAGAGAGAGTTCTTCGTTTTCTGTGGTATTTCAAAACTTTGAAAGTTTTGAAGTTTGTATAAAATAAAGTGGTTTTTTTTTCTTTAATTAAAGCAATTGCAAAAAGTACCTGTAACTTCAGACAAGGTGACAAATGTATGTGTATGAGTCCTCTCCCATTCCCGACTCAGGCAGCTCAGTTTTGGCAGAGGAAGGTGTCTGTCCTCAAGTTGGAGCTTGGACACTGTCTGAACCAGGGTCCTGAGCTTCCTTCTGAACACAGAGCAGCGTCGGCTCTTTCTACACGTGTCTGACGGAGCCATTCCCCCATGTCACCCCCTGGATACACCAGCTAGGCCCAAACCCCCCAGTTCCAGGGCTCTGAGCACTGGCTGTCCCCTTCCAGGGGGGTGCCAGATCCACTTGGGGACACCAGGCACCACCTTCACCCTCATAGCAATGCTCCCTGGCACCACACGGGACCCAACACCCCCCCTGGAGGCCAGCCAACACCTAGGGACGGCCATGGCTCCACAGCCTGGGCACCCACCCGGGAGGAGAGGGTTCCCATCCCTGCCCTAATGAATGCTTCATCTAGAGCACCGAGATGTTCCCTGTGGTGGAATCCAACAGCCGCATTCCCCATCCCACAGGGCTGCCTTAATCACCAGGCCACACAGTTCTTCTCTCTGGATTAAAAGATATTTAAGTACATAATTCTAAATAGAACAGCTTCTCGATCCAAGTCTCTGGAGGGACTAGCAGGAAAACCTGACTGTACATCCCTTATAACAGGGAGGAGGTGTGACCCCAGTCTCTCCAATTTTTTAAGCAATACCATTTTACACCATCTTCCCTGGCAGCTCTTTTCTCATCAGCTCCTTTCAGGACATCCTCTGGTGTCACCAGGGCAGAGGGGCCAGGAGCACCCACACTGCATGTCCCCTGTGTCACAAGTAAGGGCAGGGAGTGGAACGGGTTCCCCGCAGCCTGGCTCACTGCTCCTGTTCCATAAACCATGGAAATCCTGAAAAGCAGCAAATTATCACCTGATTCAGCTCTGGAACTTGAGTCTCAACGTCCAAAGGAGTTTTCCTCTCAGTACTCGGCAGGTGAGGTATGAATACATTGACATTTAGATGCTTGATTTAGATCCCTGCAGGGACAGTTAGGCACCAGCATCCCTCTTGTAAACTTGTCTTTTGAACACTTGGAGATTTACAGACAAACAGTATTTGTTATAATGAATTTGGAGAGTTTAATAATAGTGTCATCAACTAATCTGTTTAAATTATCTGAATTCCTTCACCCTGCTCTGCTCTGCTCAAACGGCTTTAAAGCAGCCCTTGCATTATACGGAATCACAGACAAACATTCCCAATTACTATGTGCATCTTTGCTTTTAAAAACAATTAAGCGACTCTCTTGTTCAGCGCACTCCAGATCAGGAAGGCGAGGGGACTGCTGTTCCCCAGAACAGATTCTTGGTCCTGGAGGAAAAGACAAACTGAAAAATGGATTTGTTCTGAGCAAGTACATTATATAGTAAACACAGAAAACCTCTCCTAGTTTAAGAACATCTTAAGAGGTTGATGAGGAATGAAAAGGGAGTGCATTTTATCATGTAAATTATTTTCCTATTAATTGTATTAAAAGTAAAGCCCAACTTCATGAAATCACCAGCTTGGAACTCTAAATGCTTGCAAAATATAAGCAACCCATTCTGCTGGCAGGGAAGGTCTTTATAGATCTGTGAAACACTAGCTGATGAAAGGATTAAGAATAAAGCTCTTTCTTGATGTCTTTCACTCATTAAGTTGTGCAATAGTTCATACAGTTAGATAACCCCCTCTTCAGGATTGCATTTCTTCACTATGAGAACACACGTAGGATTTTCCTGTGCTATAAGCATGTTCACAGGCACACGTGGCAATAAACGGGTTAACTCTTCTTCTGTTCCTGCTCACCATTACTGCGATTTCTGAGGAAGAGAGACACCACTGGAAGGCTTGACGAGCCCTGTACACCCCTCTCAGCATGGATTCTACAGGAGCCTTCCGTTTGCGTTACAGGGTGTGAATGAGCTGATCCTGCGGGCTGGAAGTTACAAACCTAGAACCAAACCACGGGCTGTGGGGTTTCATGCTGAGAACCTCATTGCCCCTGAGGGGCACTTGCTGACATCCTCACGGAAAGCTGTCAGTAGCTTTGGAGATGAGCAGAGTGAGCAAAGGGCAACTCGCATCACTATGCCAGGCAGCTAGTAATAAACTATTCAAACAACAACAAAGTGCCACAAACCCCAAACCCTTGAGCATGAGATGAGATTTCCTGGAAGGAACAATATGTGTAAAGCGCATGGGGTGGCAATCAGCCTTCACCTGATCTATCTAGATACCTACTACTTTCCTGATAGACTCCTCTGTCGCTTACTCATAGTTTTAAAGCAAGTAACTATAAATGAAAAAATGATCACATATGGTGCAGAAGTTAAAATCTTTTATATGGATTTCAGCACAACCATCTTAAGGGGAGCAGAGAACTAGCATGAAATTATATTAAGAAATAACTACACGACACAATTGAAAGAGATTGTACAGGACACTGAAAGGCATTTCGTAACAGTGAGGCCAGTGATATCAAAATGTAGTTTGCCAAAGGAAGAGGTTCTATTTCCTCATAGTCCCAGGGGAAGGAAGGCAGGCAGATCGGGTCTGTGTGCACACCTAATGGTCTCCCCCTGCCTGGGCAGAACCTGCACAGCTTCATGGTGGGGCAGGACCCACCGCTGGGGCTCACAGGACCCAGCTCCTCCAGACCTTCAGGAGTTGATGGTGAGCAAGCGTTGGGCCAGTGGGATGCAACAGGGGTTAGTCCACTAATGTGCCATCAGTAGTATTTGTCCATGTCATCTCGGCCACCCACGGCCACCCATCACAGCCAGGACCGAACATTTCCCCCCCAGCACCCTGCACTGTGCGATCACCACCAAACACAGCCCGGGTCTTCTCAGGAGCAACCCAGCTGCAACAGCCTGAACTGTGGGCTTACTCAAGTGTTATTTTAAACTCAGAACTCATGACTATAAATTTTACCAGAGTATGAAGAACAGAATACCCTGAAAAATAAGAATTTCTCATGGTTGTGATGAGCTCACCAGCTGCCGATCCTTCACGCCACTTTACTGTACTCACATCGATTCCAAAGCACTTTGGAGGGAATCCAAAGAGCTACCAGATGCTGTTTGCTGCTCCCCAAAGAGAACCGCAGATTATATCATAATAACAGACTGCAAATCAGAATTAGAAGTGATATATCATAAATCCCCTTTTTTAGGGTTCCATTCTGCGGCCGGAGATTTGCAAGTGCAATTTCGTGGGTTTTTAATATCTGCTAATATTTTCTTTTGTTTTCCACAGCTGGTTTTTTTGGCTACCTCTCCTGCTGCCCAACCTGCAGGCACAACCCCCTCCCTCCTGCTGACCTTTCCTGGCTGGGCGTGCTGAGAGCTGGGTTTAATATGGGCTGCGGGTCCTGGCAGAGAGCAGGGTGCAAGACTGCCGCCAGCCACGGGAGCACAGGGTGCCAGCAGCCACCCAGGGGAGGTGGCATTAAGCACATGGAGGCCTGGCATGAGTCAAAAGGCAGATATTTCATCTCAGTCCCACCCCAGAAGAGACACTTTCCACTCGGAGCAATGAACATTTCCATCTGACAGACAGGCAGCAGCCTTCTGAGCCAGCCGGATTGCTGTGTCCTGACCAAAACAACCCAACACTTAAGCAGTGCGAGATCCACCCGCAGATCTGCTAACACTAGGAGATTGGAAATACTGCTCCATTTAGCCTACATTTTAGATATGAGATTTAAAGCAGAAAAGGCCCTGAGGGGCTGGAACATGTCCAGAGAAGGGCAACGGAGCTGGTGAGGGGTCTGGAGCACAAGTCTGATGAGGAGAGGTTGAGGGAGCTGGAGGTGTTCAGCCTGGAGAAAAGGAGGCTGAGGGGAGACCTTCTCGCTCCCTACAACCCCCTGAAAGGAGGATATAGCCAGGGGGGGCTGGTCTCTTCTCCCAAGTCACAAGAGGAAATGGCCTCAAGTTGTGCCAGTGTAGGTTCAGATTGGAGATCAGGAACAATTTCTACTTGGAAAGGGTTGTTCAGCCTTGGAATGGGCTGCCCAGGGCAGGGGTTGAGGCACCATCCCTGGAGGGATTCAAAAGATGGGTTGACCCAGTGCTCAGTGACATGGGTTAGTGATGGGCTTTATCAGTGAGGTTGATGGTTGGACTGGATGATCTTAAAGGTCCCTTCCAACCCAGACAGTTCTAGGATTCTATAAAAACCTTCCAAACTCCTGTGTACACTTTCCCCAAATGCCAGAGAGGCCCAGACGCCTCAAGCGCTGAGACAATCCTCTTTGTGGTATTCACATGACCCAAACCTCGCTTCTCTCTCATCAACACGTGTCTCTGGAGCACTGACCTGCTCTTCCTGCCACCTCACAGCCCTCCCGAGGCGGAGCTGGCTGACAGGCACCCAGAGCGGCCTGTGAAGCTACGGGATCTTTTTGGCCCCGCTCTGAATTAACAGAAACACCATCATCTCCTCAGCCCAAAAGGAGATTATTGTTGTAAATTTAAAAATTTCAAGATGCCATCGCTTCTGCTCTTTAATTGTGACTCATTGCTCTCCTGAAAGTATGATCCGTAATTAGGTAGGTAATTAGCAAAAAGCAGTACTCCTGTCCCCGTCGGAGCAGGAGGCCGGGACGTTGGGCTCCCGCTGCCGTTCCCAGGCTGATGCCATAATAACACACTGTCCATTCACCAGCAGCACCAGCAGCCCCCAGTTCTCCGTGCGGGAGAATCACAGATGAAACAAAGGCAAACTCTGAATGCACTGAAATAGGCGAAGCCTCACATTTAACTTAAATGTCAGGCGATTGTATTTTATTTCTTTAAATGTTAATGCTGGCAGACAATGCTTCCCCGTAGCTGTCCTGCCACCCACCGAGTACAAGCAGAGGAACGGACAAGTACTGAACTGGTTCTAAACCAGACCATTAACCACTCCAGGAGCTCTTGCACAATTCCATCACAGCTTGCTTCCCTCTTCCTTCGCATCAGAGAACAGATGGAGGACTTACATTTTAATTTACCCGCTAAATGTTAAGGAGACACAAAAATAAAAATGGAAAGTAAAGCACAAAAATTCTTTGAAACCACCAGTGCCAGAATCCATCCCTTGTCCTGCAAGGGCTAAAGCCGCACACCAGGTCTCATCCTCTTTCTCTGCTCCTCCACGGCCTTCTAATTCAACCTCCAATTTTGAAGCAATTCAAGACAACTCCAAAATTGCTGTATTATTCTATTTTATTACTATTTTATTGCTATTTTCTACTGCATTTTACCCTATTCTCTATATAGGATGAGAGGAAACAGCCTCAAGTCCTGCCAAGGGAGTTTTGGAATGGACATGACGAAAAAAATTTACATGGAAAGGGTTGTGAGGCCTTGGCAGAGGCTGCCCAGGGCAGCGGTGGGGTCCCCATCCCTGGGGGTGTTTGAAAGCCGGGCAGAGGTGGTGCTGAGGGATGTGGGTCCGTGGTGGGTTTGGCAGGGCTGGGCTGATGGTTGGACTCAATGGCCTTAAAGGGGCTTTCCAACCAAAACATTTCAGTGATTCTATGATTATATCTCTACCACCTTCTGCATAAAACCATTTTGACCTTCACATTCCAAGTTTTCAATGACATCAATTCTGGTTTTATCCAAGTCTCCACTTAACTCTTGCAGTGAATCTCCTGCAAAGCCTACCGCTAGTGCCGGCCTGTCACATCTCTTGTCTTGGGGTGACGGGATTCCAGGGATATGGATTTGGGGG
>VZTM01001351.1:248093-274457 GCA_013400555.1 Jacana jacana
TGGGGCACTTCCATGCCATTATTTTCATTTTACATTTCAGCATCGAATGCTGCATTTAAGCAAATATGTGCCTTCACCACAAATATTTCCAACATACACATTAAACCCCCTCAACACCACCACCAAAATCAGGAGATCTGAGAGCTAATCAGTTTGCCAATTCAAGTGAAACACACAGGTTTCTCTCAAACCTGTTAACCTGTCTGTCATTGCCAAACTGCTAGGATGTGTTTCTTCCAAAACATCATATTTTATGATTTGCACTAATGGTTTATAAGTAACTAATTGTCCCTTTTTCAGAAGTGCATCGTATATTCTGAAAACAATGGGATGAGGACGGAGGAGTAACACGAATATGTAAAGGGGTTAGTGACTGGGTGACACATTTTATAAAAATTAATCTAACCTGATCTTTGCTATCTGAAATTAGTTTTGATAGAAAAACCATGGCACAAATCCCTTTGCTTTATCAGAAATGCAATAATATTGTGACAGGCAGAGTCTACGGCAGATCTCTAGCAAAAATAACCCATTACCTCCTTCTGGTTGGTTACTTTTCTCGGCTTTTTCCTGCAAAGATGTTACTATGGCTGCCAGTCGTCATGACATATTATTTATGAGGCATATGTCTTTTGTTAAGCACTGTTCTTTTTATCGATCTTTTTGACAGGTTTTATTTACTGCCAGATAATACACTAGAACATTTTACAGTCACGTTAGCACTGCAAATGGAAGCATCTTGATAGGCAACTGAAGCTTATAACTTAAATGATAACCATTGGAGAATAGGAAACTTGGGATACTTGATTAATTAAGAAAACACAACTTTCTGTATTAGAGAACATAGCTGACTATTTGTGAGAAGACACGCCAAAATAATGGTGTCCAAACGATCCATCTGCGTCAGGAAGGCCATGTCCCCGTAAAAACAATGGAGGACCGAGCTAAATACAGTACTAGATGATGTTTTGTTTCATCACTCCTAGCACCTCAACTTTACCTCATTTACTTAAGAGGACATCAAGAACTCACATTAGCCTACATCTGCCCTAAAGGAGGGCAATTTTATTTAATCACATCAACACACCAGGACTGCATGGGCGGGGGTTCCTCTCGCTGTGTCACTTCTCTCTGCTCCATGCCCGTGGCACCACGTGAGGAGGAGCAGCGAGGGCAGTGAACACACACACGGAGTCATACAGGAGGTCTAACAAAGACAGCATCCTCCACCTGGAAACCTGCGCCACCACGACACCCGCTGTGGTGCAGGCCAGCTCCATTAATGGCAGGAGAGCTACCCCAACTAATTGGCTCCTCACATGGCCCACCGCAGTGCAGACACCCCCTGCAGCCAGGGGAACCTCCATGGTATTTGAAATGTTTTCATAAAGCCATCCCCCTCCCTCCCCCCCAAAAAAAAACCAAAATAAAAAACCCTCAAAAAATAGACAGCCTTTTCTGGCGCTGTATTATTATTTCATTTACTTGTTCCTTTTCTTCTTTTCGAGTCAGGTGGATCCAATTAGGCCAGAATTAATCAGACAGAAGAACTAAAGGGCTGATAAATCTCTTCACAGTTCTAATGCACTCACTCCAGATTAGGAAATGGTGTAAGCAGAAGGTTGA
This sequence comes from Jacana jacana, assembly GCA_013400555.1. Lineage (NCBI taxonomy): Eukaryota > Metazoa > Chordata > Aves > Charadriiformes > Jacanidae > Jacana > Jacana jacana. The sequence continues at coordinate 249,720 of VZTM01001351.1, forward strand.
GCTCCCTCAAACTGGATCTATTTGAGGCAGGAACTGGCTCAATCTCAAGACACTAATTCTGGCTCTTGGAAGCTCAGGATTTCACAGAAGCTCTTCCTTGCCTAGAAATGGAACTCGCTCCAGAGCTCTGCTTGATGAGCCTGTGTGTATATTTGTATGTATGCACACATGTAGGTGTGCTCTGCAAACAAACAGACCTGTAATTATGACACCAATTTAAAGACTTTTGGAAAATACTTAATTTCAATAGAACTTTGAAATCCCCAGAGCAACACAACCGCTGCTGCTGGGTACAAGGCAGTTGATGAGAATCTCTGGAGCCAAGTTCTCCACCTCGACCTCAGCAGTTGCCATTTGTGGGGAAGACAAAGGAAATTTGTCTTTGTATTCACCCAGGAATCCCCAGATTGATGAGTTCTTTCCAACAGTCTCTTTCAATCTACTCCTGGTCTTTCCCCACGCGTCCAGCCAACACCCACACAAAGGTCCTGTGTGATCCCCTGTCGTGAAGCCTCTGTTAATAGCTTATATTCTGGTAAATGCCCTTTTAAGCTTTTTTTTCGCTTCTCCTCAACAGCAAGTCTGGAACTATAGAAGTCAGAGACCAAAGCGGGCTATTTAGCCTAAAACTGCAGAATCTCCCAAATCGCTGCAACCAGGTCAATGTTTCCTATGCATTCCAATTTCCTTTTGGATACCGACCTCAGCATGCTGATAAATAATTAGCAGTTATTAACCCACCTCCTGGCTTATCCAAAGGAGAGCAGTAAACTTCTCTGGAGGACAGTTCGGAGCCTTACATTCGGCTTCTGCTCAAGAATTACTCTCTGGAGAAGCTGGGTTCTCTACTTCTCTCATACTTTGAGGAGATTCTACAGAGATTAGTCCTGTAATTTGGCCTGCTCAATTAGATCCTAACCATCACACCGTACTGGTATCTCCTCCTGAGTTTGATTATAGCCCAACTCCACTTCCATATTTAAATTTGAGTTTCTTGTGCTGCTTATCTGCATTTAAACTGTTCTCCAAGGCAAATAAAATTGTACACACGTTACCTTTACACAGACAGCTTGTTGAACATAATGATTACCATTAATATCTCTTACAGCATTGGTGCTTTTTAAATGGCTCGTAGCTCCATAATAATCTCATGTATCATGTCTGGTGACATGCTCAATGATTCAAGTTTACTTAGGACTGAAAAAAAAAGATGAAGAACTGAATAAATGTTCTTATTTAATACTCATTCAACCGATTCACAGCTAGTGAGGTAATTATAGCTTCAGAATTAAAGACAGCTAAGGCTATTCTCAAAAAAAATTTTAAAAGTCATTATAAGTTTCTCAAAGCAAAAAATCTGGTAGAGCTTGATCAAAATATGTGAATCCATAGATGATCTGTAATGTCATAGAACAACCCAAGCCTCATTTTCCGAACCTCAAAGGAGTAGAGGAAAGAGAATGGGACTGAACAACTCAGTGAGAAAGAATCACTTGAACAGCCCAAGGCACAAAGACAAAGAGTGGTACAATTAGTCCAGAAATAATTCCTGCCCACAGCTTCCTGATAAACTACATATCCATCATTGATTCACAGAAATACTTTCTGTTACCCTAAACCGTTCCTCACAAGCGGTGTGACCCCAGGGGCACACTGTCCCTCTCCAGGACGAGAACAGACTCCCCAGCATGGAAGTGACGTCCCGCCCGAGGCCTCGCTCCTCGATGGCAGAAACCAGGAGGAGCAGAGGAGTCGGGACCTGGGGACACGAGGCTGCCTCTTCTCCTGGGTCATCCAGCCCTGCTGCAGCAGCATCAGTATTTGCAAAATGCTAAGGCAGGTTTTCAATTTACACCTGATTTTGGCCATAAAAATGTTTCAAAGCCAACCTAAGGATGCAGATGATTTATTGCCCTACTGTCATGGAAGCCACATCAAATTAAGTAGTAATATAATTCATTACTTTCTCAAGACTAAATACTCCTTCATATATTATTCTATTGTAAATAACAAGAATAATTGAATCCTTGACATAAACTCCATGAGAAACGTGAATCTGGGGATTCCTCATCTACATTCCCCACACTTTGCAAGCCATGGGCAGACAGAGGTCCACCCCCAGGGTATTTACTTTCTGTGCTGTACGGCATGGGAGACACCCCATAACAACCAGGGGAGAGCTGTTCCCTTCTCAAAGTCTAAAAGAGAAAAAAGTAATCCGTAACATGGTCAGTTGGATACCAATTATGCACTGATAATGCAATATATTGTTTTGGCTGAATTCACAAAATTAACTAAATCTGGACTGGATGATTTGAGAGGTCCCTCCCATCCCAGACAGTTCTCAACACCCTGAAGGTTTTCAGCAGCGTGCCATTTCTTCTCCACATTCACACTTCATGCCACAGTATCATAACTGTCAATTAACAGGCCAACAAAAACATATCTAATGTGACAAAAATACAGAAATGGTGTCGTCCACCCCCGGCCTGGCAGCGTTTCGCAGCAGGACGGGGCTGTTCCTGCCTGAGCTCATGTCAGAGCTGGTTTTCTATGCCTCAGGCACTACCCTGCCACCCAGCTGGTTACAGTTGGGATATACTGGGTTCTTCCCAGTCGCTGAAACAACTGTTGAGGAAGCTCTCCGTTTGCCTTGGTGCGGCTGAGAAGGAGCTGCAGAACCACATGCGTGTGCAGCACCTTCCCCTCGCACCCCCTGAGCGGGGCACAGCCACGCAGGGAACGGTACGAGGAGTAAAACACAATATAGGGAACACGGGGAGAACTCCAGAACAGTCACTGTCAGCGGGAGGCTGTACACCGAGAGACTGCACAGCCAGCTCTGGTGGGGCAATCACTGCCCTCTCTGATGCTGTGATACACCTCAACTCAGCACACAGTCAACACCCTGCCCATCACCCCTACAGCCATACAGCTGAACTCACACCCTGCCTGTCACCCCTACAGCTGAACTCACACCCTGCCCGTCACCCCTACAGCCATACAGCTGAACTCACACCCTGCCCATCGTCCCTACAGCCAGCACAGAGCCGGGAGGCAGAGTGGGAAGAAGACGCTGGGTAAGGCAAGGGCAGTAGGTGAGATGAAGCTTCTCAGGCACACTGCATAAAGAAACGGGCAGGAGAAATTAATTGACACACACTAGAGCGAAAAAAAGTACTACTGAAAGCGCATGGTAACCCTCTGTGAGTAACTAAGGAGAGGTGGTGAAACCAAAGGTAGATGTAAACCAGTTACTGCCAGAACAGGGAGCACTGGCCCTCAAAGTACAAAAAGAGAAATAAGCCTAAACAACTGCCACTGGTTTTCAAGGGTACCAAGGAGTTTGTCCCCTTGATGAGCTCAGCATCTCTGAGCTCTGCACAAACCAAACAGGAGTGAATGCCTCCTCAGAGCTGCCACGAGTCCAGTACATGAGTAACTGGAAAATGTTCTTTTCCAAACTAACGGAGTTTATCTTCCTCTCTCGCACTTCTGTAAGTGCTTAAACGCTTATTCTGTGACAAAGAATGATACAATCCATGCTGAAAAAGGAAAAGATTGGATAAAACAGGAGTGGGCAGAGCCTGAGTTAAGAGGCACAGCAGAAATACTGACTGCAGCTGAACTCATACACTGTTTTGGGATGTCCACGTCATTCACAGGCAGCTTGTGCTGAAACCTGACATTTGCACAGACCCATCAGAAAACTGAATGCACAAACCAGAAATGAAAATAAAAATCAGTTTTATAGAAAGCAATATTGCTGACCCTACAAATCAAAAAGTGATTGCCTGCCTCTCTTCTCCTTCACGGGTACAGCTAAGTGATACAACCTTCTGAAACAAAACAGAAAATGTATGTGCCTTTACATTTTAAAGGCAATTTCAGATGAATGTGTTCTGCCTTGGTGGATCAGCAGCTTTGTCTGTGCCCCTCAATAAGCTCAACACAACCATCCAGGAGCAAGGGCAGGGAAACGCCTGCCCCTTCTCCCGCTGCTCCCCACCAGCACAGTGGACGGCACCACGTCCCAACAGGGGTACCACAGCTGCCAGAAGCAGAAGAAATGCTCACTTTAGAGAAATCCTCCCCAAAGCGGGATATTAGAGGGTGTGGAGCCACAGGCAGAACCCAGGGCTCTGCCACCGTGTGCGCTCCACCTTGCTTCACCTCCCCAAAGGTAAGGGCTCAGGACAAATGCTGCCTCCTTATTGCCTGAGAGAAACCGAGAGGGGCACACAGATATGAAAACAGAACACAGAGAATAGGGTTTTTCCCATGTGTGACAGCAATGTTTGAAAGAAATTAGGCCCTCTCCTATACAATTCCCCCACTTAGGGCTTTTTTTGAGTAGTGGATATGCCAGTGAAACACCAAACAGCTCCACCTAATCATTACCAAGTGGGAGATTTACATTATTTAGAGAGACTTTAGAGGGAGACAATAGTTTCTGATTTACTGAAGCGCAGAAAGCAGGACAGAAAGGCAATTGTAATACTTTATTACACTAAAGAATATAATAAACTTGATTTTGGATTCACTTTCTTTCTTCTTCTTTTAAAAGATTTTATTTCAAAAAGGATTGCATAAAGCATGAGCGCTGGAAATTTTAAATGGAGATTTCCTGCCTTCTTTTCCCAACATCACCAGGAGTCAAAACAACGAGAGGTGAAGACCTGCTCAAAAGCTGCACGTCTTCTCCTTGGTTCTGGGAAAGGGCACGGAGGTACGGAGAGGTACCAAAGGCAATGAGTACCTCTGCCTCAAGCGCTGGCTGGGCACCAGCACCATCTCTTACACCCCTATTTATGACACACATGAATATTTCAGTCTCCTCAGTGCCAGGTGCCGCTGCTCGACAGGCACTGAGCGAGGTGTAAAGCAGGACATGAGGTGTCGGAAAGGCTTTCACTTGGGCTGAGAGGTGGATTGTCCTCCTCCTTCCTCAGGCTTCTCAATCTCACGGTCAAGCGCCCGGCTGGCAGTCAGCCACGGCGGGGACATGGGACCAGGGCACAGCGTCAGTTCCAGCTCGGTACTAACTCATGAAACAAACCCCAGAGCCCAGGCGGCATCCACAGCGATTATTTACAACCCTGGCAAATGCTGCAGGCACACAAATTGCTCAACTGTCCTGCAGTAGATTAAGTAAAAGTAGTATTACTTTCTGAATGCACAAGACTATATTCTTTAGTCTATAAGTCTGTATTTCTTTCTATATTCTTAGGAATAGGTTCTTTACTCTGAGGGTGGTGGAGCACTGGAAGACATTGCCCAGGGAGGTGGTTGAGGCCCCTTCCCTGGAGATATTCAAGGGGAGGCCGGAGGAGGCCCTGGGCAACCTGCTCTAGTTGGGGGAGGTGGGACTAGATGACCTTTGGAGGTCCTAAACCTGGACCATTCTATGATTCTTTCAACATATGAGGTTGTTCTGATCTGCAACAAACACATAGATTTTTCCTCCTCCTTTTTCTTCTAATAAGAGATATCATCTTTACTAACTCCTTTGTACTAATTACACTCTATTAATACAACATAACCAAATTCCAAGTAATACATTAAGTAATTTGCACCATTTAAAGTATTTCTAGATTGGTTTGGGCAATCTAGTATTTAAAATATTTAGTGTCTGGAACATTTTCAAAAGGACCTGCCAGGAGCACTGAAGCAGTAGGGGATCTCCCTCTGAATGTCCTCCCTACCTCTCAAGAGAAGTCTCCAGAAGAAAACTAAGTTAAGATTGATAATTGTCTTGTTTAGAATCAGCCAACAGGGGCAAGTGCCCCCATTCAGACCCAGTGTTCCCAGTCAGACTGAGGTCTGACAGCCCTTTCAGTGTAAAAGTATTTCCCGATATCCAAATCTGGGAATCTGACTCCCAGCCTGGTCTCAGTCCAGGGAGCACTTGCCAGTTCAGTCCCCCTGAAGGCACTGGTTTCCCTTCTTGCTCTCTGGCACCCTGTCACTCCCTGGGGTGCCTGAGCAGGGTAAGGACAGCTGGCCACTGGTGGCACGCTGCAACAGGGCAGCTGGCCACGGCCTGGGCTAATGATGCTGCTTTAAATACCATCATCAGTTCTGTACCGAGGAATTCCAGCCCCTCAAGGGTGTATTTCTGGGTAAATTGAAGGTAAAAACCAAACTCCCATAGAATATGAGTGAAAGTGATCGTCTTCCACCCTCTGCTGCTGGAAGGGAGAGCTCCTCTCCTGCCCTCCAGTGCCACATGGCCCAGCTTCTCTGGGAAGGGGGTATGGTCTGGATTTCACGTATCGGCACCCTGTGGGTGACAGCCTGGCGTGATGCTACAACTCTCCCGAGCCTCCTGTTCCCCTGCCAGCACTGCAGACTCGGGGGTTTTTAGCAACCTCTAGGATGCTGCAGATGGATGCAGAGCGAGGACAGGGTGTGAACTGCAGGCGGGGAATTCACATTTCTTTGCAAAAGTTTCGTTCTGCAAATAGTGATGATCAAAGTTGCTTCTTTTGTGCAGGATAGTGTTTAAGCAGCTCTTCTAGAGATTAAGAGTTCGGGTTAAACATTCACAAGGCTTTTCATACATAACTACTGAATTTTTGGTTGGAGTCGTGCTGCCCTGCACAACATGTGAAAACACTGAAATATTGGCTCTGAATTATTAGTTCAACAGAGGAAAAAAAACCATCCCAGAGTTTTGTGATGTCTGAAGTGCACACTGCTCACAGCTAGAAAGCAATTCAGTGTGAGAAGTCCAAGTGTGAAATGAATAGGAAAAGATTAATGAGAGTAAAGGGAAAGTTTTGGAGCAGTGTTGAGTTGAAATGTGTTCCGGGTACAAAATGTGTAATTATAAGTACTGCAATCTTTTTACCTGTAATTATATTCTAAAAATTAGAGGATAATTAGTGCTAAGGAGCATTCTCTTGTATTCATTTCTTACTACATGCTTTTTACAACATTCTCAAGTCATTACAGTCAGGGAAATTCTCCATCCAAAGCCTTTGCATTCTAACCTTGATGTGGTTTTCATGACGGAAAACAAGGAAGGACATTCCCTCTGCTTTGAAAGTTCCAAGCAGGGGTTGCACAGCGTGCTCTAACCCGTGAGCAAACCGATTTGGCCGTCTGTGTGGAGGGGATTCTCCATAGGTAAGGACTGGCCAAAGCTGGGAGCTGCTGAGAGGTCCTCAAGCCCTGTCCACCCGTGTCCCTGCCCACAAGGGACCACCTCTGTCACCAGCGAGAGAAGAGCTCCCAGGTCAGCCTGGATTGAACGTCCAAGCTGCCTTCAAAGAGGCACAATTCTTTGACAGGCTTCATAAACTCATGGCTTTGAAACCAACAGAGGAATCAGCCCAGGTGTCAATGAACAGTGCTGCTGTGGGCACAGGCGAGAGGCGCTGGTGGTCACACATCAGCCGCCAGCAGCAGGGGGACGCTCTGACAATCCTCGTGCTTGGGGCAAGTTCTTCAGAGGAAGCCTGTGGGGAGCTGCAGGGACTGAGAAGCCAAAGGACGGAGCAATGGGGCGAGCAGGGAAGTAGGGATGGTGAGAGGAAGAGGAAGGGGAAGGTGGCAGTGCCCCTGCGACTGGAAACTCTAAGGGGATGGCCTGTCTTCTGCCGCTTTATAAAAACCACAGCCCCAGACAAAGACCCAGAGACCAAAGCACAGAGAGGAATTTAGTATGCACCCTAGTAAAGCTCTGACATTTCATAGCACATTTGATGAGCCAAAGAGAATATTAAAGTATTGACCTTTCCATTTAAATCTTCAGCACAAAGACAGGATCTGGCCTTTATGATAAATTTCTAAATTACACTTCTACTCCGAACTTCTTCCTTGCATATCTCTTTGTTTATTACTTAATTGCTTAACTTTTGCCCTGCCAACAAGTACAGCCACTCAATAATCCCGAAGAGTCGAGCTGAATTAATGGGTGCACACAGACACAAACAGCTACACAGGTTTTGAGGCTTTACTATCATCCTTATTAAATTATCTACAATGTCAGGGTACACGTTGAAAGAAAGAAGCGAAGTCAGAATGTACTAGAAATCTTTTCATACTGAAGGAATTAAAAAAGATAGTCAGGCAGGTCTGGCAAGAAAGAAGAGATGCTGTAAGATAACAGCTTATTGGATTTTTTTTTTTCCTATTTTCTACTTGCTGATGGGTACAAATTTAATTTGGTCACAGCCAGATCCCAACTGCTCTGTGTGTAGGCAACAGGGATGGCACATCTCTGCCACAGCGGGATATCCCAGCAGCCTCAGGAAGATGCGAACTCGCCGGGAAAGACCAATGCGAGGTGTTAGGAAAAGAGGGAATGGATGATGTGCCGGGGACCCACAGCCCTTGGTGGACACTCAAATCCATGAGTAACAAAGGTGAGAGGGGCCTGAGGAGGCTCTGAACGGAGAGAGACCAGGGCGAGTGGTGTGATGGGACCAGAGACTGCTGAGGTGTAGAGATGTGGCTTTGAGGAGTCCCTCAAGATTGAGGACCTCAATAAGCCATTGAATCAGATTGTACTTTACTGACTCACACACACTACCCTGGTACCCTATCGCTCTTAAAAATGGATAGGCCAGTGTTTCAGATGCGGGGAAATCACCACCTTACTGAAGCATATTGTATACTCGACTATCATTAGTAAAACCCCAAATTCAGAATTCAAAGTTCTGTGGTTTGTGTTCAGCACAGCCCTCTCAAACATCATAAACTGAAAAATTATTATTTTCATGCTATTCTGCTGAGTTTGTCAACATTAAACTTAGCAGATTGTGGGTTAAAAGAGCTTGGCTTGGATCTACAGCTTTACCCACTCCCAGAGTCCATCTCCTCATCCCCATTGACTTCAGAGCTGGGAGCATGTTAGATACTTCCCGAGAGCCCTTCCCGACGTGGCCCAGGGACAGGGGGAGAAACCAGGCAAACAGCAAGTGCTTCTTCTGACTCTGCATTCTGACATCCATCCAGTTTTCACAATCTCATCGTTACACCAAAGGTCAAACACGGCCACTGGCAGAGACCGTACCTGGTGACCCATGTCACCGTAGTGTTAGTGCTCCACTCGCTGGCATGACCCATCAGCTATCTTCACTTGCCAATGTTCAAATTAATACATTTGGAAAAAAAAAAAGTCTCTCTCAATGATATGGAAGATAAAAAGACCTGCCTATGGTATAACTTCCTAATTTCTCACGTTACCTGGGTCTTTTATTCTATCATTATTATTACTAAAATTAGTACCATCACATATTCTTACTTGTACGAAAGAAGAGGAGAATGACCCAAGAATACCTGCACACAAATTTAAATGCCTGCTGTTGAAAAAATTAAGTCCCATCCTCTCATGAGTTGTACTTTACTGGAAAATAAGCTAAAATTTGGGTCCTTCTCAACATACCGTAGTATCAGAGTTGTGGATAGGTGTAAGGCAGCGGTACAGAGGAGGGGGAGGCCTGATGGAAAGTTCTGGAGTGATGTGGGAAATGCACAGAGCAGAAGGTGTCACTGTGCCCCCCCGACGGCTCCTGAAGAGGAGCTTTTCCACACTTCACCTTTACAGCCCTCCGGTGCTGCCTCTTCTTCCCCTCAGCCCATCATAATTGCAAGGGGTTCTAGTTACACCAAACCCAGGTTATAGTTCATTGAAAACCAGCAATATTCCAGTGTATTTCCCACTCTTCAGCACACACATCCTACCCCGGCAGCGCATCCAGCCTTTCCTCCTCTCCCTTCCCTGTTGTCTCTCGGACAGGCAGCAAGGAACAACACTGGGACAGGCTGCCCAGGGGGGTGGTTGAGGCCCCTTCCCTGGAGATATTCAAGGGGAGGCTGGAGGAGGCCCTGGGCAACCTGGTCTAGTTGGGGGCGTCCCTGCTGACTGCAGGGAGGTGGGACTAGATGACCTTTGGAGGTCCTAAACCTGGACCATTCTATGATTGTAAGTACACAGCATGGCAAGCTCAAGGGTTTCCACTGAAGTCTGCCACGTTTGACAAAATCACTTGTCAGTTCAGGAAAAGTGCCCAGGCTTTGCTGCACGGGATTCACGGGAGAAGTACGTACGATGAATTCCATCAAGGACAACACGGGTGAAGATTATGCAGATTTTTTTCACCGTATGTTATACACAGTTTAAATTTAACATCCTTTTCTTGAGGCAGAAACAAATTCTTTCTGTGCCTTCATCGGGACCTGAAGTAACCCGTGAGCAAACCGATAAACATACGGAGGACTCAGGGAGTGACGCCCAGGAGGAGGAGGCTCCAGCGCCGGAGCTGACGGGCAGATTGAAGAGCCGCACGGGATTACAATAAATTTGACTTCAGCTCTGGGCAAATCAGGGTGAGAAATACTGCCACGTCAAAGCATTTCTCCAAGCTGTCCCTGCTGTATAATGGCATGTCACCCGAGAATGCTATATTCCCCAGCGCCCCATTCCTCACCCAGGTGATGGAGGAGTCTGATTAGAATTCCTTATTTGAAAGTGCCACGGCACTGAAGAATGTCTGGATCGTCTCACGTCAGACAGCAGTAACGACAGAACTGCTGGGTTTTTTGAATTCTGATACGTTACCTGGAATATCACACATGACTTATGTGACAGTGCTGGGATGTGTGACAAAGGCAGGGGAATACTCGCAAACTGGGGATCCCAAGGTAAATGCAGTTACCCCAGCACCGTTACACTCTCCCCGACTTCCCACCTCCGGGGCGCAGATTTGATCTTGAACACTGCTAATACTGATTGCCTAAATGCAAATTTGGATAATCATCAAAGCTAGAAAGTTTTAAGGAACAAAATCAGCTGCTATAAATCACTTCACTTTCAGTGGAAGCTATGGCTTAATTTCAGCTAAAGCCAGGTGGGAGTTAATTCTCTGGTTTCCAGCTAGAATACGAATAACCTGAAATGCCACTTCTGCAACGCTTGTGCATGTATAATTTTGTGAGAACTCTTCTTGAAGCTAATGGCAGTTCATCTGAATTGATATGCACACGCACACAATTGTTTAGTTAATCAGTATTTAAGTCCAGAAATAACAATAACTATTGATGAGTGGAAACAGCCAGTAGAGTCACATTTCGTGGCTCCCCTCCTTGCTATTTATGAACCTTCATGTTTATTTCTTAATAAAACCCAGTTCTTTTCCTCCTGTCCCTCTCCCAGGGTTTAGCTATCTGGGGCACTGACCACAGCGCACGCATTCAGTGAAGGCTCTCTTCCGGTGCACAAGTCAATCGTCTTGCTTCAAAAAGTCATTTTTACAGGGAATGAGCATATTTAAAAAACCAAAACATCTTATAGAAGCTACAAAAACATGTGTTAGAATCCTACAGCAACTAAAACCCAAATAAATTATTGTGAAGTGAATTCTAGTGATACAGATCTAAATCCCGTTCATGTTTTAATCTAAGATGTTAATTAAAATCTAATTGCAGAAAACAAAGTGCCTTTTCAGTTTGCTTTAGGTTTTTATAGGACCAGAGCCCCAGCTGCAACACAACCTGTACAGGATTCAAACAGGGAGCTTTTCACTCCACGGGAAGACAGTGGAGCTCAAGCAGGGAGGAGCTGTACCCCTTCCTGCCCAGCTGTAGGGCCTGGAAGTGAAGGTGCAGGTGAGCCCCCGCGGTCCTGTCCTTCTACCCAAATAGCCCTGAAACCCAGGAGCTCTGTCCAAACCTCATGTGCCACAACACAGAGGAGACTCCTGCCTCTTCCCTATACTGCCATGGCAAAACACATTCCATGTGACGTGAAAGCATGAGATCATTTGACATTTCCCCTATAGGTGCCCAGCTTCTTGGAGTCCACATGCTCCTGTCTAATTAGTAACAAGGACCTTTGGTGTGCTCGTGACAACGCACTTTAAAACACATGCTCCCACTCTGACCATCGCTCACTCAGAATGGGCAGTGGATGAACTGGAAGGAGCTGAGGTTACTCAGGTTTTTCAAGGCTCTTTCCCATTCTCTAAGGTGAATGAGAAGTTAGAACAAGCCCAGGCTGCACAGGGCTTCCTCCACCACGAGAATTCTTCTATTCCAGGCTGTTCCCTCCTTTCAGAACACCTGCTGCCACTACCTTTGATTGTCCTTGCGGACCCGTCCAATTAGTTCCCAGAGCCTTTGTCAGCTTCCCCCTCCTGCTGTGAACAACTCAGCACCAACACCATCCCCACCTGAACCTTTTGCTGCCTCACAACACCCTGACTTCCTCCTCCATCCCTTCAAAAAGCCATTTCTTACACAAAAAGATCAGCTGTCTGGAAAACAGTTGCCTGTAGTTTAGTTTTAGGTTTGTCTCTTTAATAACATAAATTAATATTCATGCTATTTTAATCCTATTTACAACTTTAAGTCATTAGTTTCAGTGCTGATCAGGATTTTTTCCCCCTGGATTCTAGCCTATTTTCCATTAAGGCACTACTCTAGTATTTTTAATAATTGAAAATGCAGTTTAAATCAACGTAGTGAAGTGCAACGGGAAAAGAATACTCTCACTCACCAATTGCATTTTCTGTAGGCCGGTGTTGAGACATGTTACATGTTTGTGTATGTGGCTGAGCGTGGAGAAGAAATCACAAGTCAGGCTCCCTCTAATTAAGCCATTTTTCCAGCTGACAACTGTCAAAGCCATCCCAGAAACCCATGAATATTAAAGTGCCGCTCACTGGCACATTTGGCATTTTGAAGCTGGGCAAATAGAAGTCATGAAATATGAAAGGAGTGCCCCATGTCAGTCTGCAGAAAAAGTTGCCATTAAGATGATGTATGGGAAAAATTCACACCTTCATCTTCTGGGAGCACTATACTATACTTTCTGTATTACTTTCTTCAAAAGCATTATTAGTGGCTGACATTCTTCCTTCTTTGCCTGAAAGAAGTTTATGAAAGGTATTACAGCCAAGATTTTAAATGCCTGTTAATATTGATATATATACTTATCTAAAAGAAGTGCATATTTTTATTTATAATGAAATTCTCTGCTGAGACAGCATTCTAATGTAGCTCTTGGTCCTTTCTACCAACAGCGCCACAAAGTCATTAGATTAGTCAAGAAAACCCTCGATTCACAATTAAAATCCACTGCAGAATACAGGAGGAGGGGACTTTTTCAATTTAAGGTTCACCCTCAACTTTATGTTTTGGATTTCCCATTTGTAACGAGCAAAATTCCCAGAAAATGTAAATTCTGGTCCTACAACACACTTTCTGGCCTCCAACCAGCAAAGTGTTTCTGACGTGTCCCCTGGAGGGTGGTGAGAGCCTGGCCCAGGTTGCCCAGAGAAGCTGTGGCTGCCCCATCCCTGGAGGGGTTCAAGGCCAGGTTGGAGGGGGCTTGGAGCAACCTGGTCTGGTGGGAGGTGTCCCTGCCCAGGGCAGGGGGTGGCACTGGATGGGCTTCAAGGTCCCTTCCAACCCAAACCATCCTGTGGTTCCATGAAATACAATGCTTCCCACCCCAGTTTTAATGATACAATAATCCTAAAACTGGAGCCTGCCTGGGTTATGTACCCAAACCCACCACCCAGTTTATGTCATGAGTTCACCCAGTTTATGTCATGAGTTAGACACAACAGCAGGACGTTTCATGCAGTGACCTCGCCTGTACAGCAAGCTAACAGCCTGGATGTCTGCTTTATCACACCTGCACTTAATGCAGTTCAAATACCCCAAAATGTACATTTCAATGCACTGAGCACATCTAAGGTGTCTTCCTGGTCCCAAGAGGGAGGGGCCTGACCACCCTTACTCAGGTGGCCTCCAGCTCACAGTTATCTCCTTCATCCCAAAATATCAACACTGACCGATGCTGTTCTAAGGGAGCACCCTGGAAAACACTGATCCAAAGAGACCTCTGACCTTGGCACCGTGGGAGCCAGAGGAGGCTGCAAAACCCCATCTCCAGCCATCCCCATTGGCTTTGTGCTACTTCTGTTATTTTGGGTGACTTCTTCATTAATTTATGCTCGTCTCCATACTAACACTCTCATATACAAATAAGAGCTGACACGCAACTCAAAAGCAATCGTAAAAGTTGTAAGGCAGCAGCATACCTTTGGTGAGCAGGTCAAGAAGAAATGGCCCTGAAGTGCTGCAGGGTGCGTGGTTACACAGCCAGAGAGCTGCCCTAATGAAGGTGTGGAACCGCCGGGCCCCGGAGCAGGCTCAGCAATTAAGCACTGAACTTCAGCGTACCGAGACTCCTTCAGAAGAGGGGCTCCTGAGCTAATGCTGCCTGAGAAACTACAGTTAACTAATGTGCCTTTGATTTCTGCCTCAGAAAACCAGCATTCTTATTTCTCACCCAGCACTCTGTACTGTCCTCATTAAATATCAGGATTCACAGGCAGCCTGGAGCAAGCGTAAAGCCTAAAATATTGAACAATTGCTAAAATCCAGCTTAAAACGCTATAGATGTATAAAATCATTATTATTTCATGTCAATGTCTGTATTGCAATGTTTCATTTCAGTACTCTTTCTAAGTCCAAATAATGTTGTTTTCCTGATTTTCTGCTCAGGAGATGGTATGGAATATTTAAAATCATGCTTATTCATAAGAGGGTTTAGCAGCTTATCTGGCCAACGCTTAATTGGGTTTGCAGATAAAAATAATAATCTACAAGGTATTATATCCAACATAGGTATCTGTATACAGCACTTTATGTATAAATTATCACCTTGAAATGAAAGAAAAATAAGATTTCCGCTTGTTCCAGGGGAACAAAACCCCACACTCGCTTTCCTTGCAATGCGTTAGTGGCAGCAGCCCGGAGAGACGAGCTCTGATTTCACCCTGACAAAGCAAGAAGGGACTTCCTATGGTAGGCAAACGCTGGGAGTGAAGGTGCCTTCCAAAGGGAGCTGTGTGAGCCGCTGCAACCCTCCTGCAGAGCCCAGCAGTGAATTTCAGGTGACCCAGCACAGCTGGGAATCGTGGCACAAAAATTCTCTAACCCTAATTTGCCGCGTTACAAGAGCAGACCTTGACGTACCCTTCTCTGCGAGGTGGAAATGCTGGGTGCATCCCGGTACGCACGGCACCGGGGAGCAGCTATGCAGCTACTCGTCTTTAGCACATTCTGGGAGTTTAAAACCTTTCTGATTTGACACTCACAAAAAGTGGACTATAAACATGTTTGGGGGAATGTTTGTACCCATAGCCTCACAACAAGCGTTGACTAACAAAAATACCATCAAACTGCAGAACTGACAGCAACCAACCAGCCAAGAAAGAAGATAAGATAGTAAAAATATAAAATATAACTAATATAACTATAAATATGGACTGGGCGCCCAAAGGAACATCATGGTTAGCACTGGCACTCAGTTACCTCTGGACACTCCAGGCTGCTGGAAAGAGGAGCCCTTCCCGCACGGTCAGTGGTGCTGCCCTGCCCCGTGAGAACCGACCCACCTCCCGTTCCCACCCGCCCCGGCACTCGCTGAGGGGTCCTGCCTGCCCCTGGCCATGCAGTGTCCTGGCACTGCCCCTCCAGGACCTGGGGTATTTCTTAGGAGTGCTGATTACACTTCTTGCTTTTTTCTTCTGGCCTCGTTTCAACTAATTAAACCCAACAGAAAGAGAGCAATGAGTTTGGGGGAGAGTAATATTACTATTCAATTTTCATCTTGTTTTAGAAAAGTATTTTTTGTATCATCACTTCAGCCTAAAACCCCGAGCTCCTGGCCTTTCTGTGAGCTATAAATCAATACATCATTTCATCAATGAGGATTTAATTAAGATAAAAAGGCAGCCAAGTGTTTGTTTCTTTATCTATCAGATGGCCCCTCGGGGTGCGTGGTGACATCCTGTGCACTTCCAGAAAGGCAGGGCAAGAGAAGAGAGGGCTGAGACGCAGGGGCAGAGCAGCCGCCATCGCCTGCACGCCCTGGGACCAAGGACCCCGGGGACACCTCTGTGAATAGAGACACTAATGGTTTATCAAACCCTTATGCTGTAAACAGTTGGCTGATCTTGGGCTGACGGACTGTAAAAGCACAGAGTCACGGGCCCGCTGTAAACGCAGACAGGAAAAACAGCCCCTTTTCTCTAGTCCCTACTAAATGACTCCTGCCCTTTTGGCTTGATGAAGTGATCTGCAATAAATACTTCTCATGTTCCTATATCTTTAATAACTCACTTTGAAAAGCCAACAATAGCTGTAGGCACAGTCTGCTGTGATTAATGGCAGAAGCACTGGCCTTTCTGCAATAAAGCTCTACCGGTTCCAGAAGTTTTCAAGGTCACAATTTCATCCAGAAAAGTTTGACTTCCGTTAAACGTTCTTTAAATACAAGCAAACTCATGCAAAGTAAGATGCGTATCACCTTACAGGAAGGATGAGCCAGGGAGGACATGGCAAAGCTCGAGGCTAACAAAGTCCCCATGACCTTCCAGGCAACCTTGCTGTGGGAAGGTGAAGGTTCCCTCAGCCCTCTCTCCTCAGCTCCCAGCATTTCCCCACACCAATGGCACCCAGGCAAGGCTGCCGCCAGATAAACCACCACCAGCGTGCTCTGTGAAGGCAATCAGACACAGATAACTTCCAGGTCATTACAAGGAAAGGGGACAGCCTGCTCTCAGCCCTTCTCACCCCTGAGAGATTTACCGCTGAGGAACCGCCAGGACTTACACGCTGAACCCTTCATCACACAGCGTGAAAGATAATGATCACCAAACTTTCTGCTATAAATACATGTTCCCGTTGCTTTATGTCCCTGTATTATTCTTAATAGTCATTGCCACACATTAAACCAATTTACTGCACTTAACAGGATGGCTGCGCAATCTGAGAGGGGACGATAAAACTCCATACACCACCATCTCTCTGCCGGAGAGCATATGCTAAAACACTTCACAAAATCAAAGTTTATAGCACTGGTAAAAGGAATACAAAGTAAGCATATAACAAATAAAACTCCTTATTTTATATAGCGAGATGATGAAGAAAAATATGAATGGACATGAATAGCCAAGCATAAGCTTAAAATAGAATGAGAACTGTTTTAAAATAAAAGGAGCTTCGTGAAGGCCCCAATAGAAGTGATGGAAAATGTTAATGAGTGAGGAAATGGTACAGAAAATGTCTAAAATGTTAACAATTCTTATTTCCAAAGAACCTATTACAGCTGTTCAGTTCATCCTTGGCTCCTAGACTCACCCATTTTTATGAGAACCCTGCCTTTGACTTAGCAAAATATATCTATAGTTTCCTGAAGAAGGAGGGGAAAAAAAAAAGGTAACACCACGAAATTGTGACCCACAGAAAACTGAAAGTTTTTAAACCAAGGGTGCACTGGGCTGTGGTTTAAAAGAGAAGGTATTGCCTTCACCACTCCCAGAAACAGGCTGCCCAGGGCAGTGGTGGCGTCTCCATCCCTGGGGGTGACACTGGCAGGCGTGGTGCTGGGTGGTGTGTCACTGGTGGGTTGGGCAGTCAATGATCTTAATGGTCTCCTCCAACCAAAACAATTCTGTGAGTGCCTTTAAGCTTCAGATTTCAGTCATGATGAAAACGTGGAACCACGAGAGGATGACATTTAGGGGCAGACGAAGAACGAAGGGGCTAAAGACCCACTGTCGAGCAGCATAACTCAGCTCCAGCAGCAGAGCCCAGCCTGGCTCGTGACCGGGGCTATTAAATCACACACGAAATCAGTTTGGATTAGTGCAGAAAACTGCAAGATACAGCCCTTGTCTTATAGTTGAGTGTTATAAAATAAATTCTGAAGCGGCACATAATGACAGGGTGCAACATAAAGGTCTGCAAGTGAAATAAAAATGGACATCTAACAGCTGACTGTGATTGGTTACGAGAAACAAGATGTTTAACAGTGTTCAAGGGTGAGCATATCCAGAAGACATATTGATAGACAGGAGGACATAAAATGTTCCAAAGCACATGACAACCAATTTAATCGCATTCCCAGTGTATTTTAGTGCGTTAAAACTACATAGACTGTGGGCAAGATTGTAACATCAACTGCCATGAAGCACCAAACCTACCCGACATATTCTGTAGCATGCTGGCCGTGTGCGCTGGCTATTCATGTGGAATTCAGCTTCTTCGCCCAAATTTTACACTCCTATTGACTTTTGTTTAAAGAAAAAAAAAGATCATCCTTAGAGCTGTGGCTGTACATTCTGGTGTCTGCTGTTTCATACAGGGACACGCCGCACAGAGGGAGAGCTGCGACTGTTCAGGCTCTCGTGGACTGAAGGATGGAGGCCTCCAGCCCCCAGAGGGTCCCTCAGTAATATTGCTGTTTGTTCACAGCTAACATTTAATGTGACCTTCACACCTCAGTTACTAAGACACCACATTCAGCATCTTCCCCATTTTTAACAGTATAAAGTCAGTTTAATGAATAGCTTCATATTAAAAACTACAAACAGCGGCTCGTATTATTCATTACCGAGCCTCAGACCTCACAGATAGCAGCCGGTGCTTTTTGAGCTTTGAAAAATAGCCCAAGCTTGTTTTGCAATAAAAATAGAAATAAATCAGTGCTTCCTTGTGTCAGCAAAGGGAGTTGCAAAGCCAACATTGTCTAAACTGCCTTCTTTCCACAGAAGAGGAGAGGCCGGAGCGGGGTGAGGGAGGGAGGGGAAGGTGGTGGTGCGGGGCAGACACGCTCAGCCCGATGGCCTGCTGCTATTTCTGATTCCAGCAGCTCTCCAAGAGGTTTAATAGCTGTCACACGCGGCCCATCTAGCCCAGTCTCCTAGAGGTGACCACTGCCAGACGCAGAGCCTCCCTACTGGGTTCCCCAGTACGAAAGCACACTCAAAGATGATGCTGAGCCCCAGCCGGCCAAATGTTGGGTTTTTCCTCCCCTCAGGTCAAAGTTATCGGCGGCACCTCTTAGAAATATCTCAACATATACACGGGAAGGAAAATGGCCTGGAAGTTACTGGAGGGAAATGCACAGAGTGCTCCAAGTGCTGCCACCGTGAGCCTGGGCGCCCATCGCCGCTTGTCCCACTGCCGGCGCTTTCCTCCCACACCTCTGCTCAACAGACATGAAAGCATTCAAGGAATATTAGGCTTCAATGCTTCTTTTTACGCTCAGTATTTCATTTTTAACCTTTACCAGCAGAAATATGGGGAGATGGAAGTGCAAGAGGAAGCTTTACAAATCCCTGCAGAAGTTTTGTTTTTTTTAAAAAAAACCCAGTAATTTACTTTAAATTACAAACCAATTAAACAAACCCATGATAGCTGAAATATATATTTTAAACAGTACAATATTCTATGTAAAGTTATCAAATTGCATCTCAACAAAACCCAACAATCTAGATGAGCGTTGACAATATGTTGAGTGTTAGCAGCGCCTTGCAGAGCCAAAATCTCAATGTGGGAAAGCAGAAGTTCCCACAGACCAGGGACAGACTCAGCCAAGCACTGAGAGGCCTCCTGTATATAACCAAAGCACAAAGCACAGCAGCAAAGAACCTGGCATAACTAGAAACTCTGACCCAGAACACTTCCCCATAAGAGGAAATTTAAGGAGAATGGCCAACAAGGGCTGTAGGTGAGGAGCAGCAGATTAGCCCTCAGGTAACAGCTAGAAGTTTGAGGAGGAGCAGATAAAAACAGCCTGAGTGCCCTTCTGCCAGAAAACACCCCCAAATTAAAGCAGAGGAACAGCACCAGCAGTAAAAATCTTCCATAAACCAAAAGAAAGAGCAGAGTTCTCCTCTCACAGGATATGTAGTCATTAAGATAATTTGATAATTATATTTAAAGCACCTAGAATAAAGGTTTCACTAGGTCAATATTTCATTGGCATTTTAATTAAATAATTGGTCTAAATTCTAAACTGGGAAGCGAAATGATGATCTTATTTAAACAGAATAACCGAGGTCATCAAATGCCTTTTAATTAAATAGTTAATTGATTTTTCTTTAATTCTTTGGGATGACTGATGGCTGCACACTTGGTTGATGAGTGTGTTAATTACCACCACGAGTCAATTCCAAGCAGAGCACTTTGGTAGGGCTGTTCCAGTTATCTCCCTCTTCAAAAAGGGAATATTTTCACAGTTTTGCTACAGCATTTGGCATCATGGATGTGGCCTCCCTGAGCACCTCACTTTCAAGGAACTGGTAAGGTAAATCAATAATTTCCACTGGACATAGCTTACAAAATTAATCAGCCACTGAATTAGTAGCCCGAGCATATTTTCCAGCAAATCTTGTTCCAATCAGTTTCATAATCTCTCCTAGGATTGTCAGAAAGAACGGTCAGGCAGTTCATTTCTTAGGAGTTGTGCCAGACAAACTCCCTTAAACTTCCTCTAACACCTAGTGCAGAGATGGCAACTTCTTTGGCTCAAGAGCTGGGGGTAGAGGAACCTGATGAAATCAACCAGGGCAAGTGTAGGGTCCTGCCCCTGGGGAGGAATAACCCCCTGCACCAGCACAGGTTGGGGTGACCTGCTGGAAAGCAGCTCTGAGGAAAGAGATCTGGGAGTTCTGGTGGACACCAGGATGCCCATGAGCCANCTGAGGAGGAATTTCTTGACATTGAGGGTGGCAGAGCCCTGGCAGAGGCTGCCCAGAGAGGTGGTGGAGTCTCTGTCTCTGGAGATATTCCAAACTCACCTGTACACATTCCTGTGGGACCTGCTCTGGGTGGACCTGCTGTGGCAGCGGTGAGTCTAAGTGATTTCCAGAGGTCCCTTCCAACCCCAGGTGATTCTGTGATTCCGTGTTCTCCAGCTCCACTGACCAAGCTCCCTGATCTCCTGACAGGAGACTGACTGTGATTCTGCACCAAGCAGAGACCAGGGGAAATGACAGCTCAGTCCCATGCCTGCCTCCCTCTGCCTGGCCCAAGTTTGCCCACAGCAGAATTCCTGTGGCCACCTGCAGCACAAAGGCAGCAGAACCACCTCACCTGCTGGGAATGTGATCTTGGGACTGAAACTTAGTTCTTTGGGTTAAGATAAGCAACTATTGCACTCACAAGACTTGAAAAACATAAATAATTCATCTCTACTTTTTTTCTTGAATAAACTCTACATTCATGAGCTATTGCTAGCAGGACCTGAGGTTCCACAAAACTGCTGTAAATGTGCATCTAAACCATTTACCAGCAGTAGTCTGTCTCAAATTAATAAAGCAAATTAAAAACACTAACAACCCAAACACGTGACTAGCCCAAGGTTTACTGAATCAGCCGTCCCAGCAAATCTCGGTATCTCACTACAAAGGACATCCATTGGAGGTGGTGGAGTATCACAATACATATGTTTGACCTATATTAATAGAAAATTTGCAGAGAGCGTATGGAGAGCAGCACAGCTAGACCACAACCCTGTGGGTAACGTGTGGTACCACTCAGGAGCGGAATGAAAACGACAAGATACCACTATTGTGCTTGTAATTAACATGCCAGGGATAAATCTTTGCCCCTCGCCATCCTGCAGGCAACACTGTGTTGTCAGAAGAAATGCATCTGCTATGCACAAACTAAAAAAAGACAGAGTAGTGATGAATTTAGATCTGAAAAAACTACATTGGGGACACAGCTAGAAGAATGCCAACCCAAACCCAAACAACAAACCCGCAGACAAATGCACGGGAGGCTTATTTTCTAGAGTTCATTTTTACTACAATTACTTTCTTATTGATTTCTTTGGTGTTTTTTGCTGAACTGTGGAAAGTTCCAGTTCTCTTATCAAGTGATCATTAACACTCAAAACAAAGTCCAGTTTTTGACTGAATTCCCCCCTAGTTCAGCACTGGCAGGAGTCGGGCAGTTTGGCAGTCCCTACGCTGGGTGTGAGCAGGGGATGGCTCTCGAGCTCCTGCCCCGCCGCTGGACTGCGTTTGTGTACTATGGTTTGCTTGAGTGGTGCAGGGTTTTTAATTGGGCGTGCCAGCTGTAATTTTAGTTTTCATTTAAAAACTAGAAATGGCTTGTGTTGTTCCAGCATCTGGGAAATGTCAACAATGGGAATAAATTGACGAAAAAAGAACAGTTCTGGTGATGGAGGGGAAGAGAAACGAGGCGATTGAGGGCAGCGAGTGGCACAAGCAAAGGGTTTGTCCCTTTGGAGTTCTGAGCTGCCCGCGGGCACCCGCACAGCCCGACCCCCGCAGGCGGGGAGACCCGGGAACCCGGGCTTCAGCTGCAGGCACTAACGAGCCTTCGGAGGCCAGCGGGGAGCACACAGACCCTCCAAAACGTTACCAGGATGAAAATGAAACTTCTAAGAGGACAAAGGAACAGGAGGAGAAACTGAGCAATGGGAGAAGACTTAGTTTACTGGAATTAAAATTGATTTTTATTGCTTATGATTTAAAATATATTTCCTCAGCCTTCCTTCCCATAGCCCTGCTCATGAAGGGGGTTGCCATGCCCCCCAGGCAGAGCTTTTTAACAACCCCAAAAAGCTGGCCTTTGTCAGGACATCATCAGCCACGAGTTTCACCCTTGTGCCAGCTGAACTGGACCCCCCTTCACGGTTTCCTACGTTAGCACTCCCCCAGCAGAGGAGCTCACCGAGGACTCCCAGTCTGTCTTCCTGTAACGACTGTCAGCTTTCCTTACAACACAGTTAGCAGAAGCAAACTGCCAGCTGTGAGCCGGAGGATTTCAGTCCCAGGGCAGTGCAGCTAAGCCAGAGGCAGCAATTAACCCTTACCAGATGTTTTACAAGGCAGGCCACCTCTTCGGCTTCACGTCCCGCTGTCGGCACCCGACAGAGGAGCCCCCAAGCCGCAGTGGGCATCACTGCAGCCGGCAGCTCCCACACGCACCCAGTGCTCACCCTTCACAGACAAAGCACGGCTCCAGGCATGCCCACCACTGCTCATGAAACAAAGTTTAATCTCAACAGGATAAAATGGCATAGATGAAACCAGAATAATGAGATGAAAATCCTTACGCTTTCAGAGCAATCAAAAGGCAACTTGCACTGCAGGTGAAAGCAGAGGGAAGTGACGCCTGGGAAGGACCCAAATGAATTAGCCTGCCTACAAAATTAAGCTCAAGAGACAGAGTCGCACTCGAGGATCCGGTTTGCCTCTCCTATTTTAAAGCCACGAGCAATTTGTTTGTGCTACACTGTGGGACGATCAAGCACAGCGTATCAGTAATGATATTCCACATGAAAAATTCATGCTTCTGGATTTCCGTGTCACGATTATTTAGTGTTTTCTGTTAGTGAAACCCTGTCCGACAAAGCACTCTTGGCTTAAAGTGACTGCGGGATCACACGTCATCTGTTTCTGTCAGGAGGAGGAAAAGGGAAAATGCTAAGCAGCTCCTCGTGCTCAGTCCTCCTCGCACCATCTCTGGCTCTGCCGACGGAGCCCGTGCTCAGGTCATCTGTTCCAATTAAAGAAACTGCCTTCACAGTGAGAAATCTGCAGAGATTGTCAATTGTTCTCGTTCGTTACCTGTCAGCAGATGGGAAGAGCCAAAGCCCATTCTGACATCTATGTAGAATGAATTCATTACGACGCCTGGCACATTTAGCTTCGGGAGGAAAAGCAAGGGACAATAAAAAAGGACAATGCTGATTAGGCTTCTATTACGAACATTTGTTGAAAGGAAAGTAGCTGGAATAAATTCTCAAAAGTATATTTCTGTCTTTTCTGAAGTCTCTTTTTTTTTTTAAGCCGTTTATTACATAATTTGTTTCCATTTTAAGATATATATAATATTTATGGAAAAGAGGATTAAATCATGAAATACTGGCTTATCATCAAACCAACAGTCATGTAGCTCTCCATTTAACAGATTAGACTAATGCAGGACTTCTGATTTGCCTGGATTTCAGGAAACAGCTCTATCACTGCTTTCACCCCACGGTAAATCTGAACTCATTCCGCAGTTCTTATCATGCCAGTTGATCAATCTCCCCTGGTTCTGGGGGAAGCCTTCTCCTCACAGCACATCCATCACCCAGGCAAACCCAAAAGGTAAACCTGGCAAACACTGCATGCTGGAGTAGCATTCGTCTTAATAGCTGGCTGTAATTAGGAACAAGATGTACGAACGGACACAAAGCAATAAATAACATAAAACCAGAAATGTGACAAGATCGAAACGCAAAGACCACACTGGGGTGTAATCTAGCTCAGGCACTGTGGCAGCATGCAAGTCCAAATAACGTAGAGCAATTAATATCCAGAGCTTCAAGGCTGTGGGAAACGGGCTGCAGATTTCACAACCTCGAGTGATCGCTGACCCTGCTCATTCTCTGAGCCACCTCCGGACCTGCACAGTCCATCCACCACCTACAGAGGTCCAGGTGGACCTCTGAAATTCCTGCTTGGGAATCTTATGCTTCCCTCCCAGACATTTGCTTGCAACAAGGACTTCCACTACATTTAAAAACCAATCAGACCGTTTCCTTGGTTAAAGTAGAAGTTAACTGCGTCCCAGAAACCCACAATCCTAAGGCACTGAGGAGATTCACTAGAAACCAAGCTGGAGATGGTCAGAGAACTTTTTAGGATCAATGAGATCCCAAGAGAATAAAGTGTATTCCTAATTTAAAAAAACACTCTCCAGAAACTGATGAAGCCCAAAGCCTGATAGGGTAAGTTAGCAAATGAAGCCAGTAATTAGAACATCCAACCTAATAACGTAACGACAGCAAAACATACGAGAGACAGAACACCAAGTCTAAGCAGACACTCTGAGAAGACCTTTGACTGAAGCATGTTTTAATCCAAAAGCCAAGACAAAGAATCCCACGTCCCTATATTTTTT